>OX328127.1:68218535-68818535 GCA_946811695.1 Gonocerus acuteangulatus | reverse complement strand
AATGAATCATGAGTATATAAATAATTGAAGAGTGATGACACATTAGCAATACAGCAAGGTAAACACAATCTGTATAAATAAAATAAAAGTTTTTTCTGCGCAATGGATAGAATTAACCCGTTTAATGATATTTTTTTCCTTTCAAACATCACAGAAAATAAATCCAACATTAGAAAAATGTCTGTCTCTGCATGTCCAATGAAATTTTGTCCATTATAAGCTCATCCATTTCAAAGTGCCCTTGACTTAAAACATAGGTTTTAAATAAAATCAAAATATTATCAATGTTATAAATGCTTTGGAACGGCAATCTAGGGAACAGTTCTGGCCATGGCATGGGAGGAGATAGAAAACACAACACATTGGAAACATTGGTGGCATTCAGAGGGTTAAAGGTACATAAGAGATCAAGCTCCTAGCATAATAGTAGCATTATCCTATTCCCTTATAAAATGGTAGCAAGAAGGTAGCAGACAGAAGAAATAGATTCATGCCACGGAGTCTATGAGAATGAACCAAATTGCTGGAAATTATGTCACTGTGACTATAGATAGAATAAGTAAACAACTTTTATGATTTATACAATCTACCTCTTGGTTGATAAAATGTGTATAATAATGACTACATGAAATAATATATATATGGAATCATATGCTTTATTCCCTAATAAGGGTGGGTAAATTTGAAAATATGATAACATATCATAAAATGATAAGTTATCAAACTGATTACTTTATACCAAACATAAAATACTTACTCTGTAATATTGCTTTAAAGACTTAATAACTTCACATACCAAATCATCAGAAGCTCTTTTCTTTAGAGTAGCAAGGTCAAGAGAAGCTGGTTGCAGGATTAGTGGATCTGACATGTCCTGTACTATAGAATCAGCTAGCTTTGCCAACTGAGCAGAAGCTGTTTTCATTTCCGAGACAGGGGCTTCTACAAATCTGTCTCTTTGTCCACAAGTCGCCATTCGTAGGGCATGCTTCAATGTTTCTTTCCGACATCTTTCATAGTCTGCTTCACCACTGAAGCCAGGCCTGTAAAAAAATAAAAACTTATATTTAACGTATGCAGATAGATATTATAAGCTAACTTACATTGTTATTGCATTTTAAAAATGGTAGTAAATATTCCAGATAAATAAAAGCTGACTAGGAAATGTTAGTCTAAAATCAGATTATTTCATTTAAAATTATCAATTGAATAAACTGGGTACGCAAATCTCTAAATCGTCATCGTCTGCATCATTTTGCAAATTTAGGAGAAGTACAATCTGTTCACAACAGGACAAAGTGCAAAAAAAAAAAAAAAAAAAAAAAAAAAAAAGCAAAATTTCATTGCTGGGTTTGTTTAATATTCCAGTTCAGTCACGAGCAGTACTATTACTTCAACAGCTGAAAGACATATTACATCCTGGTGACATAACTAAAATACTCAGAATAGTTCAATTGCTCATGCACGAGCTTGTAGGATAGAAATTTTGCCTTTCACTCTCCCTTCTGATCGGCAAATTGCAAAGTCGTTTAATGAACAAAACTTTATAAAAACTTATTATGTCTCGTTTAGGATCAGGGAAGGCTTTTGGTAGCCAGGCAAGGGACATGGTGTTCAATTTTTATTGATAAATAGCCAAAGCAAAGACTGAAAACAATTTAAACAATAAAATTGCCAATTAAATAAGCGAAGCGACTAGGGTATCAGTTATAGCCTTTTCAAATATATTATTTAGTTCAATTGCGCATGCATGAAATTCTGAGTGCAAAATATTCGTGACAGTTCAGGCGTTAGCAAAGATCAGGGAAGGCTTTCGGTAGCCAGGCAAGGGAGATGGTGTTTAATTTTTATCAATACATAGCCAAAGCAATGTAGTTCTGCCTTTTTAGAACTTCTCTTTATTATGATCAATAGGGTCTCCCTGTGGCAGGATGGTTAACATGCTTGACAGCCACGAAGGAGATGTGATTTGAAATACCATTTGAAGTGCGTTGATTTTTTTCAGCAATGCTCAGGCAACCAGAAGACAATCTAGTGCGAATGACTAAAGAAGTGGACAGAAAAAGAAAAGAAGAATAAGATCCCAAAATATTTACGGAAAAATAAATACCTGTCGAGCCATGCTATGAGAGGTTTAACAGCGGCAACAATGGTTGATATATCAGCTAAAATTTGTGTAGAAAGGCGCTCAGTATCCGAGTGACTCTGGCATAGTTCATTATGGAGTGAATGTGATAAGCAGGACAGGCGCATAGCTAGAAGCTGTAAGTTTTCTCGGTCTAACTCATAATGCTAGAAAAAACAAAACAAAAAAAAAAATACAAGTTACCAGTTTGTAAACTGCTTACAAAATTATCATGATAGAATACTTAAAAATAAGTAACATAAGCTCATTGCTAAGTGGAATCTATTAGCGAACATTTATAACCAATCTAAATATAATATACAGAAATCTACTCTTGCTACAAAAATGCAGCGGAGGTATGTTTATTCCAAGGGTATTTAAATATCAATATTAAAATAATTATATGCTATTAAATCTCCTTCCCAGGAGCGGAAATCAAGAGTAAATTTATTAATTAATTTCTATTTTATTATTTATTTGTTATTTAAATGATTATTATTCATGTATGGTCTAACCCAAAGTCTAATTAACGCTGTATACTAGGTTGATTTTCTTTGTGTCCAGATTTGTTTCCTTCTTTCTAAATGAGCTCTTTTTTGTCATCGGACCAAGCTACTCTCTTCATTTTTTTAAGCTCCCTCTAACTGACTCCAATCACAAATGTTTTGTCTGAATGTGCCTCTACCTGAAATGTCTGTTTGCTTGATACCACTTAATGATTTATAATTTTGCCTTACTTTTATTTTCATAAAATTCAACGACTTGCTTTGCGAGTCTTGAGGGATCCATTCTTTTGATGTGCCCTTAGAATGAATCTCCGTTTTTTTTTTTTTTTTTATTATTATTAAATTTGTTATGTATATAACAAATTCAATATGGGTTAGGAGCCTAGATGACGAATATCTAAATAAATAAATTTGAAATGTGCTAAACTGGATGGTGGTTTAAATCATGCAAATAAAACTGTATAAAAATCCAGAATAAGGCTGGTGATGCTAAATGAATAATTAATTACGTGATTCATACAAACAAGTGATGAATCACAGTTCAAAGATGTTTCAGAATTTCCATCAACTATGCTCAAGTGAAGTCATTTCCTTTTGTTGGCCATACAAACAAGACGCTGCAGACTCATAAAAAAGTATAAGCTCCGTGAAACTGGTATCCATAATATAATAAGAAACTTAACGTTACTCATTAATTTATAAAATAATAAATAAATCATTATGTATATTTTTTTCTATGTCAACACTATCAGAAAAATTAAATTGACTCTTAAGGTAAATAAGAATTTAATGCAAATATAAATGTGACTGATCATTATTTTTAATATCTACTCATCATTATTTGATTTGTGATGAATTGAGAACTTTTGTTGAAAGTGACTTAGACATCTTGGACTTCAATAACAAGATTTTTTTTTTTTTTTTTCGTTTTTCAGGATTATATATAATTTATTATCTTAGATACAGTAAACAATGTTACAACTACAGTACTTATTCATTTCTTGAGTAATATTAAAATTCTACAAAGATTCACTACTTGAGAAAGAGAAAAAGAGGAATATCAGCAAGAAGCTACATGCTGAGACAGGTTGAAACATGCATGTCAACAGGAAAGGGCCCACAGCACCTATTATTTCAGCTGCTACAAAAATGAAAACTTCAGTCAAATTTCAGTGATTCTAAAAAAAAAAATCAAACTTAATAAATTAACAATTTTTTCCCCCATAGTGACAGTTAAATGAAAGAATATAATACCTATTCAATTAATCGTTGTCATGTATAAGTGGACATTAAAAGTAAAATAAGCACTTTGTGTTTGGAATGATGTTCGAAAAATGGCATCATTTTCAGCAGTAGGGTTAGAGTAATAGGTAGGAATCTCAAAATTGAAGATCAAACATTTTTCAAGAAATAGGATCGGACATAGCTTAAATGGCTTTACAGTACTGCATTCCAAGAGTTTTTATTTAATCAAACATATATGTCTAAACCATATTTTCCATAATTTAGATTTAAATTATTTATTTCAAGTAAATCAAAGAATATCTTTATGTCTTGGAATTATTTCTCTTTATTCCAGTTAATACTTATTTCAATTAGCTTATATTACATGCACCAAAAGGCAACTTGAAAGAAAGTAACTCAATAATCTAGAAAAGGAAATATTTTCAACACATAAAAATAAATAAGAAATTACAAAATCAATTTCAATAAAACACACAATGAAAGTGACAGCTATAAACGCAGCTGTAACATTAAGAATTATGTCAATAACTTTGACAGCATTAAGGTGTAAAAGAGCCATTCATTTATATTTGTTTTAAAGTTTTTAATGAATTATGACGTATTTGAAGTTATAATTAGTCATCTTCTTGTTTCTTCTGTTGTGCAAAAAATATTAAGTTTTCACAACTCAGAAGAGTTTTTTTTTGTTATTTTTGTATTTAATATACACGTCATGTCAAGCATAAAAATCATAATCGTTTTAACAGGTCCTCAGGCCAAATTAGATTAACCAAATATTTAGGTCAGCCAGACTATATAATAAAATAAACATTTAAGTTATCACCATCACAACTAAAATACATTAAGAGAATCTTGGTAAGGTACTAACAATGTTCCTGAGGTGGTCTATTCCTTCTAGAATAATTTCTTGGTGTCCAATTTTTGTAATTCCAAGATGTTCCAGGTCATCCGGACCAAAACCAAGAATCTGTCCTCCACCAACACTATTATTCAAAAAACCTTGGACATAAGGTTCAATGCATGAATCCAACCCTAAAATAAGATTATTCCAAAATATGAGCTTCATTCATTTTATTATTTAAATAAGAGAAAATGTAATCAAGAAAACTAAATTTAATTAGGAATTCATTCCATCTTCTTATAGAGCTTTAAAATAATCAAGGATCAAAGAAAGAATAATTTGACATTTTTATATTTTATATATTTTTCAGAATAAACTTCTATGTATTAAATTGCTCATTTAAAGGGGCGTGGCATAAGGGAATAAACGTTTGACATTTCATAAGGAAGAGTGAATACAATGTTGTTGGCATGTTACGCTACTCAGTGTCAATGAAACTTATGAATGAAACTTGCCCCTGATCCATTCAGTGACCTGATCTGGTTTCCACTCGGCCACGTTAACGTAGGCCATCCCTGACTGCTACTAAACTTTTCTCAGCACTGACATTTCGAACCTCCCATAGAGCTACACAGAAATGAGAAGAGGAGCCTAGGTGGGAAAAGAGCAACACTACTTCCTATAGTGCTCGACGGCAGGAGTTTTCATGCTATTAAAATTAAACACAAAGCAAAATGTATTAATAATACATCAATTGTATATGTTTTTAATTTGTATATTACTTCATCAGCAGTGTTATTTTTTAATAAATAGATTATTTATTTATTTAAATTTTAACGTCCATTTATTATTAACTACGAATTTTAGGACGGGTTATCTATAGGTTACCACCCTTTTCTAGCCAGGATAGGGGTGATGCCTTTTCTTTTTTTCGAAAGAAAAGCCACCACCCCTAGTGGGAATCGAACCCACGACCTTTGGCACAGAGTGTTAAGTGCTCACGCCTTAACCCTCACGGCCATCGGGTCTAATAATAAATAGATTAATAAGTTGAAGATTAAATAGGTTATTCCAAAACCAGATATTATTTTCGATAGCAACGGAAAAACGTATGTTGAATTTAGATATTTCAATTCTGCTATGCTTGGTGAAATGAAACATCGACTAGTCAATTTCGAATTCTATTGGAAAAAAACTACCTCCTTTAATACGAGTACACCTCGAAAAATATGGAGCTAGGCACGGAAATAAGCTCCAAATACCCAATCTAAAGCTGGTTCAAGGAATTAAAAGCCTAAAAACAAGGAAAGGTGAGCCTAAGAGGGAATACAAACAATCTTTTGCAAGAAAAAGACAGAATTTATAAAAAAAAAAAAAAAAAATTTAATTTTTTGTACATTTAAATGAATGGGAACAAATAAATTAATATCGTAGATCATTCTGGTTTTTCCTTTCTAACCTTAAATTGATCTTTAAAAATTCAACAATTTTTATAATATGTAATGGTTTTTAAATTTTTTGTTCTCGTTTCTACTTGTATCACAACGATTTAATGCACCTTTTTCAGGACAACATTTAAACATAAATAGCCGAGCAGTTAACCTTTACGAAATTTCATTTATGAGGTATGCTCGTAAATCCTCACACTACTCTGGTTTCGTGACGTCACCATGACGTCGTTACGCACCATGAAGCCCTCTTTCTTACTTCTTAGCCTCTTATAAGATTAGTAAAGAATTTATTGATATATTCTGTTTGAAACGTCGTTAAAACAAATACGAAATTAAAGTAAATTGTTGTATCACTTAGCTAAAAAATATATTATTACAAGTTTGTATTTACATATTTTTTATGCCTACATACCCATTCAACATAATTTTGATTTTAATAGAAAATTAAAATTAGACTATATTTAGTTTCTCATGTATATTGATTAACTAAACTAAAGTAGTATAGCGCTTCATAGTTAAATTTATGTGCTTGAATCTTTTAACAAAACAAGGTAATTTTTATTTCCGTTTCCAAGTCTACCATAGGTAGCATACAGTGTTGGGCAAAACTAACGTTAGTTTACTAAACTAACGTTAATTTTCTCTAACTAAAACTAAACTAATGTTGTATTTTTAGTTTCAGTTTTAGTTTAGTTTGAGATTTGTATAATTATTAATCAGGTGTACTCCGTTTTTAGTGTGGTACTTAGTTTAGTTTAGTAATAGAGACCTAAATTTGTGATTTTAGTTTAGTTTTAGTTTTTAGTTTACTAATTTAGTTTATCAAAGAACATATGTTTGCAAATTACGAGAAAAAGCCACAATTTCTTATTTTTAAATAAGTTTTGTTAGTTTTAATAATTTATTTTATTATCGAAATAACATATGATTTATATTAATTCATGTTATTTTAGTAAATCTAAACTAAACTAAAGCTTTAATTTAGTATTTAGTCAATTCCCAAAGATTTAGTTTTAGTTGTAGTTTAGTAAAAATCCATTAATTAGTATAATTTTAATTTTAGTTTTGTTTTAGGTTACAATTTTTAGTTTATTCCAAAAAGTGAATTTAGTTTTAATTTTAGTTTTAGTTTTGCCCAACATTGGTAGTATAAGCCTTTTAATCACTTTTGGACCTTGAAAAATATATATAAAAAATGTGATTTCGGAATGATACTTGGCTGAAGAGTTCCATTCTAAAGTGAATTTAAGTGGAAAGTGGTAATTTTAGTTTCTGAGGGCGTTTTGTTCTTGGATAAATGGACAGCTTCCCTTTTCTCGGCTGATAGATTTAAATTTTATATATACCTATATTTTTTTTTTAATTTGGAAAATATCATATTAATCCTAGTGCATCAAAATGACGAAGTCCCTTGAGCTATTATAATTTTACTCGCTTGATTACTATAAAAATACTGTATACAATCACTTTTTAAATAAATACTTGTTCTACGCCTCCCCCTACTACTTAGTTTTATTGGCGCTATAAACCCAAAGGCAACACTGGAGTTGCTCCGGCTAGGTTTTTCTTATAGAGACCAAGGCCAGTACCAAGACTGGAGCTTGATCTAACTAAAATTTAGCCAATCTGTGTTTGGTGCTCATTGTCTCAGCAGCTACCATATGCATACGACTCCGTTGTGCTACAGTGCGAGTGTCTGGTAAATTAACCACAAGTGTATATGGCTACTGTGGAGAACGACACGTTATATAAGTGGTCAGATTACGACGTTGTCCCGATGGGGACACACGCTCTTTCTGTCCCTGCTCGCTCCGATCACTTGACGCAACGCGATCTTTTCTCTCGCGCGGATGGCCCTGAATGAACGGCAGACGACTTCCACAGTCAAACAAGGTCTGCTCTCCACGTCCCATAATCTGCAAGATGAAACCTCCGCCAAGTACAACCCAACCTTCTCCAAGCAAATGCCACCTTAATCAATCACACGTACATGATCACCAGGATGCGGCGCTCGCTGCCACCACTTGCTGCCTACTTATAGATGACGATGCATCCAACTCCGTTGTCCTAATAAACTTATGTCCGGTAAATTAGCCCCATGGCTAAACTTTCATAACAAAGCATCCGTCAGAAGTATGGAAAGTGTCATGAAAAATGTAGCAAAGAGTGTGAAATTTCTTTTTAGAGTGCTAAGTCTATTTCATATCAGCCAATTTCCACAAGTGTTCCTCCTAGGAAAACTAGAGGAAAATGCCATACCTGGCATAATACCATATCTCGCAGTGATGATAACCTAAAGCATGGGCGTATATAAGGGGCGGGGCTGCAGCCCCCTTCTGAAATTAATCGGTAAAAATGTGCCATAAAAACTAGTGCTTAGTGCGTGTATGTATAGTAATATATAATGCTATTCAATTTAATACAAATTTGGCCATGAAGATGTTAAAAATAGAATGTTATAAGTTCATTTCGCCGTTCTGGTAAGAACATTTTCTGTAAAAAAAAAAGCCTATAAAAACGAAAAATTTCTTCAACAATTGCCCTCGTTTACTAGGTGTCAGAAGATATCAAAACTCACCATTTTACACTAAAATATTTTAAAATTTCCCTGGACCCCCTCCATCTTGGAGGGTATTCATACCCCCCCCCCCCCTGGCCCCAACCCCTCCCAAAATTATTTCCTATGCTCTGCTTAAGCTTAAAAACAACAAGGCACAAAGGGATTAAGGGCAAAATTATACAGCATGGAGTCGAGAAAATGAATGTATGAGCTTATTCTCTATGCCAGGACAGAAGAAAGAATTATCCACAGGATTGGAATCATGACATAATAAGCCCTTTGCAAAAAATAAATAAATAAAATGAGTGTGTAAGTACAGAGGTATTGTGCGTTCAACATTGCATAAGCAATCTTTACCTATTAAGTAAAGGAAATTCCAAAAGCCAAACGTTTTGATTGGATCTGAGGCATTGCAAGATGATTGCAAAGATAGGCCCTGGCTAGACAGTTATGCAAACAGTGGCTACTAGAGTATATGGTGCTGGAACTACGGAAATGTCCAGTCGAGAGTCTTGATCTTTCCAATGCCTCAGATCGATTCAAAGCTTCTGGCATGTTGTTTTTAAATGTCTCAGAGAGATCAGGTCCCACCTAGACAGCACATTTGGAATTTTCAATGGTCATCTTCACCAGGTGACTGAGTTTTCCAGTGACTTTAAATTCTTCTAGAGACCTGTGCAACTTCTCTCTGCCAATGCTGTTGTACGCCGATTTAAAATTGACAAACAGGTGTAGTCAGTTCATGTTATTCGCCCTTTTCTAGAATTATCGGCGGTTGGTTGGCCTCTTCTGAACCTTGCCTGATATTTTCTAAGCTCCCTCTCAGCGAATGGACATTTCAAAGAGTATGTATGCTTGTAGGCACTCCAGTACAGCACAACCCCCCTGTACTTTGCACACTACTAAATGTTTCCTAAAATATCTTGAATCCAGCCCGGTGTTCAATCATCATCATTTTTTCCTGCTAGGTCTTGAACTATAATTAGATTGTGAAGGAGTGAATGTAAAATATCAGATGATTTTTTCGTGATATAATCAGTTGATCACATTATAACTGAGGTCTTTAAACCAAGAGGCATGTTCCCAATCAACTAGCTCTGGGATGGTAAGAAAGAGTTTTCCCGCTCAATCCGAGTTTTCCGCTCTCAATATGAGAGCATAGGGCTGAGTGCACATTAAATCCCAGTTTGAATTATTTTTTACTTCGTGATTGCAGAGAATTGGTTTCTCTTGAGGTTTTAAATTGTTTACTTTAATTTTTTGTCAATAAATAACACTGAATACAGAATTTTATAATAATTAGCAACGTATAGGTCACTTTTACAGAATAATTGTAACAAAAATGTAATAAGGCATTGTATGCATCTCTCAAAACTCAACAAGGTTTATCAAATACCCTTCAAACTTACACAGTCATATGAACTGAGTATCCTCATAACACATCCTGCATAATCCTGTTCAGGACTGAAACAAAAGTGGTGTAGTGACACCTCTAGAGTATTTCTTGCTAAGTGGATTATCACCTTAATGGGCAACAAGACAACAAATAAAACTAATTTTGAAAGAGAGATAATTTCTTCTTATAATGCAGAAATCATTTTACTCCTAGTATTTGCAGCTTTGAGACTAAGTATCTAAGATGATTGAAAGAACTAAGCAATAAATACTTTTTGCGAAAACAACCGTTTTATTGACTCAATCTCCTGATTTAATGAACTCCCCACAAAAAAAACATAAATAAATAAATAAAAATGCATGTTTGTAAAATCTATTTGCATATAACAAATAAAGAAGAGGGATACTTTATTTTCAATGATTATTTTCATTTATTCAAGAGAATAGCGAAGAAAACCCTATGAGAAGTGTAAAAATATACACAAAGATAGAAAATCAAAATACTTTAATATTGAATGAAAAACAGGTTCTGACAGAAATATATCGTCTTCATAACTAACTTCTCCTTTTCAGCATTATTATGTTTATACTAAAAATATTGTTTTATAAGATATAACGCCAAAATCTGTTAATTACCAACATTAATTAAGATTAGGTATTTATGGAAAATGTGATTGGTTATATCTTCATTAAAACTGAACAATAGTATATACATTTCTTATTTACAATTTACAAAAAGATTATTTTTTAAATATTACAATAAATGTGATGATTACATCAGGATGGCTTCAATTATCTCCTAAAAATGTTTTTCAGCTCGCCTTGTTGCTCTCGAAATGCTAAAGAGTTTAATCCCTACAACATTTATCTAAGATCCACTTTGGTTACAACAGACTTGCCCCTGAAATAAAATAAAATATTATATACATATTATTTTAGGAGGGTAGAGTTAATTATGCCCCGAAGGACCACATATACATATTAAGCATATGTGAGGATATTCCATTAAAAATAAATATTATAAATAATAGTGTATCTTGTAACAGGAATATCTAATCATAGTGTTTCTAATGCATGAAAGTTCTAGTTCTTAGTGTACATACATAAATATGTGGACAATCTTTTTTTTTTCTTCAAGACCTATGGTTATGAAAGGTCAAATATTGTCACCAGCACTTCCTGATCAAAATTGTAATTTACCATTATTATAAATGCATTTTTGCTTTGAAAGTTATTTTTTTAATTATTATTTCAAAATATTTAGTCTTGAAATGTTTAATTATTTAACATAACAGTAGATTTGGAAACAAGAAGCTCCTTCATACTTACTCGCTGTTTCTTGAAAGTTTGAAATAATAATCAATTTTCTCAGTTTTTGTCAATACATCAAGAAACTTCTGGTCATGAGTAATAACAATCAACTGGAAGTTCTTTCTACCTGAATGAGTGTTCACAAGCCTGTAACAACAATTTAAAAAAACAATAAAAATGTTGTATTATAATGCTAGGCTAAATAATAAATTATGAATAATTTATGTATTTTAAGAGTAGTTAAAAAGAATATTGAAGCCTGGTTGTGTTGTTTGCACTTAATTGTCAACTATAAATCATTTATTTACTACAGTTTCAAAATAGAATGCTGTAGCACTTTAACTCCAAGTTCTGCTGCTTTGAGCACTTTCCATGCATCAGGGGCGTATATAGGAAATAATTTCAGGGGAGCTGGTAGCACTGGGGGATTTGGGGTGTACGGAATACTAACAATCTAAAACTTTGGGAATAGCTAAAACTAAAATGCTATAAAACTAAAATGCTATAAAACTAAAGAAAAATTATATTATCTTAACTATGTGATCTTATTTCATTTATTTTTGAGGTTTTTATGACAAAATTATCCCGATTAAATCAAAAACATTTTTGGTGGGGGCTGCAGCCCCCTTCTATATCGCCCATGCACATTCCATGCTTTCACTCATACTTTCTTATCTATAAACAAGGCTTTTGGACCTTTGATCGTGCATATAAATATAAAACAACAGCAATATTTTAGAATGTTCCAGATGATTCTGTAAGGTTTTTGGCATATTTACTTTTTCAATTCTTAACAAAGTTACTCATTTTTTTTTTAATAATGAAAATATAAAATTTTTGAAAGAATGGAAAAAATAAGAATATAAGGTTGAGGAAATTCCAGGCCATATCAATCTATATGAGGATCTTATTATGAAGCTCAGGCATTTAGTTGATCTTTGTTTTCCATGGAGTTCAGTCAGCTGTCTTCAGAGTTTAGTTTTATTAAACTCTGTGAGTTAATACTTAGTTGACGTTCATAAAATGTAATCTAATGTTACTTGACTGAAGTCTTATTTAGTCAGTGGTTGAAATATATAAATGAACTTTTAGGCCGGTTCAATGAAAAATAATTCTTAAAAAGTTGTCGCCTGTGGTTGGTGACAAAAAATTCAAAAGTTATACATTAGTGAATCTCATTAAGACGAGATTAATATGTCATGATGATTAGATAGTTAGCCGTCGAGGTGATAAGTAAAGATGGAATGGTTGGGATTCGGCTAAATAAACCTCAATATGATTTTGTTTTAAAAAATCTATATTTCGGACGTTTCGGCTACTCATTGGTAGCCTTCGTCAGCTAAAATGACAAAAAAAAGAAATTAATACAAAAACAAAAAAAATTATGATTGTGATAGGTAACAGAGCTATAGATACAATTAACTTATAAAAGAACATATCGTCTTAAATTCTTAGAAGGAAAAAGTGAATAGTAATTGATTTTACAAAGAAATAGGAAGCTACATACCAATGACAAATATAGTACCTAATAGTAACATTAATTAATTTTACAAAGAAATAAGATACTACATACCAATAGAAATGCCGAGCGGCAGAGGAAGACCAAGGTTGGCAATTAAGTAACCATTGTAGAGTGTCTAAGGAGAAAAAGAAATCTAATGGGGTATAAGTAAGTGGAAACAGCAGGTGGTGGGGGAAAGTCGGTAAGGATCAAAAAGCATGTTTATGACATGTCGGTAAGGATCAAAAGGCATGTTTATGACATATTTATGACAGGAAAGGAGAAAAAGGTGTTAATGGAAGGATACCCAAGGGGCATGGTAAAAATCTAGGTGGGAGGTCGGGAGAGTATTTGGAAAATATTAGCGTACATAGGAGAAATGCCTTGTTGGTCAGTTTTGTAGTTTATATTGTTTTTGTTTAAGTTTATGTGTACACATTCCGAGATCTGTAGTCTTTTTTTGTTTCGTTGTGTAGAAAGAATTTTCGTGTCGTCGAAGTTAAAAGTGTGTTTTTGTGTAATGGCGTGTTTTGCAAGTGCAGATTTATCTATTTCTTTATTAGTGATGGTTCGTTTATGTTGTGTAAGACGTGAGTGAATGTCATTTATGGTTTCTCCTATGTATACACCATTACAGGAAGGGGTTTGACAAGGGACTTGGTAAATACAACGGGTGGTTTGTTCAAAAGGGATAGGATCTTTGAGTTTGGTATAGAGGGTTTTGAGTTTGTTGGTAGTTTTCAAACCAAAATTTAGGGAAGGGTAGGATTTTTTTATTGTCTTTGTAAGTTTATCAGTCAGTCCAGGTGTAAATGGTAGAGATCGGAACATTTGGTAACTGGGAGTTAGGGAAGAATTGGGAGAGACAGTGTTGGGAGGTTGGGATTTTGCTTTTTTAACAAGGGATTTTATGAGGTTGGGGGGAAATTGGTTGCATGCCAATATATCTGAGGCGATATTAATATTTTTATTGTTGAAGGAAGCATGGGATAGGGAGAGGACTCGGCGGAGGAGATTTCTGGCTACATTAATCTTGAGGTGGTAAGGATGGGATGAATGAAAATTAAGTAACCGTCCCGAGTACGTGGGTTTGGTGTACCAGTCAGTAATAATAGTACCGTCAGTCTGTCTAATTAGTAAGATGTCCAAGTATGGGAGCTGTCTGTCCTGTTCTATTTCGACTGTAAATTGAAGCCTAGGGTAAAAGGAATTGAAACAGGTAAGTATGTCTGTTAGTCTGTTTGGGTTAATCATCAGCAAAATATCATCTACGTATTTGCAGATGAATGAGATGTCATGGGAAAACTGTGGGACGAGGGAGTTGAGAAGATCGTTGAGAAGGATTGAGGATAAATCGGGTGGACCTTGGTCTTCCTCTGCCGCTCGGCATTTCTATTGGTATGTAGTATCTTATTTCTTTGTAAAATTAATTAATGTTACTATTAGGTACTATATTTGTCATTGGTATGTAGCTTCCTATTTCTTTGAAAAATCAATTACTATTCACTTTTTCCTACTAAGAATTTAAGACGATATGTTCTTTTATAAGTTAATTGTATCTATAGCTCTGTTACCTATCACAATCATAATTTTTTTTGTTTTTGTATTAATTTCTTTTTTTTGTCATTTTAGCTGACGAAGGCTACCAATGAGTAGCCGAAACGTCCGAAATATAGATTTTTTAAAACAAAATCATATTGAGGTTTATTTAGCCGAATCCCAACCATTCCATCTTTACTTGAGATTAATATGATTTTTTTTTTTTTTTGTCAGCAATTAAGGTTTGTTAACACCATTCCTTCTGGTTTTCTTTTTAAGAACTGAAGAAAAACCATCTTAAAAAGGATGATATCTACTTCTGATTGCTTGCTCTATCTATTTCTACGTACTAAGTTTAGACCTATTCAAGAAGCATGTATAAATAAAAAGTAGAACTTACTCTTCTAAAGCACTGCTCAAGTTGTTAATATTGAGATGATCAAGATTAGTAGTAGGCTCGTCGAGAGCAAGCACACCACACTTAGAACTGAATGTTTCAGCCAAAGCCATTCGAATAATAAGTGAAGCAAGAACTTTTTGTCCTGCACTGCAGCGCCCTTTCATATCAAGTTCAGTGGAATTTTTTATCTGTACAACTCTGTAGTTATACACTTTTCTTTTGTCAGCTGAAATATTCAAAGAACTTTATAAATACAACATAAAGTTACTAATTTTTCTTGAACTCAAATTTTGGGGTGCATAAAGTGTAACCACGAATATGGGAATTCATATAAAAAAATTAAATTATACCATTCAAAAAGCCTGCCACACAGGAATTGCATAAGTAAGCAAATTCCTTAGTAAGGAGGGTATTGTAAGCTGCATTTGTGAAGAGTTTGCATAAAATAACCTTCATAAATTCAAAATATATATGAATAGATTAGCTCTTTTATATTTGTTTTTTCTGGAGTAAATCTCACCTTCGAATGGACCGATTTTGCTTTTTGTTGCTTGTTAGTTGGGGACAATGTCTATCAAGTTCCATTGCAAGGAAGTAAAAATAATTGCCAGTAAGATATTAATAATTTGGTTACAGAGTAAAAATTTAGTTTATTGAGAGGAGATTGTAACCGTTTGGAATGTGCAGGTAGATTTAGTCAGGGTTCGGTCGTAGTATCTTAATATAACTACATTTTTTATAAGAAAATGTGTTTATTGTTTATGTGTGTTTTATTGTTGTTGATTTAAATTCAAGCCTTCATCAGGGTGATGACAAGAAGGAGAACTATGCCTCACAGATGTGCAATTATTTCTGAATGTACACCATTCAGGTCCATGAGGGATAGTTATCCTTCTTCTCATCACCCTGATGAAGGCTAGAATTTTAAGCTGAAACTTGGGCAAAAAAAATACATTTTCTTAAAAAAATGTAATTTTATTAAGGTACTATTGCCAAACCCCGACTAAACCTACCTTCTGATTTAGTTCATTTTTACTTCATATGTTTCTCATTAGATGAGCAAAATGCGTGCCAAATTTCATTGGTATAAGACAAAAATGTCGACCCTTAGCGGCTTTTCGATAATTTTTGTCCAGGGTAAACCCACCTTTTATATGGGCCAATTTCAATCCCCTTATTATGGCAATGCTATATAACAATTTTTGTGGCACAAAATTGTGGCCACTATTGTGTTGTCAGACATAAATGTGTGTGTATAAATACATATACCTACACATATATATGGATAGGTGGATTGATAAATAGATATATCAATTTTAACACACGTAATTTTTGGTATATTGTAGGTAGGATCGATGAAGATTTGAAGACATTGTTCAAAAACTCATTCATGAGTGCAACCTCAATAGCTACATTCCTACAGAAAGTGCTAAAAGGTATTTCCAAGTTTTTACGTGCTATTGAAGAAATAAATGATTATATAAGTTAACATACTATTGTATAAAGAAAGAATTAAATAATATAACTTACCTGAAGTGGCACCTTCTTGTTCAGTTTTAATTTGTATTGTATCAATATCATTACCCGTGTAAATACGCCTCCACAATTCATGGATTACTTTATTTATGTGCTGCATTCTATCCTGATGATATGAAATTAAAGCATTGTCAAAAGCAATGTAATATTTATTCAAATCTTCAGCTGACTGTTCAGAAACCTGAAATTGTTTATTAACATTTTAACGAATTTAAGACCTTATTTGAATTATTTAATTTAATATACAAAGTATATTGACCAAAGTGCAATGATTATAACTTTGCACAAAATTTAAAAAGTTGCATTTTGTTCTTTGGCTACTGTATGTGCCAGCACCCCAAAAGGAGAGACTATGGCTTCTTCCACACTAGAAGTCCAGAGTTTTTGTATACCAAGAATGGCAGCAATGGGTCTGTGAACCCATACATTATACATTATTTTACTTAAGTTAACACTCTTTTATTTCAATTTTCTAATAAGAAAATTGTTGGCGGATGATTTGATTTTAAGTTGCCTGTTTATAAATTATCCAGCTGTTTACCCTGGTAGATCCATAATATTATAAAAAATATATGCTGCCAACTTCTAGTCTTCACTCTGGTAGAATACTTTCTACATGTAGCTTCTAATATATCTAATCCAACTTTATTGTTCTTATAATATAAAGCCGTTTCAGGCTTATTTTTATCTTTTTCATTTTCTGAAACCAGAACATGTACGTTACTCGAAATGACCCCCTTTCAACCTTGGTATAAAGTGAAAATGTGCTCTTGTTCTTTTTGAAAACATTTACTAGGATACAATTCTTTTTTAATACTTCTTACGACTGTTGGTAACTCTCTTTTATTTAACTTCATTGAAGCAACTACAGAGATCTTTTTTTATTTCTCATAGCTTCCCCGTAACTGTAACAGTAGTCATTTCTGCTTAGGATACTGTCAGTTTCCTGTTGTGGCGCCTTAAATCTTCCTTCTAATTAAAATTTCATCTCAAATTCAAAACCTACTAATAACTGCTTCTACTCCTTTGCTAATGACACTAGGGAAATGAACAGAACCGCACTAAGATGACGCAGTTCCTGGAAATTGGGCATTTTTGGCATATATTGGATAAACCTGCACCTACATTTTCTGGGGTAACATTGTTCATCTACTGTAACACATATCCCAGGTTGAAAACTAACCTTCAAATTCATTATAAAAAGGTCCCAAATCCCTGAAGCAAGGAGAAATGTATCCTTAAAACTGAGGGCTAGATAAAGGAGAACTGTATTGGAAGGGATAATCCTTGACAAATGTGCTACCTACTAGGTACCTTATACCATACATGCCATTACAATATTATCGGGCTGTCCTCCGCAAGGGAGCCCACCGTGGCCGTACGACCTATTGTGCAGCCCGTTGTTGTCTCTCTTCAGAGTACTACCTTTCAATAATATCTTATACCATAAGTCCTGTTTATTTTGAAGAAAAACATTCCTAAACAAAAATATTCATTCCAATATTTGGGCCAATTAGTTAAATGAATTTCAGGCACAGCTAAAATACAAAATAAATGAACAAAGTTAAGAAGTTTCAGAGAAATTCAACGTGCTTTTATATATACAAACTACACGGTATGGGTCCCTGGACCCATCCGTTCTTTCTAGTGGTAAAAGCAAAGATCTCTATTTTGAAAATGTACTAGCCTCGATATCAATTAATTTATCCCTGTAGTTTTTGTCTGCATTTCTGTATATTTCTTTATTCAAATCATCTTGTATACCTTTTATAGAATTTTTCAACTCACGTTGCCTTCCTTCCATAAAAGCAACCTAGAAACAAAATAATCGATAACAAGCTTTTTCAACTTTAAATAATCAATGAATGCTAAATGGATGTATTTTTAACTTTACAAAAACCTGCTATACAGTTAATTAAATTAATGCTACTGACTTTTTTTTAACACTTTAACATTTCACTATAAAATGAAGAAAATCATCAAGTTACCTCTGAGTATAATTTTTCTTCTTCTTCTTTTAGAGTTTTCCGTTCAACATTTAGCTTAGAACAGTCCAGATTGCCAAGTCTAGAATTCAATACAGTTATCTTTTCAATATGATTTTTTTCCTCTACTTCCTTTTGCCTTAATTTTAAGTTGTCATCTAATTCTCTTTGACGAGCCTAGATATACAATACAAATGAAGTTTCAACACCTTATATCTCTTAACATAAATATTTTCAATAGTTTGTTACAAATTTATAAATAAAATGTCATCTTAAGGGGATCATTCTCAAGTCATTCAGCAAATGTGGCTATAGAACACTAAAAAATGTACAAAATAATTATCAAGATATCCTATAGGGTGTAAAATATATATAAAAGCTGGTTAAACAAATAATTCAGATAATATTTAATGAAGAAAAACAAAAAATTGAAATGTACAAACATTTATGGAAGATACAACTTTTACTTAACACATATCATGCCCAAGCAGTACGATTAACAGCTAAGAGCCAACCGAGTCATCACTCTCGTGCTCGAGCTTTGGAAAAGAAAATACTCTCTACACACCATAGTACCGCACAGCAGCAGATATCCTAGTCCAACCTATAGGGACTGCTTAGGCATATTTATTATTTTTATTTAATTATTTCTTATGCTCTGAACGAGTTATCTCGTATTCAACTGACAGGGCCCCAGACGCTTCACATGAGTTAAATCGTAGACTGCATTAGCCCAGTATATCGGTTCTCCGGCCTAGTGTTTTCAACTCGTATAAAATCAGTGGGACCTCTTAAAACCTTCTTCGTGTATTAATTGAAATAATGCATCGTGAAAATCTATTATTATCTATAGAGAAAATAGAATGTAAAGTCCTACAATCAACATTGTTATGGTAATTGTTGCAGGTAAAAGCTGGTGCGCCTCGCCACGGGTCGTACACAAATTTGTCTCTCTAACCATATTGTTGCTGTTTATATCTATCAATAATGTTTTGGATCTTCTTTAGTACGGTCTGTATAAATAGCCCCCTTATATTATTATATATTATAAATGATATCAATGAAGTAATTTTATTGTCATTTCTTACCTGAGCAATTTTTTTCTTAATGATAGAAAATTTCTTGTAGTTTAGTATAATATTACAAACGTAAAAGATATTTGATATTATAAGATAATAATTCTAAATATATAACAAGAGGATGCTGAGAGAGAGGAAACAGTCGAACGGTAGTGAGGTCGAGATGAGGAGAGATTGGCGAGCGTACGGGGGGAGTTAGACAGATAAGCATTGAGCGTACCGGGCGCAGCATGTCCCTTCATTCATCAGCAATGAAAGGCTTAAGTATTACCTAAATTGTTTTTTTTTTTTTTTTTTTTTTTTTTTTTTATCAGCTTCTCTTATGTTCTTAACAAAAAAACATACTTAAATTCAAACAAAGAAATATCCAAATTATTTAAAGTTAAAGAAAACTATTATTACACATTGTGCAGTAACAAAGTTCTTCAATGTTTCTCGTTGGTCATTTAAGGACATTTTCTTCATTTGCAATGCATCACCTTTACTTTCAAGAGATGAAAGATTTTGCTGAGCTGCTTCTAATTTCTTATTACCACCAAGAGATTCATATTCTGAAATTCTTTTCTGCTGATTCTTCACATCTTCATACTGATTTTCGAATTTTCTTGTCTGAAACAACATCAAAATAATATTAAAAGAAGACAAAGGCAGATTTATCCAATATTATAAACGTTAGGACATTGTCTTTTCAGAAAATATTCTGAATCCTAAAAATAAATATATAATAAATATACATTTGAATAATATTTCATTTAAAATTATTAATGAAAAATGTGAGGTGTTGACTTTCAAAATGGGTTAAGTCCATTTTGTCATCAAATTAATTTCTTTTCTAAAACCTTTTCCCCATGGCAAAAACGTTTTTTTTTTTTTTTTTTTTTTTTTTTTTTTTTTTTTTTTTTTTTTTTTGCAAATTCATTAAATCTCATAAAAACTAAGGAAATGAATGTTAGTGTGGCCTCATAAATAATAATTTCCTAGAGGAAATATACTAGCTTAGACTTTTTTAGATCCTCTGAATAGTTTTACGCTTTGGATATATCCTTTATTGAAAGTCGATGCCTCATGTAATGTTTTTTTATGTTCTGAGGCAGACATATAACAATAATTATTATTAACTTATTTACTGATTCCTCAATGAATATTATTTACTTAGGAGATAAGGTACTTATCTCCTAAGTAAATAAATGTATAAGAAAATAATTTGTAACTAAATGTTAATCTTTATTTTATTGAAAAAAATGTTCATGATTTACACAAATAATATTAAAATTATGGGATACCTTTTGCCTTTCTTCTTCTAATACTTTGGCGTTAGCTGTTTCAGCTGATTTCTTCTGTCTCATTAAAACATCTAACTTCCTACAAAGATCTTCCAAATCTTCATTCCCTTTATCTACTTCCATTTGCAGAACCACTTCCAAACTTTCTAATTCATCTCTGCGATCAATCAATTGAGTTCGCATTTGGGCATTTCCACTGATCTATAAAAATAATAATAGGATCTCATGAATATCAAATGACATAAATATATTTGCCCCTAATATTAGGGTGTGTTTGTATGTATGCACACACACCCTCACATATATACATATATATATGTAGAGAGAGAGAGAGAGAGAGAGAGAGAGAGAGATCTTTTTGTAAGGGGGTGAGGTTAGCTCAGTGGTAGAGCACTCGACTAATATGCTGGAGGACTTGAGTTTAAAAGTCGAGCGCACTAAAGGTTTTATCTTCTACTGCCTACGTTTGTGGGATGGGTATCTACAATTAATGGGTACCTGCAAAGGGGAAAATTAGGCAGCCAGAGCAAAGTACTGACCACACTATCTCCCAATTGTGCCATATGGTCAATATTTGCAACAGGCCACAAGGGCACAGAGACCTTTTTGTTTTTCTCTTAATAAGGTCTTCTAGGTCAATGAAGATAGAAATCTTTCCATGTCATTCTTTATTTCCTTGAAACCTTTGTAGCACTTCGGCATATTTTCAAAAGAAAAACATCTTATTTAGACTGTAGCCCAATCATGTCAAATTTTCCAAAACAGAAAAAAATAACAAAAAATACTTTATATTATTATGAATGTATAACCAGCCATTGCTGGTCTCGTACAAGGGAGAAACAGATAAGTATGAGCAGAGGGCACTTATATATGTATATAATCAAAAATTAAATTAGACGTAGTAAGAGCTGGTTCATTAGCAGGTTTCAAAACCCTTTCGCTAACATCCACATAGAATTATACGTATTATTACTGCAGAGGCCTTTCGAGTTAATCTGTCATTGGGCAAGCCTTCCTACTCCTACACTACTATTATTAGAGTAATTAAAACCCTTCTGGCTGTGTTAGCTATAAAACATTCCGTATATTTGGAAACAGTGAAAGGCTTTAAGCCCAGTTTGAAATAATTCCTATTTGAAGATAGGTTAAACAGTGTGTCTTGTAAATAAAGCATAATGAATAAAGTAATAGAGAACCTTTAATTGTTGGTTTTGTATTGAATTTTTCTCTTCCTGGAGTTTATTCCGCTTTTCGATTAATTTATTTTTTTGAGACTGTTTTTCCTCAAATGATCTTCTAGCAAGTAATACATTTGCTCGTAAATCTTTTTGAAGTTTTAAAGCTTCTTCTAACGATCTTGTATTGCCTGAAATAAAAAATAAAATAAATAAATAAGTAAAAAAAGAAATTAATGTAGAAGAAACTCCAAAGGTGGTCTTGGGCTTTAATTCATAGGCAATTTTTTAAAATTATTTTTTATGTAAACAAAAATGTTTGTTTAAAAAATTACAGTAATAAAAATAGGCTGAAGAACTTCATTTTTGAAAAATAATTTAAACCTTAGTTACTAACCTTATTTTATACCACTGACACTAACCTCGGGTCATATTGACCCGTAACTAAAAAAATAAGGAAAAATTATATGAATACAATAAAAAACACATTTCACAAGTCTTAGGATAATCAAATTTATCATATAAATATAATATATATATTTTAATGAAGCCTATCAATCGTCAACTGACCTGAGGTTAGTAACCAAGGGTTAAAGTAACCATCGTATATTGTTTTCATTGGTTTATGGTCTGATAGAAGATTAGAAAAATATAGAAATATCAAACAAAAGTATATCTATATATATATAAATCACGTGTCTGTCTTTTGTTTATTTGTTTGTTCCTTATATAAATCCACACCGTTTGACCGATATGGACCAAACTTCGCACATAGGTACGTCTTGATCTGGAAAATCTCGTAGGCTAGGTCAAAAAAATCTACCAGCTGTCTGTCCCTTATACAAATCCACACCGTTCGTCTGATTTTGACTAAACTCGGTACACATGTAGATCTTAATCTGGGGAGCGTCGTAGGCTAAGTCAAAAATGTCTACTAGCTGTCTGTCTGTATGTTTGTTTCCTATAAAAATCCACACAGTTCGTCCGATTTTGACTAAACTCGGTACACAGGTAGATCTTAATCTGGGGAGTGTCGTAGGCTAAGTCAAAAACGTCTACCAGCTGTCTGTCTGTATGTTTGTCCCTTATACAAATCCAAACCGTTCGTCCGATTTTGACTAAACTCGGTACACAGGTAGATCCTAATCTGGGGAGTGTCGTAGGCTAAGTCAAAAACGTCTACCAGCTGTCTGTCTGTATGTTTGTCCCTTATACAAATCCTTGATACGGCGATTGCCATAGGCTAGGTCAAAAACGTCTACCAGCTGCTGTCTGTATGTTTTTTTGTTTCTTTTTTAAATAAAAATCCACACAGTTAGACCGATTTTTACCATACTTGGCATACATGTATGTCTTGATACGGGGGGTGTTATAGGTTAGGTCAAAGTCATCTAGGACTCACAGTTGAGAGGTCACAGGTTCGAAACAGTTACAGATTCGTATTATTAGATTTTAATAATAATTATTTGGTTTCTAAATTATTTAGGCTTTTCTATATGCAGAAAGTAGGTGTAGCATGGCACGCCGGATAACAGCTAGTTCTTAATAAAGGTTTGATCAAATAAACATTAACAAGTTAATGAAGTTCAGAAAAAATATAATGAGAATGTATTGATTCCTTTTAGGAATCATTTTATTTAAATTATGACGTGTTAAATTTAACAGTATTTAATGACAAGACATGTATTCCTGAAGATGGGCCAGTAGTCCGAAACGTTGAAGTCATGTAATAATGTTATATGAGAATATTGAAGGGTTATTCCTCATCTTGAATTGTATTATATAATATCATACCTGGAGGCATGTTAGCTTCTAATTTCTGAATATCTCGGCTAATTCTTCGGGACTCAGCGAGATGTTGTTCCAAGAGTATTATATCACTTTGAATTCCCTTTGCCAAGGACTCATCTGTCTCAGGTTGTTCTAATTCATTCTGCAATTTTAATAAGCTTTCTTTTGCAGCAGATAGTTTCTTATCCAGTTTATTAATTTCGGATCTACAAATGAAACAATGTTGTAATAAATCTTCTTTAAGATTAAAATTGTGGTCCCAAAGGGATCCCCAAGACTCTTGAGCAAGAATTTGGGGGATTAAGATTGGATAGCCCTTCTAGAAAATACAGTTTTTGTGATTGTCATCAAAATTTGGATTTTGGCAAGCAAAACATTCTTATGTTAACCCTTAATTAGTGGTGTGCTTTTTCTTCCATAAGTAATGGTGTTGGGGCCCCAAACAAACTTTAAATTGAGTTTTATTTGGGTAAAGTAATTTAAATAAATAATAATAAACAATAATATTTATTGAAATACAAAGATTTCAAAGGGCAAAGGTCGAATAAACAAATACATTCGGGTCAAATGACCCGACTAATTAAGGGTTAAACATGAAAACACTTTTTGAGCACAGATTCAGATAATATATTAAATTTCTTATATGATACAACCACTCTCAACAAAGGAAGGTTTTCTTAGACAATCCAAGCATTAACACATACAAAATACATGCTTTTTTGAAAATACTCAACTGAAACTGACATAGAGTTCTCTACCTTCCTTTTGATGATTAACACATTGACTGCCAAGTTCGATGCATAGGAGTAAGGGTGTCTCGCCATTTGCCTGGCCCGACTCTGCGTCAGATTTTGACTATGAACCAAAGTGTGTGAGGCACATTTGGCCGCATTTCAAAATTTGGGTAGCAACAAAAGTGTTAAATAGAAGTCGACTTATAAGTTTTTTAATGTATCTTATTCGTTCCCCACTAAGGTTGATAGCCTTTCTACCGATAAAAGAAAAGGCATAGATCCTATCCTGGCTAGAAAAGGGTAGTAACCTGTAGACAACCTGCCCCAAAAATCTGTGTTAAGTATAAGAGGATGTTACCATTTAAATAAATAAAATATATCAGATGTATATATTCTTTTTTAAATATTTTTAAAAGATCAATATTGCTAATTTTTTAGCTCATAAAACATTGCAGAAGTAAAATCTAAAACATAAGACAAATTAGGGTGAAAAACAGTGGAAAATCTTTAAAAACATTTAAAGTTTTACATTGAGAAGATATGGTCGACCGTTCAGAAGTAGGAAACGTTGATCGTCGGGGTTTCGGTCAATGTTCTTATTTAATAAAACACATTTTATGGTTAAAATGTATATTTATTACTGCCGACGTTTCGGCTTGCTATACAAGCCATCTCCAGGGTTGTAAAAACATATATGGTATAACAATGACAGAAAAGAATAGATAAATTAACAAAAATATGAGTACTTATATGAGTGAATGTATATATATATATATATATGTATATATATATATATATATATATATATATGTATATATATATATATATATATATATATATATATATAGTATAATAATATAAATCTAAATAAATATACATGTGTATGGTATACAAGAGAATACAGAACAGTGGCGTAGTAACATACCTATCGAAAAGATTGAGAGCTGTCCCGTTTCAAGAAAAGAACATTTCTGAAGACAGGAAGGATAGGGCCAGGGTTAGACAGGAGAGGATGGAGGGGGACGGGGTGGGGAGAGATGGAGATGGAAGTGTGGACGGAGGGAAACGACCGCGGTAAAGATAAAGGACGTTAAAATGTATATTTATTACTGCCGACGTTTCGGCTTGCTATACAAGCCATCTTCAGGGCTGTAAAAACATATATGGTATAACAATGACAGAAAAGAATAGATAAATTAACAAAAATATGAGTACTTATATGAGTGAATGTATATATATATTGTAATGATCTAAAAGGGAGTGCTCTAGAAAGAGTCAGTTTCTGGCATAGCAAAGAGTAGCATTCCTATTCAAAATAAAGGCTAAGTTATATTCCATAAGTCCATCACAAATATTCTCCTTTGTCAATCAATTAAATAAATAAAAGTAATAAAAGGGATAGCAATTGGCAGTGCTTAGTTTGGCAGTATTTATTTTTTTTTTAACAAAGGCAGTGTGTAATAAAAGAAGAGTCCAAATATCTCGGCTAGGAGCGATAAGGTATACAAGTTCCCAGGAAGATAAGAATAGATGTGCTTCCAAAAATGCACTTTGAACATCCAGGGAGCGATTGCTGAAGACAAACACCCTTGGTGTGGTGGGAGTAACGCCTCTATAAAAAGGGCCTTCCCCCACCACTCAGCCCCCATTCGAGCACCAGAGGCAGAGGACACACGGTCTCGCTGCAGAACCAGCTGGTCAGCCGACACCAAGCTCACTTCATCTGCACATGATGGCCAGACACCACTCTATGATCTAGCAGCCGACCATCATTCTCCTCAACATGCCGACATAACTACAACCAGTCTACCTCTTCACTTCCAGAACATCATCCGTATCATAAGCTGAGTATACCTCAATAACTGCCAATCTTCAATTAAATTTAAAAGCTATCTAAAATTTCATAATGGCCAATATTTATATTTTAATATATAAGTTAATATTTTAATTATGTTCTAACTTTTCCTAAATAACCTAACATTGATACAATTATGTGAGTCAAGCAATTTTTCTTTTTTATATCACAGCCATGCCAAATCATAAATTATATATTTTTTATTCAATATAAGTCAATTATTTCCAACTCTATTTTATTTATAATGAACCTTTCTCCTGGTATTTAATATGGTCTCAACACATAAAAGGAAAGATGGTAAGAAGTGGTTCTAATAATATATTTCTCATGCTTTTCTTTCAGGAAATTTATTAAATTAATTTAATTATTAAAATGGTTTTATTCATAAATCCGTATGTGGTGAGTTTGGTAATATTAAATGAACCCTGAGATATAATAAAAACATATCAAATCAACTTTTCCTATAATAAATTTTAAATATAATTAATTTTCTTTTTCTTGCCGAACCAAAACACCACAATATATATATATTTTTAGATGGAAAGGCATTTTTCTCCAGCGGTGGTACTCCTCCTCACTTCTTCCTGGAATATTTCGATGGATTCATCTCCATCTTCTTCAGCCAGGTGCTTGTTTCTTCCTCGGTGGTAGCCAAGGGAATGACATTTTTCTCGATCTGGGCTCCTTTTCTCCCCTCTAGCTACAGTATCGGCGGACGAATGGTGTTGAAGCTCCCTGGTGTAGTTGGGATTCTGTCCGTTGGCAGCGCTGATGGTATTGCGTCTTTTTTTTTTTTTTTTTTTTTTTTTTTTTTCTCCTCCTGCTTCTATTTTCCTCGCCGTAAGGTTTTATATGTTTGATGTTATTTTTCGTCGCTGGGATAGTGGGATTACTATCGAGAAAAATGTCATTCCCTTGGCTACCACCGAGGAAGAAACAAGTACCTGGCTGAAGAAGATGGAGATGAATCCATCGAAATATTCCGGGAAGAAGTGAGGAGGAGTACCACCGCTGGAGAAAAATGCCGTTCCATCTAAAAATACTATCCCAGCGACGAAAAATAACATCAAATATATATATATATATATATATATATATATATATATATATATATATATATATAGTATAATAATATAAATCTAAATAAATATACTATTCAGATCCCTTCCGTACATCCCTAACCTCTCGGAAAAAATCCAAAAATCCCTCAGAGGCACATTTACCAACCTAAACCTAGGCCTATCCACTAAAAACAAACTGAAAACCCTATACACCAATCTCAAAGACCCAATCCCACAAGAAAATAGATCCAATGTCGTTTACCGAATTCCTTGTTCTACACCCAACTGCAACAGCACTTACATTGGACAGACGAAGAACCGCATTCAAAACCGACTAAAAACACACAAATACAACATTAAGAACAGAGACATTAAAACCGCGCTATCTAGACACGCTATCACGGACGGACATAAATTTGATTTCCAAAATTTCTCCATCCTTTCCACTGAACCCAACCTTGAGAAGCGGCTCCTTTCTGAATCCATACATATCCATCTAGAAAATATCCCGTCAATGACAAAATTGACAAAGAAGTCATCTCCTCAACCTATTCCAACATTTTCCATATCCTCAAAACTTCCCGTTAGGTAATCCCACCCCGTTCGTTGTCCTGTTCCCACACACCTGACTTATCCTTCCCTGGACCTGGGTAAACCCCGGCACGTCCTTTATCTTTACCGCGGTCGTTTCCCTCCGTCCACACTTCCATCTCCATCCCTCCCCACCCCGTCCCCCTCCATCCTCTCCTGTCTAACCCTGGCCCTATCCTTCCTGTCTTCAGAAATGTTCTTTTCTTGAAACGGGACAGCTCTCAATCTTTTCGATAGGTGTGTTACTACGCCACTGTTCTGTATTCTCTTGTATACCATACACATGTATATTTATTTAGATTTATATTATTATACTATATATATATATATATATATATATATACATTCACTCATATAAGTACTCATATTTTTGTTAATTTATCTATTCTTTTCTGTCATTGTTATACCATATATGTTTTTACAGCCCTGAAGATGGCTTGTATAGCAAGCCAAAACGTCGGCAGTAATAAATATACATTTTAACCATAAAATGTGTTTTATTAAATAAGAACATTGACCGAAACCCCGACGATCAACGTTTCCTCCTTAAAGTTTTACAGTACTGGATTCTGTATTATCAATTACAACTTTTATTTGGGCTCATATCTATGAAGCTCAATCCAGATTTTTCTGTCTTTAATGGACGAAAACTAAATAGCCTACAGAGAACAAGAGACAACTTACTGAAGTGAAGGAATTTCTGAACATTTAATTACTGATAATTTTTCGTATTTTGGTTTTAACTGCAGTAAGTTCTCCTTTTTCTTTTCCATTGTATCAAGGCTATCTTTATTAGCACGAAGTCTAGATGGAACTTCCTTCACTTTAAGAGTTAACTGAAAAAGAAAACAAGCAGTAACATTTATAACTTGAATTCATATAAGACAGAAATAATCTGATTCGGAAAATATGTATGTGTTTTAAGTTAAAAGAAAAACATTTATTATTTATATATTAATTTTTATACATAAGATTACAAAAAAAAAAAAAAAATGAAATGGCTTAATTTTAATCTCATAAAAAGAGCATGGGAAATACAGTGAAAACTCCCTTAACGGACACCTCTCTACAGCGGACAACTCTATTAACAGACATTTTCTCACAGTCCCGAATTTTCCTATAGGTAAAATAAACCTCTATATTGCGGACACCTATGTACAACGGACACGGACAGAGAAACCTGATTTTTTACCTCCTTACTACGGACAAGTACAGCTAATGTAAGTTATCGAAGCGTTCCTATCGGTGTAGTTTCCAGTAAAATGCGTTAACAATAACAAACTCTTTGTAAGAATAAGATATATATAGAATAGTGACTAGTAATATCTTCCTAGGAATTTCACAACAGGAACCTCTTCCTTTTCAGCAGAAGCATATGATTTTCCCGCTGGCAGATTACTATTGTTTTGCCTACGAGGTATCACGGTTCCAGGAATATTCCAAAACTCTCATTCCCTCTCTTCAATTTTCAGTTGGTTTTTAGCTCTTGTTGAGTAAATATCGTGCTTTCTCTTCAATATGCCTAATCGGAAATCTCTGACACTTGAAGAACAAATTGACGTGATAACATTTTCTAATCGCGAAAAATGTGGTGTGCGTAAAGTTGCCGAATTTTGCAGAAATGGACGGAAAATTGGGACAAACATGTTGTCCAAGAACTAAGAACTGGACACGGATTTACAATCGATCGGGCTACACTGGAATGGTTTAAAAGAGTGCGTGTTCAAAACATTCCCATATCAGTTCCTATGATCCAGGCAAAAGCACTAGAGATAGCTGGACAGTTGGGCTATTCTGAATTTAAAGCTTCATAAGTTTATACTTATTGAACTTCTTTCTATATACTTAAACAAAATTGTGAAGGGTAATTATTAAATAGTTAATTAAAACATGAATTAAATATACAAATTCGGTACGTACCCATCTACAACCCCTCTGTATAGCGGACACCTCTCTATAGTGGACAACGTTGGTTCTCCCAGAGGTGTCCGCTATTGAGAGGTTTCACTGTATTTCCAATTCTGTGGGTGAGAATTAAAATGAATAGAAGGGAATCTCATACTTTTGGCAAGTGATAAATGTTTTAAATGTTCAATTCATGAACCATTAATGAATATAAGGTCATATGTACCTCAGAAATTAAGAATCGTACAGAAAAGATTTTAATTAGTGCAATTCCAAAGGAGATGGCCCTACTAACTTTATGGAGCTGTTGTATAGCAGTGAACATAAATAAAATATTGAATTATGCTGGAAACTTATAACTTTAATCATTATCCTTACAATATATCAACGAATTAGTAATTTCAATCGAACAAAAACTACTAATTGTAAATTTTCTGTCAAATGGAGACTCTGGCAAGCAAAGATAGTCATTTATATATTTTGGATTTAAGAAAAATAAAAATGCTAAGGAATTTTTTCTATACTTCTTGAATGAGCTGAGTGACTTCATCTTCTTTTGAGAACCCCCTATGGCAGAGAGGACAACTTGGACTTTTTTGTTGCAAGGTCTGAATATATCGCCTAGACATAAACTGAGAAGCAGAGAGTGTACCTTTTTCCACCTGAAAAAAAATTATCATAATAATGATAACAATTTTTTGAAATAGTCAACTGTAATAAAATATTGAATTTTCATCGATGTTGTGAACAGGTTTTGTGAAGAACATGTGCAGTAAAAAACAAAAACAAAGAAAAAGAAGGTACAAATCTAATACAAACTATTTTGTATCAGCCTGTCTTTGGTTCATCATGTAGCAAGTATAAAGCTTTGTGGGCAGTTTGAGTTTTTGTGTGAAGGAGAGTTCTCTAGAATGCAAATAGATGGTTTGATCTGCTACATTGAAGCTGAAAAGTTTTTTTCTTAAATCCTGCATAAACATAATAAACAATTACAAAATAAGAAAACTGAAGCTACCTGTAACTCATCAACGCTTGTAGTAACTTCTTTTAGTGATTCATCAAAATCTTTTCCCCCACAAGTCTGAGATATAGTAAATTCATCAGTTTCGAGGTTTTGCTTCAACGTTTTTAATTTCTCAATTAAATGCTTCTTTTCTGCTTCATATCCAATTATTTCATTTTCTTTCATTTTTATTTCTTTCTTTGTTTGTTTCATTTGATCAGCCTGAAAAAAATATTAATAAACTATTATTACAACTTAATGATGGAAACAATATTTAAGATACTTCAATTAAAACAAATAACTGAGGTTAGCACAATTTTTTATTATATTTTTTCAAATGAATGAGCCTGATGATTGAATATAATAAGATGCTGATCTATTTTATCAATAATTTATTGTGACAGAAGGCCATGTATTTAAAAACAATTCAACTCCTCATTAATATACTTTATAAAAGACTCTACATTTTTCCCATAATATGACATCTCATCTGGAGCAATTTTAACAGATAAAGCAGGAAAAATATTTAGATAAGGTATTTTTTCAATGTAATAGATCAATTTATGATCACAGACATCAATCAGTTTTCCTTTATTTATATATATATATATATATATATATATATATATATATATATATATATATATATATAACAAATCTGTTAACTGTGTATGAAAAAATATTTTATGGACGGTCATCCTATGTTAAAACTCAAATGCTCAGAAGTTATTAAAATTGCACCTGAAAATGTGTCATATGACGAAATATATGTAGGAAACTTAATAAATGAGATTAGTCAATTATTTTTACATAAATTACCTTCAGCCATTTTAGCGCGGTTCCTCCCTCCCCCATAGGGAGGAACCCCGCTTATAAGGTTGATACAATGAAACAATCCGGAAGTGCCGACAAGAAAATTTCGCGTTTCAGAACCCCTAGAGACCGAAAATAACGGTGGTTCAAATGTGTATATATATATATATATATATATATATATATATATATATGTATATATTTATATATATATATATATATATATATATATATATATATATATATATATATGTATATATTTATATATATATATATATATGTATATATTTATATATATATATATATATATATATATATATATATATATATTCGTCTGTTCGCTCTCTAGCTCGAAGACGAATGGTCCGATTTTGATGAAATTTGGTACAAAAATCAGTCGTCCAATATGAAAGGTCAAGTTCGTTAACCAGCAAAATCCGCCCACTGGAAGATGGAGTTTGGGGCGAAATTCGCGCAGAAAAAATCGTAACGCTTACGTTTTTGAGTTCATAAGCTTGTAAGTACTCTTTTTATAGGCTTCTTGGGCTAGGAAAACGAATGAAACCATTTTCAAGGCGATAGCTTTAACCGTTTTCGAGAAAATTGGAAAAATAGTTTTTGAATACCGTTTTTGGTTTGGGTACTTAGAATCATGGGATTCAGTTGAAACATTTTCTGCATGTTCTACTTTCATTAAAACTAATATGTTGAAATTTTGGTTACGTTTGGAGTTAAGGAAGGGTTAGAATAAAATATTTTATTAACAGACATAAAAAGTTTTGGTAACTTTGTATATTTTCCTTAATATCTCGAAAAAGGTTAAGAATTTGGTAAACGAAAGAATACCATTAGAAAGCTTACTAAATGCTCTACAAAAAAGGTTCTGATGAAAGTTTTGATTAGGCGATGTCAATCGGAGAAATAAGTGCTTAAAACATTAAAGTAATTGATTTTGCTTATTCGAACTGTTCTTTTTGTCTGTTTTTATTCCTTGTTATTTTTTAATTGCTTATAGTTGGATAATGTATTTTACAATAAAACAGATTAGGCAAAATAAGAAAAACAATTCATTGTTAGAAATATAGCTTGCCAAGAGAAAAAGATTCGTTGACGTCTTTTGAATATTTTCAATTGCCTTTATGCTGTTGTTTTTTTTATTTTATTTTTTAATTGATTTTATCTGTAGAATTATTACTATAGTAAAAGAACACAGGAATGTGTGAAAATATTTGATATTTTCCAATTCATTGAAACGTATGAAATGAAGCATCGGTAGAAGAGGATTCTAGGGTCTTGCGGACCTGACCCCAGGTATAGCCAGCCATAAAACCCTTTGAACAAAGGCCGAGGAAAATATTATCTGTTTCTATTCTATGCTTTTTAAATGAGAATAGGGATATGAACAGGAACCGGGGTCTCCCGTGGTCTAATGGCTAGCGCCTTGGATTCATAAGCGGGAGATGGTGGGTTCGATTCCCAACCTCCGGCAGGAATTTTATCATCCCACGGCTCGCTGGTAAAATTCCTCGCTACACCCTGGATGTCGGCGCTAATGACCTAGATGTAGATGTGCCGTAAAAAAAAAAAAAAAAAAAAAAAAAAAAAAAAAAAAAAAAAAAAAAAAAAAAAAAAAAAAAAACTGGAACCGCGCTAAGATGACGCAGTTCCTGCGAGTCGGACTTTTTAAAAGAAATGTAGGGTCTCAATAAAAATAAATTCACATGAGAGAACAATATAGTTTAAGCCGAACAATATAATTAAAACTAAAGTCAAAGACTGAAATATAGTTTTGTTCAATATTAAAACTTCCAGTCCAGTTAGTTAGCAATATAAAATTATTGAATTTAAATTAAATGAATTTAGTCAAAAAGAAAAACTTTATATAGTAAGTTAAAATATTTAGTGTATTGTATAATTGGCAAATAAAGATATTTAAAATTAAAAAAAAAAAACAAGTTATTAGTTTGCATTAACCCCTTAACAGGCAAGGGCCGATTAAGCGGCCTTTGCTCACTGAAATTAAAAAATGACGCGAGTGAGGTGGAATTGGTTCCAATGCTTTCTGCTAGATGCCGGGGTATGCCAAAAAATAGTACTTGGAGGTCTTGGACCCGAGATATGACGAAGTTGACTGATTAAGCGGTCCTTGCCCATTCCCGCACCCGTCTTGTGTCAGTGTTGGCCGTGCATTATTGGCTCTCTGGATCACTCATCTTATCCGAAAATCGTTTCAAAGTATGTAATAATTCATTTATACATTCTAGATTAGGAATTAATTGATTTTAATTGAAATGAGTATATCACTTACATGTTATTCATTGTTTCATCTCATAAGTACCTTACTCTCGTGAGACTGAAAGGAAAAAATACTTTTTTTGGCATTCCTAATGAAATGTTCTTCTCAATTCTGTCTGAAATGATATTGTGGGCTAGCATTATTATAAATTATTCAGCAATTTTTTTTTTTTTTTTTTTTTTTTTTTTTTAAGCCAGCCAATCTTAGGGTAACGCCATCGAATGAACCATTTTCATTTTCGGGATCTTTGCGACTTGGAATCGGCTTTACGTATAGCGGCATTTCATATCGGGGATTCCCGATGCCTGGAATGCGCAAGGGCCGCTTAAGCGGCCTACCCCGTATTTATGAATACAATTTTTTTTTTTTTTAACATCCTGGGTTCATATTTAGTAAATGGATGCCCCCCAGACTCCCAAATATAAATTAAAAAAATTCCAACATAGCTAGCAAAATGTGCCCGTTAAAGGGTTAATAACTCTAATTGCTTTTAGCAGAAATATCAATACACAATATGACATAATACATGAGCTACAACTCACCAATTTGTCTAAGGTTGCATCAAGCTGTAATTTTATCCCAACATCTGATACTTCTCCAAACAAATGTTTTAGTGTACTTCCATGTCGACTTTTCCTTTAAATAAAACCAAAAAATTACAAAACAATCAAGAAATAGATAGCTATTCTCCTATCGTGACTGGGCTTCATTGTTTGAACAAAAGCAAATTGTTTATAATCAGAAATGGCGCAAGGGTACTTTTCCCCACAAACTGATATAACACCATCAAATCTTGATATGGACTAAATTTTGGGCAAATAAAACTTACAATTTAGTGATTTCTGCATCAGCTGAATTCTTGCTTTTGTGTAAAACATCCAACTTAGCCTGTTCACTGCTAAGTATCTGAAGTACTTGAACTTCTCTGTCAAGAACTGAAAGCTCCTCTTCACATCTACAATAAGAAAGTTAATAAAATTAATTTATTTATAACAATGAATCTACACTAAAACCATTAATATGAATGTGATGTACCCATTTCTGACAACTGTATAAAGGAAAGTTAGAGTATTTTTTTAGACGTGGATATGTCTTATTGCTTGGGATCAGGCAGAAATTTTGTAGCGTCTGACCAACATTAAAAACAAAAATTTTGAAATTTTATTTGGGATTTACGGGAGTCGAGGTTTTGCAACGATCAGAATAAAAACATTTCCACTATCAAACAGCCGACTAACAATATTTTTTCAGAGTATTGTGAAACCTTAACACTTTTAAGCCCCATGTGTAATTGCAAAACTCTTTTTTGTCTCTCCCCCCCCCCCTTATGAAGTGAATTTTGGATTTCACTTATTCACTAGTTAATCGTAAAATGTGGTAGGTGGTGGAGTAGCGTTGGGTGGGATACAATTCAAACTAGACATGTCTCTCAATAGAATCTTTAGACGTGACTGTTAGTTTCAAATTACTCAAGCCACCATTTCTATAATTTTCCTGAAAATTTTGTTTTTATTTAAAACATACGTTTTAAGTTAAGGATTCTGAAGTTAGAAATACTGACAAAATTTCATAATGAATGAATTTATTAATTATTATTCAAATAATTTATTATTACTTCAGAATTACTAGTTAGTTTCAAAATATTTTGTTAATTCAACCAACCTGTTACGTTCACTGTCAGCTGACTTCATTTCGTTTTCTAACTTTTCCAAGTCATTTGATTTTAGAATTAGATCTAGTTCATGTTTCACTCTTTCCATTTTACTTTCTAACTGATTTAATCGTTGTGTAGACTGGTCAACCTAGCACAATAAAATTGTATGAAAGAAATATTTGATGCTAATTGCTATAGACATTAATGACGTAAAAAAAATTGTAGTTTAATTGATCGAGTAACATAATCAAATAAGAAATTAATTACATCATAAATGTCTGATTTTATTTTCTGCAGCTCTTCTTTATTCTGTTTAATGGTAGTTTGTTTATTTTCAAGACTTTGTTCTAATTTTGCACGAGCTGCACGACAATTATCAATATCCATCTGCATCTTTTGAATGTCATTGTTTTGTTTCTCTTGCAGAGATTTGAAATCACTTAATCGTTTAGTAATTTCGTCATCCAACAATGACAGAACTCGATCAACTTCTTTTCCTTGAGATAACTCAGAAAATGATGTATCTAAAAGAAAGAAAATGAATAAAAGAGTGTAATGAGAGACATGAATATCACATAGCTAATCCTTAATATTAGATTTGAGGAACGTCATCTCAGCATGACTTCATATAATGCAAATTTCTGGTATAATTAAGAGTTGACTGAAACCAACACTTTTGAATCATTAGGCACTTTTTCTCTGACTGGCGTGTGGTTATATCAAGATTTCTGCCTGAAATTTTTTCAATGATATTTATTACACTTTTGATTAGATCACCTTTCTCTTATCGCAATAATTGCACCTTTTCAAAATAATTAAATAAATACTCAAAAAGTCAAAAACATCTCGTCTGTTGATAAACTTCCTCTACTCCAAATGCTACCAACATGTTTATATCATAGTACGAAGAATGAAAAAAAAAAAGGATCAGTACCTTTTTTGAGTGCACAATACAAAAAATCTAGTTTTTCCAGCTTTTCTCAAAAACGGTTAAATCTATCACATTGAATATGGTTTCATTCGATCCTCTGTGTCAAAACAACTATAAAATACATAAGACCGCCAGAACTAATTTTTTTTTTTAAGCAGAATTCCCCCCCCCCCCCAAATAAATACCTAGTGTTCTGGTGTATCGGTTCTACTGTTTCATGGATCTGATCATTAGTTTTATGGAAAAGTGTTTGTGTCAAATTTCAACAAATGTTTGTATGCGCTATTATAGCCTGTTCAGATAAAACCGGGAGTTCAATTGCGCATGTGCAACGTCAGGGCAGACATTTTTCCCAGCCTCTCCTTTCTGTTCCACCACTTGCAAAGCCTTTTATTGATCAAACACTTAATGTGGATCACTATAAAAATTGATTATGTCTCGTTTAGGAGCAAGAAAGGATTTGAGAAGCCAGGCAAGGGACATAGTGTTTAATGTTAATCAATACTTAGCCAAAGCTAAGGCTGAAAACAATTTAAACTATAATGCTGCTGATTCCACAAGCGAGGTGTCTGGGGTAATGGTTGAAAACTGATAAGGTTATAATAGGGAGTTCTTCCCACTATTGTTACGTCATATAATCTTCCAAGGCACCAGATACTCTCTTAATTTCTTTATGCATGAAGCTCCAGAAAAATAATTTTCAACAGTTCAACCATCTCATCTCAGCCATCATCAGCTTCTCATCAGTTCCATATTTATCCAACAATTCATTTGAATTGTTAATTTTAAGTAACTAACCCAATAACCACAAGTATGTTCCAGAGTTTGGCCTTTACTCCCATAGAAGTTATGCACTAGTAAAATAAATTCTGATTATTAGTTACCATCTCTACAAATCTCTGCAGTCCGTATACCACCACTGATTGAATCTACATCATATAAAAAATGTTAGAGAGATCATAAACAAGAGTAATGTTTCCTTACTGATATCCATCTCATCACATATTCGGAGAAGAGTTGAGTTTCTTGTATCAATTCTTTCTTTATAATTTTCAAAGTCACGCATCAACTGACCAATCTTGACCTTTTCATTGCCAATTAATTGAAGATTTCTGTCAATCTCTGCATTTACATTGTCTCCTTCTTTTTCAAGTTGATCAATAGTATCTTCTTTATTCCTAAAACATATTAAAAAAAACACAAGCTCTCAAAGTTATTGTAATGTTTAATAATCATAAAAAGAAAAATTATAATTACATAGTTGTAAATAAAAATTATACAATAGAAATGATTACCTGAGTTCTTCGGCAAAATTTTGAATAGTTAATTTCAGTTCATCAGTTGTCCCTTTAAACTCTATTGTTATATTTCGTCTGAATTCATTAATTGAATTTTTTATAGCTTCTAATCTAGCTTTTTCTGTTTCCCGTTCAGTATACAAGCGACTTATTTTGTCTTCTAATTCAGATAACTCAGACATTCTCCCTGAAATAATCAAATTTTCATTAGTTTGTTCCCCTGTAATATTTTTAAGCTCAGTTGTTCTAACAAAAAAAAACTCAAAATTGGTTTACATTCTTATAATTTATTTTAATTTTGGAGCCTTGGATGATAATTGCTTACTTTAAATTTATTTATCCCAGAATATTAAGAAAATCACTAAACATAAAAAAACATGAGTTCTGCAGTACAAAATATGGCACAAGTCTGCTTGATAAGCAAAAGCGGGTGATCTCACCCATTAGCAGGATAATATTAAATTGAATACAAAACTTACTTTGTATTGGAACCAATTTCATTTTTAATGTGGCTATTTCGTCTTGGTGCTTCTCTAATCGATTTTCAGCGTCTGTAAGCTTTGCTCTTTTGTCAGATGCTTCTTTCTTATATTCCTTCAAGTGATAAATGTCTGTTTTCATAATTCTTAACTCTGAAATATAAACAGTAAAACATTTGAAATATGAAAAGTTGTATATATATATATATATATATATATATATATATATATATATATATATATATATATAGATAGATAGATAGATAGCACATTCTAATCGAATAAGCTGTTATCAATATTTGACAATGTACAAAGTATCTGAGTATTTATATTGTGGGTGTTCAACCTTTTTGAGACACCTACTATAAGAGTTAAGAGGATTCCAAGCCTCAAAAATATGCATTTATTTATTTAATAGTTTCATTTCTTAAACGATAAACACACTGGGATAAATACTCTAAGAAAAAACCAGTACTTTTTCAGTGAATCGTGTTATATATTATGTTATGTCAAAATGAAATTAATTTATTTTAAATTTATGTAAAAGTATGAATGAGATAAAAGTTTTTTTTTTTTTTTTTTTTTTTTTATTTATTTATTTCGAATTTACAACAATGTATAAGGTACATTTCTAGTAAATTATTGCAAGATTATATGACATGGATGTACATGAGGTGGGAAGCTGCACAGTTGTAGTACCCACAAGACAGAATTTATTTTTTTCACAGATCTACACTTTCTAGAGTTGATCTCTTGGCCACTTGCGTTTCAGTCGACGAATGGGGTTGTAAGGAATGTGCTGGGAGGATAAAGAGTTTATTAAGGAGTTAGGATGGCCGTGTAGGTTCGAATGGAATTTACGGTAGAGGGATTTGGCTAAAGGTTGGATAAAAGGGATATTAAGGTCATTATGGAGGGTCAAATTGGAGACATAAAACGGAGCATCCGTTATTTTCCGGAGAATTTTAGACTGCATGGATTGGATTTTGTAGGAGTTGGAAGGCTTTGTGGAACCCCATAGTTGAATTCCGTAAGTAAATATTGGTCTGAGAATGGTCATGTAAATGAGACGTTTGTTTGTTAGTGTGAGATTAGATCGTTTGTCAAGTAAGTGTAGTAATAGTCTGTACCGTCGGCTGAGTTCTTGTCGCTTCTGGGTAATATGTGGCTTCCATGTTAGTCGTTTGTCAAGTATTAGTCCTAGATAGCGAATTTGGGATTTTTGCGGAATTAGAGAACTATGGAGGAACACTGGAGGGCAGGATGATCGCCTGAGGGTAAAGGTTGAGTGGCAGGATTTCTGAGGGTTAACTTTGATTCTCCATTTACTGAGCCAGGGTTCGATCAGTCCAAGGTGTTCCTGGAGAGGAGATAAAAGTTAAATTTGATTTTAATTACTTTCAAAACAGATAGGTCAATAAATTAAAGAGGCATCAGTGGATATGAAACTAATAGGGCAATTTTAATAAAATGATTAGTATCTGAAAGTTTTTTGTTGTTTTTTTTTATTTATTGACCTTCAGCCTATTTTATACTGAAAATCTTTGAAAAAATTATGTTTTTTGAAAATCAATTTAAATGGGTTGACATAGTCTTATTCTTATTGATTTGATATATTTGTTACTCCCGTTTTCCATAAAGTGAAAATTCCTTGAGAAATATCAATTTTATAAAGATGTATATATATATATATATATATATATATATATATATATATATATATATATATATATATATATAGGTTATCTTATAAGAGAATTCAAGGATTACCTTGTACTACATACCATTTAAATATGTAATTATATATATATATATATATATATATATATGAATGTGAATATATGATGAAAATTACATCATTCAATTTTCCACAACAAATTACCTGTCAAATGTGTACATGGAAAACTACAAGCCTTTCAATTTTTTGTTTGCACTATAATTTCAATGAAAAAAAAGGATTCCAAAGCGCTGATCCTGACCTTTTGAATCAGAAAAAGTAATTTTGTACCAAATTTAATCAAAGTTGGATAATTTTTGAGACACCTCAGGATTGCGTCATCAGTTCGACATCATAAGGGGGTTTCCTTTCGATAGAGGGAGGGAGGAAATGTGTTAAAACAACAAAAGTAAGTCAATGATTGAAGTACATACCTTCTAGAAGGGATTTTCTCAAGTCTCTGATGTGAGCTAAACATTTGTTGTATTTGACAGCACCAAATATAGCATCAAATTTTTCTTTTACTTTAGCATCCCCCTGCAATGGCCTACAAAAAGTATAGTTATGTAAAATCAAATTAAATCAAACATTAAACTGGGATTCGTGAGAGTTTAGACGAAGATAAATAAAATTTCCATCTGTAGCCATGAATCATGGACTCTGGACTATAACATTCACCCCGATGCTTCTTTTTATATTTTTATTATTTAATTATATACTTGGAATAAAATATTTTAGTTATGTAAATTTTAAAGTCCATTTATAAATAACATAGATTTTTTGGACCACCCAACTGGTTTTAAAAACGATTAGGACTAATGCTGGCATACATTAATAAAACTGATAACAAAAGAAGAATCTATAAGTAGTTTTATTTCATTATTCAGATTCACTACAACAAATGTCCTAAAGAATTTTGCTTAGAAGGTGGGGCATCTTTATTTTTTCTTATGGAATAAAACTTTTAGGAGAAAGCAAAAAAGAAACTAAAAGATGAAACAGAGAGATGGTTAATAAAGATATATTTACCATGTCTTTCACATTTATAACTATGACGGTGTGAATAAAACCGATTTTTGAGTTGTGTCACTTAAGAAATACTAGTGCAATATGTAATGAAAATTACATAAATATAGACAAAATGTTAACTGAATTTCTACTTATCATGATTACCAATTAGAGTCTTCTTGATGACAAAGAATAACATTGCTCAAAATAGCTTTGGAAACTCCAAGGGCAATGCTCATTTCCATATCGACATCTGCACATTTATGAGAAAGAGAAATCCACTGAAAATCAAAACAAAAAATGACTCTATTAATATTTGCACAATAACCATTAAAAATTTAAAACAAATCACAAGGCTTTAATATTTTTTAGCCAAAAAGTTATAGAAACAGAAAACAAAAATATGAAAGCAGATTATTTTTTTTTTTTTTTTTAACATATTGGTTGTTGAAATATAAAGTCTACCTAAAATACAAGAAGAAAGGAAACCCGTTTAACTCCTTAGTTCTTCGAATAATGTAAAGAATATTTCTCCTTGTCTTTATATACATATGTAAGAATGTTATTACATTTTTCAGCACAACTCTAGAACCTTAGCCTGTGAATCGTATGTTATTCGGACCACGAAAATGAAATGAGTGAGAGTTCAAGACAGAGAAGGATTCCAGGTGTAGGTAAACATAATGTAGACCCATACATCCTTCCCATATGATTGCGAAGAATCCTGGGATCCAGTTGGGCTGATAACATCACAAATGAATAGCTCTGGAATATCACAGAGCAGTTTTCTCAGCAATTAGAAATAAGGAAAAACAAATGAAGTGTTTAGGACACTCACTGAGAAATGTGGAGCCATTCTTTCAAAAAAAGAAGTATTACAATGGACCCCAAGGTGTAAGAAAAAGAAGAAGGCTTAAAGAGACATGGCTTGGGTCAAAGGAAGAGGAACTTGACCAGGTAGGTAAAACATTGCAGAAAGCAAGAAACTTGGCAGCTGAAAGAGTGGTCTACCACTTCTAGATGTCCAATGCGCCACACAAGACCCAATGGAATTAGCAGGAGCTGTATGACCTTTGTGTGGTATGATTAGCTACCAATTAAGTAGGCCCAAGTTTCTTATTTCCAATTAAATTCCTGGAACTTCTGAGAGATATTCTCTTCACATTGAAATCTAAATGACCTTTTGATTTACTTGAGGTCTAATCGTGTAAAACTACTTAACGCCAAACATTTTTGAAATTCGACCAGTAAGGAAGTCTTCAGAGAAAATTCCCTTTCTGTATACCACAGCAGAACCTGAGAACGTTGAGTAACCATTACAAACACCAATGCACACTAAGTTGTTCAGTGCATGCCCAGCCCAGAATTTGGTCTAGTTATAACATTTCAATGTTTTAAGGAATATTTTATTTCTTGAAAAATCTAAAAGAAAGGCCATAAATAATTGGCCAGTAATTATAAGTTCACAGGGAATATAAAAATATACAATAATTGTAATTTATATTAAAATTTTTGTTAGAAAAAAAAAAAAAAAAAATGTAATGTCTTACCTTTCCATTTTTATCTTGTCTGTTAATAGTCTGATCAACTCGCTTAAATTCTGGCCTTTTTAATTTTTGAGTGCAAGTCATAAGCCTAAGAACACTCATAACTTGGCCATTAATATCCCTCAGTTTCAAATTAATCTGTGCTTTTGTCTGTAATTAATATATTTTTAATAAATGCGTTTAGTGAAAAAATATATATATTTTTTAATATTCATTTGACATAAGAACACTATAATGGTGACGTTTTGCTAACAAGATATTTTTATTAATATATTATAACAAACCTCAGAAAATGAAGTAAGTTTAGGATCATAGATGAAACTAGATCCCTTTTCAGTATCAGGCGGAAGCTCCCCGCAGCATGCAAATTTCAAAGCTTCTATAATGGTTGTCTTGCCACAACCATTTTCTCCTAATATTAATGTGAGAGGGGAACTAAACTTAATAACTCCTTTATCTTCCTCATTTGGCCCAAAACTCCTTATTCCTGATAGAGTTAATTTGTCAAAATGTGCCATTTTATGCCTAGAAAGTCATTTAAAAGTTATTTAATTACCCAAGTAATACAAATTAAAATAAAATACATTTAAATACAACAAAATAATACACATTCTGTTTGCAATAATAAACATTTTTATTAAATCCTGTAGCGAGATTTCCTGTCTTCATTCCTAAATAACTAGCCTTAGATACATTAAATAAAGTCTTATCAAAATTCAATTATTTATTAAGCTGAAATGTAGCAGAAACTTAGATCGAAATTCTTGGTGACCCTGTGCTCACTAACTGGAAAGAATAGGTTTGTCCAAGCAATAGGAGGGAAGTCATTGCTCAAACTTTCAGCATACCTAATATAAGTTACTTAGTCCTCTAAATGCTAAGCTAACAATTAATAGATTACCCAAATTAATAAATAAATAATGGATTGCATAGGTATTGTATTCCCAGTGCATAATTTTTTTTTTTGTCCCCATACATGTTTCCTAACATACTATTAAACATAGTAAATAAACAAAGACAGGGATACAATTTAGAATAATTTCACTATGAATCTCTTTAAATGTGAAAAGATTGGAAATCAACGGTAGTGGTACATACCAAACAGTACATATACCAGGTTCTTTATAATAAAAACAACAAAGGAATTAATGTGGTCAGTACTTAAGTACAACAATCAAAGCTCAACCACCTGTTTGACAGCTCAACAAGGGCTTGGCCCAGGGAATTTTATACCTTAACCTGGATCCTCAAACACAAAATAAAATCTTGACTGACTTGGTTCTGATGTGATATATATACAGACAAGGTGTTATATTTTGTAAAAAGTAATATAATAACTCAACAATCCTGTTTTATTTTATATTAAGTCAGTTATTACTTATTAATTTGTTTTTAATAATAACATTGAAGTTTTGTAAATTGTCCTGTTCCTGTATCTTTCTCTTATCATGAAAGCTTAAGGCCTTCAAGAAATAGTAAACCTACAAAGCCTCAAACATCATTAAAAAAAATTATTCATTAAAATTATTTCAACAAAAAACTGGAAATTGAAGCATCAAAAACGAATTTTAGTTCATAAGTTACCATATCTTCTAAATATAACTTGTATTTCTACCGCACGAAATAAACTGGAGAGATCAAATGATTTAAAACTAAATCTAAACATTTTATTTCGCAAAACATTATTACTGTAATCTGTCATAGGATCACCTGATACGATTTATAATAAACAAGCCTTTACGCTTCTGACAACTCTTTTTACCTGTTCTATTCCTCCTCCCGCAAAACAAAACTGTTTTTCAAATAGCGAAAACAACTTTATTCAGAACAAAACGAAAACAAATTACAGATTCAATGAAATACCTCAGTAAATTGGCGCAAATTATGACAGAAATCGAATAGCTGCAAAGAGGAAAGAGGTTTCCGTCTTTCAAAAATTAATATTGTAAAAAGAGGTATCATCACTCTCAGGACAAAAATTGCCATCGAGAACCATTTCACAATTACAATACATAATATTATTCTATGAGCAGTGAAGTTAAAAATATTATTTTTACGTTAACCTGACGTTATCTCTACAAACTGCAATAATACTTCATGAGAATCGAAAAATTTATGATTATATATTAATTATGATTAATAAATAAGACTTGTGACAAGTCAAAATTATTGTCAAGATCTGATGATATATTCATTCTCCTTTTCCTCTTCCAGTGTGAAATGTTTTTAAAAAACACTCCGTGTTACTATGAGAGTAGGGGACCATGAACTCCAAATCTTTCCAATTTCATCAAAAGGTCTTCATGTGATAGTCTATTAAAGGATTTCTAGAAGTATGTAAATTGCGTCAACCTGCAAAAGACTCAACAAACACCTGTGCTATATGAATGACAAAGCATACCAATTTGGCTACCGTCGATTTTCAGGGTAAGAATCAATGCTGGGTTTCAAAGAACAGCAGATATATAGACCAGATGATGCTGAAGACGGAGAGAACATAGACGGTTGACTCGCAGACACTGAAAGTGTCATAATTATGATGGAGCTCTGACTCCAAAGCTTTGGATGTGGTACCGTACCGAACCCTTTTTCTCAAAAGCGGGATGAGTTTAGCCTTTCTTTCTAAGACTTTGTAATTAGAGTGGTAGAGTTGCAGTCTTTATAAAATATTCTTTCCTGTAGAACACAGTTACATTCGCTGAACGCATTGTGTCTTCATTATCATTTGTTTTTAGAATAGTCTGTAATAATCTTGATAATCTAAATCGGAGAGCCGATGGCCGTGAGGGTTAAGGCGTGAGCACTTAACACTCTGAGCCAAAGGTCGTGGGTTCGATTCCCACTAGGGTTGGTGGCTTTTCTTTAGAAAAAAGAAAAGGCATCAGCCCTATCCTGGCTAGAAAAGGGTGGTAACCTATAGATAACCCGTCTTAAAATTCCTAGTTAATAATAAATGGACGTTAAAATTTAAATAAATAAATAATCTAAATTCAAAATTTCTAAATTGTTTCTTGAAAGAAGTAATTATTACTTGCATAGGAAAATTTTAATATTGGCAAATTTTAAATTTTTCAGCAGTGAGATGCTCAATTTGTCATCCAGTATGCCTCACAATTTAATCAAAATTATTGAGTTTTATTTATTGATGTCTATCCAATTACTGATGAAGAATATAATTGCAAAAGGCTTACATGGTGAATCATCATTCGATCTCTATGGGGTCAGAGGACGCTAGAAAATCAGATCGCCCAGGGGCTCTCCGGCCTATCTTGGACTGGGCAAAGCTTATTCTTTTTATTTCGCGCATTTGTTTATTTATTATCCTGTGAAATTATTACATTTGTGAATATGATTTTTCTCTTAAACTCGTGAAATTGTTATGTAACCGACCCCATTTTTCGCAAGTGTTGAAATCTTAACCTGCAAATTTTGTTTACTGTTAGGAACTTCAGAAAGGTTAGATTCTTCAATTTTTTATATGTTAATAAATGTATTTTATTTTATGGGCGTTTGATTTCATATTGATTTTTGTTTTGAGCAATTACCTATTAAATCTCCTCTTCGGTTAATAGTTTTTACTACGAAAACAAACTTTTAATCTATTGTTTCTGTTCTTAATTAACGTAATTAAGTGTGAATATTTGGAGTTGTTAGCTATATTATATTATATGACTTTTCTTTTACTAGTAATATAGTATGCTGGATTTATTTAATTAATTATTCAGCAATATTTCTTCCCAATTTTTTTAGATAATGGTCTTATTGGTTTATATTCTCATTGTCTAAGAAATGTATTTTCTCCTATTTGTTCAAAAAATATTGCCTTTGATTTTTTTTATAAGTAGCATTATGCATTTATGTGTTTTATTTACCTAAGGAAAGTTGTCATTTCTTAACTTTTATTTAAATTAGAGCGGTCAGTGACCTGTCACTATAGAATGCATGAATTAAAAACAAACACCTGCAGTATTAGTCTTTCTTTGGTTGTTTGTATTTGTTTTTATGCAGATTTCAAGCTAAAAGTTTATTTATTTACTTTCTTATGGGTGTTTTCTGATTTGCTGTTTGTCTGACTATTAAATAAGGGTGCGATGCTTATAAAAGTTCTTTATTTTTGACATTTGATTTTCTCTATAATGTTGTATTTTACTTACTTATAATAAAATTAAAATTTAATTTATTAAAATCAGTACCCCCCAAAAAATTATATTCATTAATATTTGCAGTTCTGTATAATGTTGTCATGATGATTATGTAAATATAGGCACAGTATTCTTTATGTTGCTCATGTGTATGGAGACAAAGCAATTATTCATATTGCTACAGAATAAACCTACTATTATTTTACGTAATGACCCATTAATTCTAGTTTTGAATTATGAATTATTATTCATGAAATATCTCAAAAAATGTTTATCTCCCTCATATTTCTTGTTTTCATTATTAAAATGAATGTTTTTGTATTCCTAAAATGAATCGTCCTAAGATGATTAATATTTTATATGTTTACTTTCTTTATTTATATTAGAGGAAATGTTTTTCTCATTAATGACTACAGAATTTAATAATTTGTTAGAATTCTACTTCGGTGGTCCAGTGAATAGATGCACAGAGTCAGAAGATCTTTAGAGATTCCGGCTAGGTTAGGGAATTCCCTATTTCAATAAAGAGGCTCGTTGAAAAAGGGATGGGAAGGGGGGGGGCTATATTCAAAAAGGGATGAAAACAGAATATAGTCCGTTGCTGATAAACCTGACATTGTATACTCAAGCAGGGTAAAAAAAAAAACAATTCTTTGAAGGAAAGTGTGATAGTTCACTCACAGTTTTTAAAATGCATTGCTTATTTCACAATCAATTGTGAATCAATGACCTTGAACTTGTGAGACAAAATCATCTTTTAAAAAATGTTTTTGTAAGGGACTTATGATGTCCATTCTAAAACATATTAGAGGTCACTGTAAAGAAAATATTTCAATAAATATATATTATAAACTAGCTTACCCGGCGAACATCGTACCGCCTAACAGTCGATTCTTTATTTTTTTTATTCTTTTTAATACTTATTCTGCTATTCGGGACACCGGGTCAGCTAGCAGGATAAGAAAAGAAAGTTAATAAGTCAACAATTACATTATGTCAACAAATAAAAATTATAAAACACTTAAAATTCTTTTAATAGTCACTAAAAAATCACACTGAAAATTACAATTTAAGATTTCTTATTATGATACCTACTACCTAATTCAATTATATTTCATTTTATTTTTACTTACCTGTTCTAAATTAAGTTTCATTTTTATTATAGTACTTTATGGTACACGATATTTTTTGTTTGATTACCTGGCGCGTAAACAAACAGGGCAGATGGTTTTCCAACACGGGAACAGGCAACATACAATTGACCATGCGAAAAACATGGGTTTTCTAGATTAATACCACAAACACTTGATGACTTCCCCTGGGATTTGTTTACAGTCAAACTGAGTTCATAGGTCCAATAGCAATACAGTTGTAGGCACTGTAATCAATTGACAGCACCTTGATTCAAACTTGCACCATTATTAGCCAAATGCCGCGCTTCATGGGTCTGTCTTAACCGAATTCTTTCACGTTCATTGCGACCTTCACGTTCCTAGGCAGTACGATTAGATTGATAATTAATTTAATTCTTTGCATTTCGGATTATTTAACGTCCATTATTATTAACTAAGAATTTTAGAACGGGTTATCTATAGGTTACCACCCTAGAAGTGGATACAGCTAGTTTTCCTAACTAATTTTTGGTTTGGGTGTATATAAACGATAGATTCAGTTCATACGTTTTCAGTTCATCTTAGTTTAGATGATTGACATGCATCTAAACTAAGATACATACATTTTGGTTACGTTTGGAGAAATTAATCGGGAAACAATATTCAATTATTTATTTATTTAAATTTTAACGTCCATTATTATTAACTAAGAATTTTAGAACGGGTTATCTATAGGTTACCACCCTAGAAGTGGATATAGCTAGTTTTCCTAACTAATTTTTGGTTTGGGTGTATATAAACAATAGATTCAGTTCATACGTTTTCAGTTAATCTTAGTTTAGATGATTGACATGCATCTAAACTAAGATACATACATTTTGGTTACGTTTGGAGAAATTAATCGGGAAACAATATTCAATTATTTATTTATTTAAATTTTAACGTCCATTATTATTAACTAAGAATTTTAGAACGGGTTATCTATAGGTTACCACCCTTTTCTAGCCAGGATAGGGCTGATGCCTTTTCTTTTTTCTAAAGAAAAGCCACTACCCCATAGTGGGAATTGAACCCACGACCCTTGGCACGGAGTGTTAAGTTCTCAAGCCTTAACACTCACGGCCACCGGGCGTCCACATGTTTTTATTATTACTGTTATAGTTATAAACTTAAATAAAAACGTATTTATTTTATTAAAATAATATAAACAAAGAGTGAATTTTTGCTTATACACAAATAATCTAATGAACTGTTAAAAATATAATTGAGAACATATGTTTTTATTGAAAAATGAATTTGCGTTAACAAAGTAAAAAATACCCGAAAAGTGTTGTTTTTAGACTTTTTCAGGCATTTTTTTAAATTTTTCTCTCCGTAAGAACCATCCTCTTACACCAAGGAATATTGTAAAAAAAAATTAGTGAAACCGGTTCAGTTGTTCTCAAGATTTGCGCTTACCAACACATTTAGCGATTCATTTTTATATAATAGATGATTGTAAGATAAGATAAAACCCAGATCATTCTCTGTAGCCCTTTTTGAAAAAAAAAAAAAAAAAAAAAAAAAAAAAATTACTGAGAGTATTTGATGGCATGTCTTATATGATTTCCATTTATAAATTGCTTTGATTAATAAAAGTTAAATTTTTAGGTTTTCTGAAAATGTGTAGTTATTTATAGTTTTTCCGCATCTGTATATATATACACACACAAACACACACATATATATATATATATATATATATATATATATATATATATATATATATATAAATATAAATATAAATGTTCAATCTATTCAATATCTATATTTATATGTTTACACCTAACGACAGAAGAACCACCCATTTTGCATGTTTCTTATTAATCTCTTAAATATTGACAAAATCAATGGCATCAACAAAACACTAGTTTTGTTCCATTTCAACGGAATTTTGTCACTGTTAACCTAACGTTTTAATAGGTTATTTTTTTTATATCGCATTTAATAGTAAAATTAGTATTTTAATAGATTAAGGTTTGAAAATGAGATACGTATTGGTAATAGTGTTTTCCCATGGCAAACGTTGAGGGGAGTCATTTCCGCTTAGAATACTATCAGTTTCCTGTTGTGGTGCCTTAAATTTTCCTTCTTTTTGAGACGTCATTTTATATTTTTCACGAAAGGTCAAAACCTACCAAGAACTGCTTCTACTACTTTGCTAATGGCACTAGGGATGTGAACGGAACCGTGCTAAGATGACGCAGTTCCTGTGAGTAAGACTTTTTCTGTAATCCTTTCCACCCTAATAAAGACAATAGAAGTATTGTCCTCAAGACCTATACAACCAATGCACCTAAACAAATTAATAGTGTCTTCAGTACCTGTATGCTTTTAGGAAACCGGATCTACCGATAATAGTATTTTGATTTTTTTTTATTGGGTTCAGATGGACCATTTTATATTTTCCATCAGTTTAGGCAATGATAAATAAAAAAAAAATCGCTTGAAGCACATCAACAATGCTAAATGTTTGGCAGCTTGTAAGGCAGTCAGTTGTAGGAAATGGATTTTAATTCTTTGTAATATAAATGAATAAGCCAAAAATAAGATCCTCAGTTGAGGTTCCTTTGACAGCTCTCTCAGTACTACCAAATAAAAAGAAATTTTAATTAACTGACATTGTTATTATTTTATGAGAAATAATCCACGTGTTAGTAGAAAATATGAATACTCAAAATTTAATAAAAAAATAAATTGCACTTTGCTTTAATCCTAGTTACAAAGTTTTCGTTTTTTTTTTTTCGGTTTCTCCATCAGCGGTCATTTTTGTGCTTTTCTCGGGAAACATGCCATGAATACGGTTTTATGCCCTGTGAAACACTCAAACAGGGTGTCTGCTCCACGAAATTGAATATAAGGCACGAAAATCACGAAAAAGTCATGAATTTTGAAAGCATATTCCGAAATTTCAGTTTTTACCGGAGTCTAACGTATTCCCGGTACTTGGACGCATTCGTACTTGTTGCCGTTTTTGTATGACGACACAATTTTATCTGCCTCTCTTACTTCCTCCCTCTGTTAGATTCCTTTGTTGTAGCATTTACACATCAATTATCCATTTTTTAAATATATGCAGGCTAAAATATTGAAATTCTGTACACATTAATTAAACTAAATTATATACTTTAAGTATTATATTTAGTTAGTACTATTTTTGAAAATTTTGAATTCTGCTACCATTGTTTAATATTTTTGAGGCTGCTAATTCCATAGTCATTCGTAAATTTTTAGTCCACTCATTTCTTCACATTTAAAATTAATGTAACTATTCTCTCTAATATCAGATATACATTTTATGCAGTCTTATTAATTGTTTAAATATTTGTATTTAAAAATTGTAAGTTTATAGTTATCATGGTAATTCGTGTAAGATTACAAATAATTTTGAACTATTAGTTAAGGCTTTTTCTTTTTGATTTAAATTATTTTCTTCTTAATGGGCATGAAATTTGCTTTTCAAATCATGAAAATGTCTTGAAAGAGTCCTGAAATTGGCTTTCACAAAAGTAGTAGACACCCTGTCAAACTAAAATGTTTATTCTATTAATCATAAGGTTTAAGCTCAAAACACAAACTTTTTTATTTTTATTTTTTTAACAGCATATCTACAACTTGTTCATTAGCGCTGGGCTATCAACAGGTTGCCACCCTTTTATAATTCCAACAGTATGTGGTCGGTCATCCATTCAGGTACTGGCCACGCCCGACGTTGCTTAACTTCGGTGATCTACGGGAACCGGTGTATTCAATGTGGCTATGGCCGTTGGCAAAACACAAACTTATTGCTATTATTATAGCAAGAGAAAAATACATTCATACTTTTTGATCAATAAGAAACTCTGAATAGATATTATTTATTTTTATTACAAAATATTTTTAATTTCAGATTACTCTTCAAAAGATGGCTGCTGACCACTTCTGTTTGAGGTGGAACAATTACCAAAGCAATATGGTTTCAGAATTAGACATTCTCAGGACTGAAGAACATCTTGTTGATGTCACATTGTGCTGTGAAGGACATAAATTCAGAGCACATAAAGTAATATTATCCGCTTGTAGTCCATATTTCAGGAATGTTTTTAAGGCAAGTATTAGTGTGTTATTGTTTTTTTATCACAACTTAAATTATTTTCCGGTTGCCTTGTATAGAAAATCATGTTTCAATGTTATCTCTTTTCTTTTTATGTAAAATATAATTTAAAATTTCCCTTCTAGAGGAATATTGAGGGACAAATTTAGCTGAATTTGCACTGACTGTCCTGTCTTGATTTTCTGAATTGAATATAACTCATAGAACTCTGCTCCAGTGCGGAAGGTTTGCTTATTTGGTATCCCCCTCCCTGAGGATCATCTCACAAGCCCCATGGTCTTGCGAAATGCCGGGGGTTCGCTTGGGTATCCTCATCTTTATGGCCTAGGAGGGGGATGGTTATAGGTGGGGGCCTTTTTTAGGGCTATAAAATGCTGGACATGACCCCCTTTGCCTTTTCCACTTCCTGAGGCGCACACTCCTGTCCTGTCTTGACTGAAGCTCAAGTTAAATTATTTCATAACTATATAATTTTTCAAATTTCCTTGCTGGGTTACACAAATTTCTATAAGAACCGAGCAAAGAAGAGGAGCAAATCTACTATAATTTCCAAAAAATATTATTGAAGTAAATCTGTCACTGGAGGCCCGGTGGCCATGAGCGTTAAGGCGTGAGCACTTAACACTCCGTGCCAAAGGGTCGTGGGTTTGATTCCCACTAGGGGTAGTGGCTTTTCTTTAGAAAAAAGAAAAGGCATCAGGCCTATCCTGGATAGAAAAGGGTGGTAACCTATAGATAACCCGTCCCAAAATGCGTAGTTAATAATAATCGACGTTAAAATTTAAATAATGATAATAAATCTGTCACTATTGGCAACAATAGCCACAGAAATGAAGACATTTCCTGATGTTTAGACCTTTCTTAGTATTTGAAAACCTAAGTATTATTTGTTTACATAAGTCATTCGACACTTATTTTCTTTGTTAATACATGAATAAGATTTCATATTAATTTTAGTACAATTTTGCTTTCTTTATTTCTTAAAGTATCCTTATTATTTTTAGGAGAACCCTTGCGAGCACCCTGTTGTCATTCTGAAAGATGTTTCGCCAGATGACGTTGAAGCACTTTTAAGCTTCGTGTATCAAGGAGTAGTATATGTCTCGGAGAAGAAACTCTGTTCTTTCCTTCAGACCGCAGAACTCCTCCAGATAAAAGGTCTGGCCGGTGCTGCTTCCAGTTTCAGCGACGAGCAAGCTAAACAAGCTTTGGGTCAGGCCAGCCAACAGAGTCCCGTAAAACGGAGAAAAGGAGCACCAGTTCGAATAGTGAAACAAGAAGACGGAGAAGAAGCACATGTTAATCAGATGGACGCAGAAGACGATTCATCTCGTACCAATGAATACTCAGAAGATATGATGGACGAAGTAAAAAATGTAATTTATATTTCATAAATCAGATAAACATTTTTTAACCATGATTTACTCTAAAATATACATGTAATAGACAAACATTTTCATGTTGTTATGCCACAAATACTGTACTGAGAGAGTTTTGCTAGTGTAAACCCAGTCTTACAGTTTGGGAGCACTTTATTAATTGATATAAGAAAATTATTATTATCGTTATTATTTCTCTTGTTATTATCTTTAGAATTGTGAGTTCGATTCCCAGAAGGAGTGTTCACGTCTATCTTGTGCCTAGAAAAGGGTGGTAACCTATAGATAACCCATCCGTAAAAATCTGAAGCAATAATAAAGAGACTTAAAATTAATTTAGCAGTACGCTATAGTTGTTTTGTTTTTTTTGTGTGTGTTTAACGGCGTATCAACATCAGGTCTATTAATGCTGAGTACGCTATAACATTTCAATTTCAGTCTCTAAAACTGTGTCTGGCTAAACTTTATTTTTATATTATTCATTTACATATTTTTAATATTAATACTTAAGAACTTTCTTTTAAGAGACCACGGCTATTGCCACCCAGAATTTGTTGGGCAAACCAGAAAACCTGTGTAAATTTGGGATATTTAAGTACATGACAACATTCTCCATTTCCTTGATATTTGAAAAAAAAATGACATTTTTTAAATGCGAAGAGTAATAAAACTAAAGAGTGATCAAATATTTGACTGATTCCAGTAGTTTATGACAATTTAGATTTAGTTTATTCAGATTTTATTCCTATCCTTAAAATATTAAGACATGAGATTGTGTACTTACATGGTCTAGCTACAATTGTATGAAGTTATTGAGTATATACTGGACAACAAATAAACTTGTATATTAAATTGCTCCTACATTTCATTAGTATATTATTCACATTTCCCCTACTATTGGTTTATGATTAAATTGCAAAAGAAAATATTGGTAGTAACTACTCTCTTAAATACTGTGCCATTGCTAACTAAATTGGTTAATGCAATATTTTCTCCCACTAAAAAATGAGATTTTAGTGTTCTTCTACTGGATGATAATTATGCAGTCTAAGATTGTGGACTGAAGTCCATACTTTAGTTTTAATGGAGCGAAATGCAATTATATCCCTAAATTCGTATTCTTCAGACTGCTAACTAAATAAATAGTTTTCCGTTTTGTTTAATAAGATTTTGGAGTGGAGCCTATACTCCCTTCTTCTTATTACTGTATAATTTTTTTATTTATTTAGTGTAAATGGAGTTGAAATTGCAACTATATCCCTTACTTCATATTGCAGGCTATTTATCCTCGTAGTTCTCTATTTACTTACTCTTTGTAAATATCAATATTAAATTATTGGTTTCATTAAAAGGAGTTAACCTTAAGAAATAATGTTTATAAGAATAAGATTCAACGCTTGAGCTAAAGTTGATTTTATTAATAATTCAACAGGAGGAAGATGACGTGTCGAATGATGATTCCGAAGGAGAGGGAGGGGGAAGTGGCGGAGGAGGAGGGGGGAGTACAGGAGAGGGCAACGGAAACTACTCAATGGAAAGGACTGACAGTGAAGAACGAGAAAGACTAGGCATGCCTCCAGTTACAGGAATTCATCGACCAGATCCGAACCTACAGCAGGGCTTGGCTCAGCGACATCAGCCACAGCCTCCTATTGTCTCAGGTTTGTTGGAGCTTTATTTAATTCATTTATTGGTAAAGGTATTGGCAAAAAAAAAAAAAAAAAAAAAAAAAAAAAAAAAAAGTGTTATTATGATGATAATGACTCAAGCTCAGCATGTTTTATAAAAGTAATAACGTTCTATCAGAAGAAACATGATAACAACTGGGAAATGTATTTATTTTTGTAATACCTGAAGGGCTTACATATTTTCAATGTATACTTTGTATAGTTTTTCCTATCTAAAAAAAAAAAAAAAAAAAAAAAAAAAAAAAAAAAAAAAAAAAAAAAAAAAAACAGCCCCGTAACAGGCCACAAGGGCCCAGAGGGGCAGATACTGTAGATACTGTTGAGGTATCTCATTCTTGACCATACAGCATGATAGAGAGAGACCGCCTGATTTTTCCCTTTGCAGGTACCCATTAATTAATTCAAGGCTGGGTGCGCCTAGGGATGATCTGGGACTTCAAATCCAACCCTCGAACGATAACACTAGAAGATAAAAATCATTAGTGAGCGTTCGGGTCCTCCACCCCTAGTCGAGTGCTCTACCACTGAGCTAACCTCGCTCCTTTTCCTATCTAACTAATGTGTTAACAACATGGTTTTTGCTGTAGAAACAGTGAATATTAATGTAATGACATGTATTTTAATTGCTTTTGATCCTGGAGATGACATTTTAATTTTAATACTTGCATTTTGTCAACAGGTCAATTCCAAGTACCAGTGACAGGCCAGTCTCTTCCAGAACTTCTATCACCCCCTGGTAAGTTCATTTTTAAATATTCAAGTTTTTATTTTTCTTAAAATGTACTAAAACAAAATGGCATGGTTGCAAAATTTATTTCTGTTTTTTTTTCTTGTTTTTATTTTATATCAATTTCCTTTTTTTTTTCTTTTTTTTTTCATACAGGCCTTTGTTAATTTATTTTCAGTAATTGTTGTATCCCTTGTCTTATAGGTTTAAAATACAATTTTTTTTATTTGAATTTTTTTATCTAGTTTTTGGCAAGGAAGTAGGTAAACTTATGGAAAAAGATAAATTAAACGTTTAAATTGTTTGGTTGTAGTCTTACACATTATGATGTAGAATAAATGAAACTTTTATTATATTGATATAACTATTTATAATAAGTGTCCCATAAAACATGAAAAGTACATATTAATTATTATGTCATGTCCAATCTCTGCCAATATATGATTGGCTTGTTTTAAAGTGAAATGCTGTTTTTAGTTTAGAGCTTTTCAAATGGCAATTAAAGGAGATGGTCACAAAATGCTGGCCATCTTCTCTTAGGAATTTCACATAACTTCATGTGCCCTTCCAAGAAAAATTTAAGGTTAAGGTTTTTAAATTCATCAAGGCTTGTGTGAGGCATAGGGTGACTTAACCCCTTCCCTGCTCCTGTAGCCCTGCCGCAAACAAAAGAACAAGGTAGTGTTGTGCGCACGCGTTGCATTCAGCCCGTGAGTGGGAAGGCCTTACTCCCCTCAGGCCACACCCGTTCTGGTTCTTTTGTTTCGGGCGGACTCTAGATCATTTTTGGGGATGTTACACACAATAAGCTACTTCAGCGTTGTAGTTGTTTTGTAGGTTTTGCATTTTTCTCTCTTTTGATTGCATTGTCTACATTTTAAACATTTGCTCGTCATCGAATTTCTACTGAAATTAACATATTATATTGGTACATTTGGACATTGGCATAGGTTAAATTATAGGTTTTCAAATGATAAATTTTTTAAATAATATTTTGCTGGAATCCCTCTGGTGCTTACTACCTGAAGATCCTGAGGTAGGATACCAATGAAATATTTTATACTCTGAAGTTGACGTAGCTGAAAAAGAAGCCGTTTTAAAAAAATAAATGAAAAATAAAGACTCAGAGACAAAGACACTAACAGAATAAAATGATACATATGTATTAAAATAGTTTTATTTATGCGAATACATGAACATTATTAGCGTACCCTGTGAGTATGTCTGTTATCGTAACTTAAGCTGAACATTTTTCCTAAATGACTGTAATTCATTACAATCATTCTTCTTTTAAATGCATTTGAATATGACTGCAAATAACTTTTGTCACAGAAAGAAAGAAGCTATTCTTATTAATTTAAGCTTCATGTTTGAATTTACTATTTTCTTTTTCTTTTTTCTTTTTTTGCTGAAAATATGGCATGAGTTATACTTTATTTCGTCTATTGGCAGAGATTTATTCGTAAATTGATTCTTAATTCTAAATGAGGTTTGTGTTTTCTAGAACCATGCGAAAAGTGGCTAATATCAATAAACCTGAATTCCATTTTATCCAGGCAAACCAATAACACTCTATTATATTTAAACCATGATATTGTACAATTTAATCAAATATCACACCAAGAAAGCATATGTCATTTTTAGATTTTGTTTTAATGTTGTCACAAAAACAAAAAAAAAAAAAACAAAAAAATGGTTTGAATATTATAGAAATAGTTATGGCTTTTCTGTCTCATTCTTCATTTTTGATAACAATCTCTTACTACTCCTGAGATGTTATAGTATTCTGAAAATAGGTTTCTTGCTGCAGTTACTTTTTAATTTAAACCAAGACGTAATTCAGTTTATATTGTTCAATTAGTTTAAATTTATTTTTGTATGAAAAACAATGATTTCTGATTAATTATTTGTTTTTAATAGTTTTATTACTGAATCACTACTTGTTCTTACATATCAGCTATAGTATTAATTATTTGTTTTTAATAGTTTTATTACTGAATCACTACTTGTTCTTACATATCAGCTATAGTATTTCTGAGAAGCAGCAACTTTTTTTTTTTTTAAATTTATTCCAAGTTGACTTTTGTTAATAAATTTATAATTAGTTGCTATTTTTGAGGGAATTGTTGTTGAGAGCTAGTTAAAAGGTACCGGTTACGGGTGAGGTTGATGGTGTTGTGTAGATGGAGGGAGGAGGGGAGAGTGGAGATGTATGCAGCCGCAGCGTTGTCAGCTCTGCGGGAAGGTATTCTCCAATTCGGGGAACCTCCGACAGCACATCTCCAATGTCCACATGCCCGGTGAAAGGGTTCCCTGCACGGTCTGCTATCGACTCTTCAAGAACAAGGAGTACCTGCGAAAACACCACGTACAGACGCACAATGCCCCTCTTCGGAGGCACAGGCACCGATGACTTCCAAGAACCTCCTGACCTTCCTCGAATCCTGTCAATTATTACTGGACTAATAAAATGAAGTATTCATAAATAGTCACATTAGTAGCCTTACTATAACATGTAGAGTGCAATAATGAAGTCACTTTGATTAGCGAAGCATGTAATTTGTCAGCTTCTTTAACAAAATCAAAGTAGTTAAAAGCCTTTGTAAAAGCAAAATAACTTATTTCTGTTACCATTTTTTCTTCCATTTGCTGGGCCTTAAGTTGAAATAGTCTCCAGCTCTAAGTATTAAGTTTATAAGGATTTCAATTTTGTTTCGTCTAATTATAACACATTATAATGCAATTATGAAGTGCCTGAGGGTTAAACTTGACCTGTCAGCCCTACATTAACGATAAATATGCAGATTTTATTTAATTATTTAAGTATTATTGATTGCCTCTTCAGATAGTTTTTTTTTTAATTTTTCTTGTTACATCTCCCTATATTATACATAAAAAATAAAATATTTATCTTTTCATTATTATTATTATCATTTGCATTTTTAATGATGGTAATTATACAACTACTAACAACTCTGTTGAATGATTTTTTTATCATAAAGCACAAATATGAAATTTGGAATCTTTATTTTTTAGAAAAATTAACTCACCAGGCAGGGATTTAAATCCAGATCCTCCCGTTTTATGCCCGAGTGTGTTCAAAATTGGGCTACTTGGTTTCTCATATATGGCATGATGAGTTAATTTATACCGTCCAGTTTATTAAGCAGTGGTTTCATAAATACATCTATATATATAATTCTTTGCTTCCTTGACAGGTAAGCAATATTGTGAACCAAATTGGTCAACAAAACGCTTCAAATAAAAACAACTGAATATTATTAACTAAAAATTAACAATTCTTCAGAATAGATTTTTGATTGTGGAGATTGCCAAAATGGAGGTAGTTGAATTTCAGTGATAAAAGCCCATTTATTAATAAAAAAAAATTGTGTTTGTAGTTTTCCGAGTGTTTTGGCTTGATTTTCAAGAGGTCAGGACTATGAGGAAATTTGGAATTTGCTCTATCACTTGAGTATGTAGCATCTTAAAATCAGATCTGTTCATTCTCCCCTTGTAGCACTGGAGAAAGCTTGAAAATCTAGCTGAAGTGATGGCACAAATAAAAATTCATCTTTTATCAAAAATGATAATGATTTACCTATTATGTCTGAACCCCAACTATCTCCATTTTGGTTAAATTTAACAATAATAATCCTTTGAAAATGTGACATGGATTCAGATAATAAAAATTCAAAAAATTTGAATGGATGCTATTAAGTAATAACAAATTAAGATAAATATAAACAAAGATGAAGAAAAAAAAAAAAAAATATTAGAACTCATCTGGAAATTGGAATAAAAACATGCATGAACAATAAAAAAATAAATGATTTTATACATAATAATGTAACTGTCTTGTATAATCTAGAAAATAAATTATAAAGAAAGGAATAAAATTAACATGCATTCTCATTGCTCAAGACCTAAACTGAAAAAAAAAAAAAAAAAAAAAAAAAAAAAAAAAAAAAAAAAAAAAAAAAAAAAAAAAAAAAAAAAAAAAAAAAAAATTTAAATAAATTAAATAAGACCTAAACTGAACTGGTGAAATGTTTCTACCTTGCAAAGCTATGGCATTTAGAAAATTCATGCAAAAACTCAAATTGTTATTGTGCACTAAAGAATCATACAGGGTGTCTACTGTAAGAAAAAGTCACAAAAATCACGAAAATGTCACGTAATTGAAATTAGGGCACAAAAAAGTCATGAATTTTGAAATAATGTCGCAAAATTTCAGTTTTATCAGAGTCTAATATAATCTCAGGACTTATGCGCATTTGTAATTGTCCATGTTTTCGTATGGTGACTCAATTCTATCTGCCTCCCCACCCATTTTCTCTGTTAGATTCCTTTGTTGTATCATTTGCACATGAATTATCCATTATTTACAAATAGTTTTATTTACCTTTATTCATATTCAGAGTTTTTCTACCAGCCTTTAATATTGAAATTTTTTACACTTTAATTTACTAAATTATGTACATTGACAATAAATATTAAGTAATATTTTTAGAAATTTTGAATTCTGTTACCATTGTTCGATATTTTTGAGGCTGCTAATTTCATAGTAATTCTAAAATTATCAGTATCATTGTTTTGTCACGTTTAAAATTAATGTAACTATCCTCTTTAACATATGATGCACATTTAACACAGTTTTAAAGTGTAATTTTATAGTTTTCGCGGTAATCCATGTAAGGTTACAAATAATTTATCTATGGCAGAAGGTCAAATTTATAAATACGCTCATTTTCTTTGCTTCTCCTTTATTCAGCTCTACATGTTTCACGTCCTCATGGCGCCTCTTCAGGAGTCATGAGGACTTGAATTCTTCTATCTTATAATAATTAAACAATTTTAAGCCAAAAGTTGAGGCTCTTTCTTTTTAAGTGAAATTATTTTCTTTTTAATGGGGATGAAATTTGCATTTGTAGTCATCAAATCAATATTGAATATATCAATCCCAATAATCTCAGAATCGCAAAACATGGCATGTTTGTCTGTTTTATGGGTTTGAGTTTGTATCATAAAAAATAGTCTAACTTAAATCTTCCTTAACAACCAGTGTTGAATATATTTCAATATTTTAGGTAACATGAACAAATTTAATCAAACAAGCTATTAACTGCTCTTCGTCGTGAAAAAAAATTCTCAAATGTTATTATTATTACTTATTTATTTTTATTTTATTTTTAAGTGCTCATGAAATACTAGAAACCTATATTTTACGCGCTGTCCAAATTTTATTATGTAAATTTTTGTTGAACACTGAAAAATATGTTCCACTTCACAATATCATCAATAATTTTCAGCCCTTAATATATATATATATATATATATATATATATATATATATACATTTTTTTTAAAATAATCATTTGGCCCTCTTTTATTCAAATCATTAAATTATAGCTATCATATAATTATAGTAAAGTTTTATAATTATTTTACTGAAACAGTGCCAAAAGTCAACTAAGTCCAAACTAGAGCTTTTAAAGAAAACACAAATATAAGTTTAAAGATTTAATAAGATTAATTGAAGGGCTCAGTGCTAAAGGTGACTAACCCACAATTAGAAATAGCTGAGAAAATTAGAGTTAAAGTTCAGAAGAAAGTGAAAAAAATTATTGTTGGTGACAGAAATTATTTTAATAGGACCAATTAACTCCATTTCTGTCACAAAAAATAATTTTTTTCATATTCTTCTTAACTTTAACTCCAATTTTCTCAGTTATTTCTAAATGTGGGTTAGTCACCTTTGGCACTGAGCCCTTCAATTGTAAATGAAAAATAAGATCAAATGATTTCAGTTCTTCAATTCCTTCAATATACAAAAATATTATTATTTCTAAGAGGTATTTACTGAAAAGCTGTTTGGGCTTCTTGTGGTTGTTTTTCTTGGCATCACAGGGGATGAATTTTGAAAATGTTTATTCTGTGAATCTTGACTAGTTCATTTCTGGAGTGCTTCAGTTATAACAATTTCTTTGGTGTTGTTTTGGGCATGCAGTATTAGCAGATGGGTTTTGACTTTGCCTGTCATTTTGATTTTTACTGACAGGTCTGAAAAATATCTCAGAAATTCAATTCTATATTTAGTTTGGAAATTAATTAATATACAGACTTCTGCTATCAAGAACGATTTATTCTTTTAATTATTTTTTTAGTACTACTTATTTCTTTGGATACTTATTCTTTCTCAAGAGTCCAGAATTGTGAAAATAATAGAAGACAAGAAATTGTTGGTAAGCTTCTAAGCCAACATAATGTGTTATTTTAATTAAACACCATTCATGAATGCAAATATGCCAAAGTTCACATCTTAACTCATTCTTTAAAAATAAAAGAATGATATCAGAAGAAAAAATGATATCAGAAATTCCAATTCTTTATTTTAATTCACTCAGGAAACTTCATTATTGCTCATATTTTTGATAACTTCATAAGGAAATTATAAAAAAAATCATGAAAAATATATTAATTCTTATGTACGTCCTATATTGATATTAAAAGATATCTTAATGTTGACCTATAATACCAATCAATTTTTTTTTATTTTTATTTATTTACTTTTTTTTTTCATTTTTTGAATTTAATTAACTTTTCCTTCAGACGTTTACATAACATTATGTTTTAAATTCAATTTAAATTTTATTTAAACCTTCTTTATATTTCTATCCTCTTATCACAAGCTCTGTTCCTTAAAATTGTATACTGAATATGCGAATATATACAATAATTCTGTATAAGTTTTTTAGAAGATACAAAAAAGGCTTCGATAAAGATTTTTTAGTTCATATTTTTTTTATAATCATGGCTACTATACTTTTATACTCACTTCATTAAAAAAAATGTAATTTCTATAAAAATTCATTTGAAGTTATAGTCCCCTGTACCGCGTCCTTTTTTTATGTTCATTACAATTGTGGTAAAAATGGCCTTAGCGTTTTTTTGGCAAGTCTACCAACTGTAATCTTTTCCAAGTGTGTGATGGGCGCTCTGCTACATACACAGGACCTAAACTTGTAATTCTACCACGATTCCTTTTTATTTTTATTTATTACAAATCTCAAATTCTTTATTTTATTCAAAAGATTATATATGTAATCAAATGAAAAATATCTTGTCTGACTGAAAAGAGGGCGTGATTATCATGTTCCATGTCCGATGCCCTCCTTGTGTCTCTCTAGCGCGATATGGATTTTTTTTTTTTTTTTTTTTTTTTTTTATATATTCAAAACACCTCATTTTTATTGCATTTACTCGAAATGGCCTAAAAATGATAGTCCATAACTTGTCCGACAAATTTTCAGTCTCTTTAGTCCAACAATCGTAGCGTCTAAGTTTTGCGTTAATATGCTTGCAGGTACTTTTTTATAGGTTCTGTAATATAGGAAAACGAATGAAACCATTTCCAAGGTGATCGAAGTTTTCGAGAAAAGTGGATTACTAATTTTCGGTTTGGGTACTTAGAATCGTTGGATTCAATTGAAATATTTACTACTTGTTTGAAATTCATCCAAAATAATATGTTTAAATTTTGGTTACGTTTGAAGTTAAGGAAGTATAAGAAAAAGAATATTTTATGAAAACTTTTGGAATCTGTGTATATTTTCCTTGTCTCGAAAACTGCTTGAGAAATTGTGGTAAGTGGACGGTAACCATTTGAAAGCTTACTGAATTCTCTACAAAAATGATTTTAAAGACATTTTCGATGGGGCATTGTCAGTCGGAGAAATAAGTGCTTAAAACCTTGAAAATGTTAATTTTGATCTTTTGAATAGGTTTTTGTCTTTGTTTACCTCACTTTTTAATTGTTTTTTATTTTTATTTTAAAGTACTTTTAATAGTAAAATTAAAAATGCTGTGTTTTATAATAAAAAAACACACCATATTATTCTAGAACATATTGAGTGCTTTGGACATGATAATCGCGCCCTCTTTTCAATCGGACAAGATATTTTTCATTTGATTTCATATATAATCTTTTGAATAAAATAAAGAATTTGAGATTTGTAATAAATAAAAAAAAAAAGAATCGTGGTAGAATTACAAGTTTAGGCCCTGTGTATGTAGCAGAGCGCCCATCACACACTTGGAAAAGTTTACAGTTGGTAGACTTCCCAAAATGAAGATGCTAAGACCATTTTTACCACTTTCGTAATGAACATAAAAAAAGGAAGCGGTACTGGGGACTGTTAGATTTCAATGGTTTCATAAAATGTTTAATTTAAAATAATAAATAAGTAATTTACTTTATATCAAACATACAAAGATGAATTTATTTTAAACATTTGGTGTTTTTTAGTTAACATTGGACTTCCGCAATTTGTGAAAATTTTAATATAGGTTTGATCATGAGAAATAGACGCAGCACCCATTTTCTTGGAGTGTGAATGACGAGTGAACCAAGTACACTAACTCCTACCTGATCTGAAAACACTCCATTTAGAAAACCTCTGTACTAGCTTGCTTTAGAGCTTGTGGATTAATTTCCAGAACATTATTTTCACCATCTAAAATGATAATAGCAAGATAATAAATATTCCCTGTGCTACTGGCTAATGACTTAAATAAAAAATTGAATTATAAAAAATGGTCTGATTTTGATGAAATTTCGCACAAAAATACAATGTCTCTTAATGTATAAGTTCATAAGGGATTCGAATCCGCCTACTATAGAACCAATTCTACAAAATTTGACATTTATTTTGACAAAAAAATTTGGTACGGTTTTTCATTATAGGCTTCTAGAATTTCGATTTTGGTACTCAAAAATTATGGATTGAATTGAAACTCTTTTCCCAAGTTTGACATAGATTCATCTAATTTATATATAATATGTAAGCAGGGTGTCCCCCAAAAAATGACCAATCTTTGGGAATCGATGCAGCATGAAAAAAAAAAAGAAAAAAAAGTCCTTCAGCATATATCTCGTTTTTGCTTTATTTCCGAGAATAATCTAAAAAACCTGAAAGAAATTATGAAAAGGCAGTCTTTCATAAGACATATAAAAACCATTAAAAGTATTTTTATCCCCCATGTCCTCCACTCGCCCTCTCACCCCACCCCCACTTCTTTTAATCCCCCCCCCCAAATTAATTAAATAAATAATTAATCCCCAAAAATATAGGAGTGTGAATTCCTCTGATTTTGTGTGGAATAATGAAATAATTGGTCCCCATTTTTGACCCCTCGATTTAACACTGAATCTTTCCACTCATTCCTTGATAATAAACTGTCGTTGTTCTTGGAGAGAGTCCTCTTGGCACTGAGATTGAGAAGCTTGTTCCAAGTCGAGGGTTGTCCAGCCCACTACGGGAAGGCCTTCCGAAATTGGTTGGACTCTAACAATCCATGGTGTTGGATAGGACATGACAGGCTGGTATCTTGGAATCATAAATTTTTTTCAAACAAGAGGATTTTTAGTTGTTTTTTGGGGAAGGTGTGGGTGAGTAGAGGGGATGGAAGATAAAACATATACTTTTAAGGATTTTGATATAGGAATTATGAAACAATGTCTTTTCACTATTGTGTTGTAGTTTTTCTCGGAAACTAAGCAAAAACGAGATATATGCCAAAGGTCTTTTTTTCTTTGTTTTAGCGCGGTTCCTCCTTCTCCCATAGGGAGATAATAAATATCTCCCTTATAAATATCTCGCTTATAAGGTTGATCTCATGTTGCAATCCAGAAGTGCCGACTAGAAAATTTTGTGTTTCAGAACCCCTAGAGACCGAAAATGATGGTGGTTCAAATTTGTATATATATATATATATATATATATATATATATATATATATATATATATATATATATATATGTATATGTATATATTTGTCTGTTGGCTCTCTAGGTCGAAGACGAATGGTCCGATTTTGATGAAATTTGGTACAAAAATCCGTCGTCCAATTTGAAAGGTCAAGTTCGTTAACCAGCAAAATCCGTCCACTGGAAGATGGCGTTTGGGGCGAAGTTCTTGCAAAAAAATTCGTAACGCTTATGTTTTTGAATTCATAAGCTTGTAAGTACTCGTTTTATAGGCTTCTTGGGCTAGGAAAATGAATGTAACCATTTTCAAAGTGAAAGCTTTAACCGTTTTCGATAAAATTGGAAAAATAGTTTTTGAATACTGTTTTTGGTTTGGGTACTTAGAATCATGGGATTCAGTTGAAACATTTTCTGCATGTTCTGCATTCATTAAAACTAATATGTTGAAATTTTTGTTACGTTTGGAGTTAAGGAAGGGTTAGAATAAAATATTTTATTAACAGACAAGAAAAGTTTTGGTAACTTCGTATACTTTCGTTAGTATCTCGAAAACCGTTGACAATCTTGGGAAGCGGAAGATTACCATTCGAAAGCTTACTAAATGCTCTACAAAAAAGGTTCTGAAGAAAGTTTTAATTAGGCGATGTCAATCGGAGAAATAAGTGCTTAAAACTTTAAATTAATTGATTTTGTTTGTTTGAAAGATTTTTTTGTCTGTTTTATTCGTTGTTATTTTTTAATTGCTTATAGCTGGATAATGTATTTGACAATAAAACTGGTTATGTAAAATAACAAAAAATATTTATTGTTAGAAATATAGAGTTCCAAGATTCCAAGACATTGTAACTAGCGGAACCGTTTCTAGTGTTAGCCGACCCTTCCAGGTAAGATCATAAATCAAGACCTTTTAAGACTGGTTGAACCAAAATAATAACTGATTCTATTTTAATCTTTCCAAATTAGACTAGGGATAAGAACGGAACCGCGCTAAGATGATGCAGTTCCTGCGAGTCAGACTTTTTTCATCCTGCATCAATTCATGAAGTTTGGCCATTTTCTACTTATTTATTTTATGTTTTTTTTTTGGGACACTCCTCATGTTGTATGGAAGTAGACACAATGTAAAAAAACTAATATACATAAAGGTTAAGTATGAAGTTGAGGAAGTATTAAAAAAAAAAAATAAAAAATAACAACCGATAAGAGGAGTTTTGGACTTTTCATAAACTTTCTAAAATTAATCAAAAGCAGATGCAAACATAATCACTCAAAAACTCCATACATTTCCTACAAAATAATTTCAGTTATAAATTTCCGTAAGGCTTTCCAAATCTTACTAGACATAGGCATTTTATTAAATGAAGCTAAGGTTTTTGCAAGCCAGACATTATCATATTAATAAAATAAACCTCGAATAATACAAAAGTAATAAACCTTGAATTTAATTAACTTGTTTATTAAATGAAATTACCTGACTTGCAGCCCATGAAAACCTATTCTGCTAATGTTTAATAATTCTTTTTTGTTAAAATTTATCTCGTTTTTGCATATATTCATTTTCATTAAAATTTAAATGAATAATTCATTCTCATAATACACTTCTGTTAATTCCTAATTGCTTTCAGGAATCCCATATTCAATGCATTGAGAGGAGATCGTTGACCGTTAGTGATGCGAAGGTAGAAATTGCCAGGGTTTAGTTGTTGTGTCAGTAATTTAAGCTCTAGCACATACTTACTGTATAACGTTTTTCTGTTTTTTTAATCTTTTTGTATATTTATAAATTTGTATTAACTATGTCCTACTTGTTTTACAGGCCTGATGAAGGCTTGAATTACAAGCCAAAACGTCGGCAAAAATATCCCATTTTCACTTAAAAAATGTATTTTTATTAAGACACAACGACCGAATTTCTACCTTCCCATTTTCAATGCTGTTATTCGCCTTATTTGGACCAATAATTGCCAATACTAAGTCTCTTGCTAACAATATATTCAATCAAACATTTTTTGTAGTGATTATAAGAATAAGAGTCAATGATAAATTAAATGTAAGCAATAAATATAAATACATTTTAATTTTAAGACTATAAGAATAAATGAGGTCTTATCATTAAAATGAACTAAAACTGTTTGTTAAAGCTAGAAAAAAATAGGGGACACAAGTATGTAATAAACATAAAACGAACTAACAAAAAAAAATTATAATAATAATAATATTCAATAAAAATGAAGAAAGAAAATATTTACAAATACGAGTACATACTACTTACATACAAAGGGTGTCACATATATGCTGGCCACAATTGAAATATCTTTTAAACCGATAGATATATCCAAATTATTTCATTTTTTTTTATTTATTTATGTGAAAAGGGAGCATCAGAAAGTAGATTAACTGTGAATCATAAACACTTCAATGCTTACTTATCATGTCAAAATTGATTGAAATTATGTGGTTCATCAATTATTATGTTACCACACCAGGCATAGTGATGCAGAGATTTATTATAGGACAGTATATTATATTTCTTATTTATTTTAAAGTAGCCAATTCTTCCTATAAATATATATTTTTTATCCCCAAAGGACAATTAATTCAGTTTTTCATGTTTACACACCAGTGATATGTTTACTTCTGTATTATTTATTAGCCATCAATCATTCAATTTGTATCACCTTCGAAAGATTAAGGCCTGGTGCAAACTGAAGAAACTGGTTAGTGAAACTCAAGTTGCTCTCAAATCATAGATAGAAAAACATTAGTTGGTGCACCCAGAGTTTCATGAAATTTTAGGCCCGGTGCACACGGGAGAAACATGTTTCATGAAACTCAAGTTACTGCACACAGTTTCATGAAACTCAAGTTACTGCACACAGTTTCATGAAACTCAAGTTACTGCACACAGTTTCATGAAACTGTGTGCATCAACCTATGGTTTTCTATCTATCGGTTGCAAGCAACTTGAGTTTCACGAAACCAGTTTCTTCAGTGTGCACCGTGCTTAAAAGTAGACTTTCTTAACTATCGTAACTTCTGAATTGATTTCTCCTTCATTTAAATTATCTGTTCCTGAGATTGTCTAATTGTCAAAATATTTAATTATGTCAATTTATATGGAATTTGTTATTAGTATAAATATTAAGTGAGTCAAACTATAATTCTTCTTAAAGTGTGGTTGGCAAATTTTGAGTATTTAGCTTGAAATTATCAAAAGTATCAATGATTAATTTTGATTTACTGATTGCCTAATATATTGAAGACCTTTATTTCGAGATTCTAACTGATAGAAATTTTTAAATTAATGGAGAGTGAAGCCAAGAAATACAAATCAGTTTTTTAACACTTTCCAAACCTATTTAAAATACCTACTTAAATTATATAAAAAGTTCATGGCTAAGGGGTACCTGCCTTGTACTGAGGTCTTTTAGGATGGTTTAACAAAACCATCTATAGTCTGTTCAGTTAGATGGAATAGTTCAAATCCTGCATATATGAAATTTGAGGGAAATGTTCCCGACGGTTCCGCCACTTGCATTACCATTTCAATGAGCAACATGCTCCGTGGAACTCAATAAAAACTGATTATGTCTCATTTAGGACCAGGGAAGGCTTTGAAAGGTCAGGCAAGGGAGATAGTGTTTAATGTTTATTAATACTTAGCCAAACCTAAGGCTGAAAACAATTGAAATTATAGCCTCTGGAGACCCGATGGCCGTGAGGGTTAAGGAGTGAGCACTTAACTCTCTGAGCCAAAGGTCGTGGGTTCAATTCCCACTAGGGTTGGTGGCTTTTCTTTAGAAAAAAGAAAAGGCATCAGCCCTATCCTGGCTAGAAAAGGGTGGTAACCTATAGATAACCCGTCCTAAAATTCCTAGTTAATAATAAATGGACGTTAAAATTTAAATAAATAAATTATAGCCTGTTAAATTAGATGGAGTAGTTGGAGGGGAAAATGAACTATGTTCCCGAGAAATAGCGGGAAGAACTCCCTATTATAACCTAATCAGTTTACAATCGTTACCCCAGTCGCCTCGCTTGTGGAATCAGCAACGTTTTAGTTGTTTTCAGCCTTAGCTTTGGCTAAGCATTGACTAACATTAAACACTATCTCCCTTGCCTGGCGTCTCAAAGCCTTGCCTGCACCTAAACAAGACTAATCAGTTTATATAGTGATTCACGTTAAGTAATGTTTTTAAGTCTTCTGGATATGACTGTGTCAAATTGGTAGCTAACGTTTTACGTTTTCCCAGACATTCTCCCGGCTTCCTCAGGGTTCCTTCTGAGAATGGAGATAGGGTTCATTATTTATACTTGTGCATCCATATACTCTTGCTGTGAAATCTGAATTAAAACATTTTTTTATTGTAATCTTCAAATAAAAACTTGATTATTCTGGACTAATTATGTCTGATTTGATTCTGTGTAGAGATTTTTTGTTAAAAAAAAAAGTTGTTTCCCTCTCCCACTTAAGCCCTCTGAAAAAGGACGCAGTTTAGTGTTATTATTCCTAGTCCGTGTACAAAGAAAGTAATGTGCTTGTAGTTTTACTTGGCTATTCTTTATGTTAGTGTGTTTTTTTTTTATGTGATAAAGAAGCGGGCAAATAATTTGACAATAGATTTATGTTGTATGTTATTATAATTGTTGCTTGTTTAGCAAATTGAGATTATTTGTTCTTGTTTTCTCTTTTGTTTTAGGTATTATTGTTTAAATGTTCTTATTATTTGTAATTTCCTATAAGTTATATTCATATTTAGTATTATACATTTTGTACTTTACCTATCAAATGGTAGATTATAGTGTTCATCTAATAAAAACATATCTAATTTATTGTTAGAAAATAAAAGATGTTTCTTAAAATGTCTTCTCTCTATCTCTATCTCTCTTTTCCATTATTTGACTTCTAGCTCTTTCCTTCAAACTATTTTTTACATTTAACTTTCATGTATTTTCAGTTAAGTTTACTCTCGAGTTCATTTATTTTTTACATGCCATTTTGTTTATTTTTATTATGTTTCATAAATAACATTGAGATATACTTTTTTTGCTTTATATTTTATTATAATGATTTAGAATATGTTATTTAATTATTAGACTGTTTTTTTTATTATTTCTTTGCCATTCATCTAGGGAAGAATTTAGATTCTACTCGTTTATAGCGGTTTTTGATAATTGATTTGCGTTAGGTTTGAAGACATAGTTTCGCTTTCATGTATGAGTTACATAGGATTTTAAAAAACTACACACTTTGTAATATTAATAGATGTGAGATGAGAGTGTCAATTTTGGCTGTTAAATTTTTATTAAAAAATAATGTAAGTATCCCTTATAATAATAAAACATCTAAAAAAAAAAGGTAGAAAATTAAGATTAATCCAATGAAAAAATATTCAATATTTTTTAACATTTTTAATTCTCATTGATTTATATTTTATTATTCACTCCTCAATGTGTAGAAAAGATTAGTAAACAAAATTTTGAACAATGAAAAGAATGTATCAAACGAAATCTGTATTTTCACTAGGAGATATTATACATTTCTTAAAATTGCTAAAAAGGAGGCCAAAATTTCAAGGAATCCTGACGAGATACTGAAATCTGATATCTCTGTAAGTCATTTAATGCATATCAAAAATAAAAGATACAAACCACATTTTAAATTCTTTAGAATTATATCAGACTAAGTAATTCAGTCACACCAAAGGTTGCCAAATGCAGAGGTTAGATTGTCGTCAGAAGCCATCAAGGGGCACTGTGAGCTTAATAAACATATCAATGCTAGTAGAATGGTTAACTTATTTCTGTAAATGGTGTGGAGTAGAAGAAGAAATGTTTATCGTCGATGCTATGAAGGAACAGTAGGAAGGAATTTTTGAAAGACCTCACTGGGTTGCACAATGGGACTTTGTGTCCGCAGTGCTCTCCTAAGAAAATATAAGCTTGAAAATTCAGTGTTTTTTCAGTCTTTATAATTTGGGAGAAATAATCAAAATTATTCCTTGCAGAGAACTTTTAAACATTTGTTCTGTTGCAATATTATTGGAATGACAGCTTGCCAATTACTTTCTTTTCTACCAGAATAAAATACTCTTATTTCTTGTTCATTTATTAATTATTCAACTCGTTACTAAATTGCTGGACTAGACAGTATGAAAATTACTGAGAAAATGTTTTGAACAAGTTCTTCATGCTAACACAATTCAGCCATCTTACCTGACATTTAAGCTTTGGATTTAAGTGTTGAGATGTGTTTCAGGAGGATCTGTCGGCTGTCCCCACTGCGGAGCGAGCTTCTCAAATAGGTCTTCATTAAAGTACCACGTCCGCCTGATTCATTCAGACCTCGCCAACAGGCAGTCATGCTATCTTTGTCCCGATTCATTTCTCAGCAAAGATTCTTTTAAAGCTCATATGTCAAGAGTTCACAATCTTAGAATATAAACAGAAGATAAAATATTTTTTCGCATTCTGAATTAAAATTGAGATATAAATTAGTATTACACAATTTATTTATCATTAATTAATCCAAATAAGCTATCTTCATTCATCTTTATCATTATTGCTTAATTAATATATTTTGGTCATTGGAAAGCCATCAAAATTGGTTGAATAGAGCCTCATAGACAATTAATTTGAATTTTATAGGGAAAATATTATTTTTCATGGAAAGGTGATGAATAAATACATTAACTCTTTCAAGACGGCAACCCACTCGACCTTAGATGCCTGTGGAGCAGAGCCCGTTTCACCCTCCTGGTTCCACAGAACGGTATTAAACTAGCTTAGTCTCTGCCGCCCATCTTCTAACATTTCTCCTTATATGCTTTCGTTATAAATCTTTCTTTAAAAAGTTGTCCGTTACCATTTTCCATGCTAATAATAGTAACAGCCAGCTTAAAAACGTATTTTTTTTTTTTTTTAATTTATTTTTAAAAAAAGTTCTTGAATTTTTTTTTTATTATAATAATATCAAGTAAAATATCTCGTTGTTTATATATTATCTACGGAACATGATCTCTATGTACACATCAACTGGAATAACAAAAATACGGGCCTTCAGGAGCACTATGAAAACGGACCGCGTAGCAGAGGGAAACTCCCAATTAATAGGCTCCAACTGCATTTTTATGAGCTCTAGCGGATAAAAGAGTGACTAGAGCTTACAACATTGCCGCTAGATATCACAAAAAGCTGTCACAGCAGTGGCTTTCAGTCCTGAAGCGAAGAATGGACTTTTCACAAAAGTGGCATGCCTGCCCATTCTCGTGAAAGTGGCTATCAGTCTCGAAAGAGTTAAAATCATTTATCATTAATTCCTAAGGAACATTAGTAAAAGCATAAAAAATTAAACTTTTAATTAAAATAATCAGATTTAGAATCTTAGAGCGCGATTAATATTGAAGTGCAGTTTATACCATTTATTTTTATTATCTTATAATTCCCTTTAATATGATGCGTATACAAATAGGTCCCTACTTTTGAAGGCGCACATGCATAGTTGAAATATCGTACAATGCTGCAGTGCAATTCTGAAAGCTGAAATTAAGCCCTACATTTTTTGCCTATGGTTTTTCGATTAGGCAACTTTTTGGCCACAAAACACATATAAGCCACCTTAAATGGGACACTCTGTTTACAGTTATTTTAATAATTAACGTAATTTGTTTTTTGATCTTTGAATTAACATAAAAGGAGGTAAAATCTTAAGGGTTGTTTTATATAAATTATTACTTCATAATCTCTACTCCAGTTTCTAGAGAGTTATAAATTCATCAGTTTTTGTTTTTTTTTTACCTTGAATTTTTAAAAATTTGTAATGAAATTTAACGTGGATTGAATTGTTGGCGAGGTTGAGTAGTCAATACAATCAAATGGCAAGAGAAAGCTTTATGAAACAGTAAGTTTTGAGTAATAAGTGTATGCTTCAGCTTGTACGTGGTGGGGAGCCGACTAACATCAAGACTAACCGATCTCTGCGATAACAGGTGAAGGTTTCCCATTAAGTAGTTACTTTAAAAAAGTAAAGAAAAAAAATGGAGCTTGAAACAGAAATATATAACATCAAAACCGCATAATCTAAATTCAACTAATGGTAAAGTATTGCCATAATTTAGCAAGTTTACTAATACATTACATTTTAACCTGATTTTTTATTAAGTATTAATGTGAGTGTATATTTATTGGAGTTTGCAGTTTATTTCAGTGTGTTTTAAATAATTACGTAAAAAATACTTCTTTTAGTTTTTAAGTAAATTAGTTACTTTTTAAAAATGGTTCCATTTTATTTATTTAATCCATTAAGTTCTTATAAATTTGATTGAAATGCATTAGAAATTACTTTCAGATCTCAATTTTCGGGGGCGAGGTTAGCTCAGTGGTAGAGTAAATGACTAATGAACTGGAGGACCCAGGTTCAAAACCGGAGCGCGCACTAATGATTTTATCTTCTCGTGTCGTCGTTCGGGGGTTGGATTTGGGGTCCCAGATCGTCCCTATAATCACCTAGCCTTTAATTAAGTAATTAATGGGTACCTGCAAAGGGAAAAATCCATAGTACTGACCACACTATCTCCCTAGTGTGCCATATGTTCCAGAATCAGATGCCTCAACAGTGTCTGCCCCTCTGGGCCCTTGTGGCCTGTTACAGGACTGATTTTTTCCCATATTTTCTGTAAGAGGTACATTTTGTTTTGTAAAGATGTATCTTCAATTTATTAAAAGATTAATTACTGACGAAGAAAGTGGATCATGAAAACATCTTCTCCCTTTTGTTTCATTACTTAGATCACCATGTTTTGATAACTATTATTATATGTCTATTAAACCACTTTATAATACAATGATTAGTAGCTTTACTTTCAAATCTTTATTTTTTAGGAAAACTAACTAACTAGTTGGCACCCATTTTATGCCTGGGTGAGTTGCCAATTGCGCTACTGGGGGTCATATCATAGCTTGGCAAGTTAATTCATTTAATAGAGCCAAAAAAAATCAGACAGGTGACACAGCATCATTTATTATTATTTGAAGCCAGACAATGCCATTCATTATTATTGTCTCCATTGGATGAATTAAATTGACATGCTATGATTCTGACGGCTTATACTGTCCTGTTTATTATAAAATGTTTTAGTAAATTTAAATACAAGTAGAGGAACCTTATATGACAATATTATCTGACTTCAAATTAATATAAGGATGTTCTTTCTGTCTGAAGCTGTGGCTCCATTGGATGAATTGTGGTAGTTCCTAATCATTTATTTCAAAAAATCTTGTTTTACAAATATCAGGCACACTAAGAGCATCATTCAACATTTCTAAAATTGTTAAATTTTATTCCTTATTTATAGGAAAATTTAACGCAAGTTATCTGCTACTAATTATCAAATGCATGCTACCTTCTAGACAACTGATGACAGATTAAACATCTTAGTTGGCTACCATTCCACAAATATTTTTCAGACACGTTTACCAACAATACAATAAATTGCACAGATCTGAATAATACAATCCTGTAAATTGTGTTATTAAGAAAACATAAATTAATAGTGTAATAGTCATCTTAAAATTTTTACTGTAATAAAAAGTGAGTAAATAATCAGTAAGGAAAGGAAAAAAAGGTGGCAACCTGACTTCAACTCATCGTATGTTTCATAGGACTTAGAGCAAAATAATAATTAGTTTTATTTATGGACAAATTTATTTGTAATTACAGGTGATAGTAGAAATGGGCGGAGACCTTGTCCTCTTTGTACAAAAGTGATCTCGAACAAGTCAAACCTTTTGAAACACATGAGGATACGTCACAGCGATGCCTACAACCCTGCCTGCTGCGTGCTTTGTAATAAAATATTCAAAAACAAATACAGCCTCCGGGCTCACCTCAACATCTACCACAAGGAGTACATTACTCCACCTGGGCAGCAAGTGCCCCCGCCATCTCAGCCAAATCTACAGCCTATAGTACCACCTACGTCTGCCATCGAACAGCTCCCTCAACCACAATATCTATCAGGCGGTGTATAGCAGGCATCCATTCCATTATCTCTGCTTGCGTTTTAAAAACAGCAAAACTTCTTCCAACTGTTTTTCACAATGACTGTTTTGTCTTACTATTATTAACTTTTCTCCAACTGTTCAGTAGAACATAAATGCATCATTTTTATTTCATAGATAAAGATAAAGGTATAATAGAGCAAAAACATGAACATTTTTCCAAGTAACGTGAATCTAATAAAAGTGGAGTCTCATTGTAATCAGAGTAGGGAATTTTAATTTTATTAATTTGTAATGTTGAATTCCATTAATATTTATAAAATTGTTTTCTGATCAAGTCAGGCTCAATAAATTAAAATCAACCCTGTAAATATTGGCATGTATGTGCATGAATAGATATCTATAAATCAAAATAATATATAAAAACTTTAAGCTGTCCTTAAATAAATATATTTCTACAAGAACAAAAACTAAAAAATATGTATAGTTAGCCCTATTAGTAGTCTATATAAGTCTATAAGCTAACTTAAGTCATCAAAATTTTATACATGACTTTTGAAGAATTGGATTATGTTGATCAGAAAGTGACTAAGCCACAGTATCTACGTTATAAAAAAACTACTCTTAAAGTTGTATCCTGCCTCCCTAAGGTTCAATAATTTATTTATTTTCAAACTTCTTCTTTTCCAACCATACAATATTTTCAAATGATTCTATTTAGAATAACACTTCAGAAGAATTGAATAGCTCTAAGGAGCAAAGATCTTATTTTTTCAAAAAATTGCGCTTGGTCCCTTGCTCATTAACATGATCCAATTAAGAAAACAAAATAATGATTAATCTTCTTGTAATTTTTCTGAAAGCATATTATTATGGACTTTGGAAACTCATTTTGATTCTATTTGAAGTAACAATTTTTTTTTCATGTACAATCTTTGACCAAATCGTTTATCGACAAATATTAATGTGTGTTTTACTCGTTTCCTTTTCAATTGCACATTTTTTACCAATAAATAATTATTACCTCCTATATTTATTTTTAGATCTTACTAATTTATTTAATTTTGTTTTTCTCAATCAAAAAAAAAATGTATTGTAGATATGATTTGAATTTATATATATTTAAACCTTAAGGTTATTTATTGATTGACATTTTTTTAATCACTGCTACTTTTGTACCAATTAGTTTTGTTGTGTAGTAAACCTGTTTCGTTTTGTAGGTTTTTAGCGTTCCCTTATTTTTAAGCATTTTCGACTTTTAAACTTTTAGATTTAAGTTTGTTAAAGACTTACCAAAGTTTTACATATCACAAGTTCTATTTCCACAGGAAAGATCTCATCGAATTTAAGATTTTTTGGTGTACTTCCAGCTACATATTATGACTAGTTTTTATTTTTAGATATTAAGATTTAAATCAACACAGTCCCGAGTGTTCTATTTTTTATATGCTGTGTTTTTGTAGATTCTTTATGTAGGTATTCTTGCATATTTTAGTTTTATAAGGATTTAAAATATATATTTATATATTTGATACAAAGTTTTATATTTCTCTCAATTTATTGTATATATGAAATATCCCAAAGATTTTACAAGTATTCATTAGATATTTTCCTATAAAAGAAGTGTATTTTTAGTATTAAAATGTAATATATATATTTATGTACATTAAACCACTAATTTTTCATCAAACTGGAATTAATGTTAATCAAAATTTAATAACGAGATGACTGCAAAACATGTGCCTTCCTTATTCAAACAAATCTAATTAACCCCATTTACAAATTAAAACAAAAAAATCAAAGTGTCAAACGATTAATTATTGAGTGCTATCAACTGCTAAAAGTATGATTATTCTTTACAAACAGTTTAGAAAAAAATGCCTATCTCGGTAACCTGAGATTACAAATAATAACAAAATTATGATTTGGGAGATCAGACTTCCTCCCCTTATGAGACCTTCAAAATCTAGATATGGCGGTACATGTCTGTTATGGTATCATTACTTTCTAATTTAATTTTACAGGGTGTTTACTACACAAAAAAGTCATGAATATCAGGAAAATGTCACGAAATTGAAAATAGGGCACGACAATCAAAAAAACGTCATGGCTTATGAAACCATGTCACAAAATTTCAGTTTTATCAGTCTAAAGTAATCCCGAGACTTCCATGCATTCGTAATTTTTACTGTTTTTGTACGGTGATGCAATTCTAACTGCTTCACCATCCCCTTCCTCTGTTAGATCCTTTGTTGTAAAGTTTACTCGTCAATTATCCATTATTTCATGAAGACTTAAATATTGAGGATGTGTTTCACTTTAATTTACTAAATTATATACATTGACAATAAATATTTAGTTAGTAATATTTTCAGTAATTTTGATATCTGCTACCATTGTTCAATATTTTTGAGGTTGCTAATTCCATAGTCATTCTAAAACTTTTAGTGTCTTTGTTTATTCACTTTTAAAATTAATGTAACTATCCTCTTTAATAATTATTTTTAACAAATGGACATTAAAATTTAAATAAATTATTTTTTTGAATTTATGTAAAATTGTAATATCACAATAATCTATGTAAGGTATAAATAATTTTAAGCTAAAAGTTAAGGCTTTTTTTCTTTTTAATTGACATTATTTTCTTATTAATGGGCATGAAATTTGCATTTCAAGTCATGAAATTGGCTTTCACAAAAGTAGTAGACATCCTGTTTTATATAATGAAAACACAAGTATGTATAAAAATAATTTAATTGTTATTAAAGTCTATTCAGAAATCTTATAATACCTAATCAAATTATAGGGAATGTGTCTTTTCCCCTGAGTTGTGTACGCCACATAAACCCACCAAGATAAGACTCGAGGAAATTCCAATTTCTTTTATGCCTTCACTTATATCCCCATAATCTTACAACTCTTTGCTTTTTTACCAATGTTCTTGGGTCAACAAAATTCTATTTTTAGTTAACTGTGTTATGTTAATAACCCAATTTTTAGATGTATATATATCCTTTCTAGTAACCGGGTACAACTACCCGGTAGAATGGATTCTCCTTTCTAAACAGTGTGGATTCTGATCTATCATTCATCAATTCTAAAACACATTCTTTTGCTTTTGGAAAATCCCTCCAAAAACCCATTGCTGTGGAAAGACATACCTTCCATTGACACTCATCTGTTTCCAAGAATTTATTCTTTACATTAACAAATATTTTATTTTTTACACACTTCTCTAAGATGATTGTCCAACTACTGTTGCACATTAAAACATAGCTAAGTGCATCAAACGATATTTGATTAAAGTTAATTCTTTACGCTTAGATTATATAAAATGTAGAGTGTTTCATGGGTGTATATAGGAAATAATTTCGGGAGGGGCTGGGAAAATTTCGGGAGGGCCTGAGATCATTTCCAGGGTATGGAATATGAAAAATTTAGAGCTTGGAACAGTTTTAGGCAACTAAAACGCTATTACAGCTAAAATAAACTATTTTTTATTAACTAAGTGATCTTTATTTAATTTATTTTTAAGGTTCTTATGGCACATTTTTACCATCAAATGAAAATTTCGGGAGGGGCTGCAGCCCCCTCAGCCCCCCCTTATATGCGCCCATGGAGTGTTTAACTTAATTATGGGTACAGCTAAGTCTGTTCTCGAGCCCACGCTTTCCCGAGAGCTTTGTTTACAACTCCTATACATTTTTTCTCCAAAATATAGATTCATATTATGATTTTTAGAGCATACATTTTATGTTAGGCAGACGTCTTTTGTCAAAGAGGAATCTCATGACCCTATTTTAATATTTAACCTTACTATGTTATAAGATGGTAACTCTATTTATAACTATGTATTTTTATGTGGGCGAAACTCATTTACTACAAACACATTCGCCAGTAATCATTTATTTGCTCTAAATGTTTCACGTCATCTTGACACCTCTTCAGGAGCACTAAAAATAATAATAAATTACTCCCATCACCTTAGAGAACCCTCTGCAGACCAAGGCCATGTCTAGACTCACCTTTATGCCAGGGCCTTATTTTCATCTTTAAGCTTACAAAATATTGTTTTTAATGTATACATTTTCACAAAAGTAAAAATCACTTTTTTGGTAAGAACAAATATAATTCTCATATATTTCATATAAAATTCTGAAGTGGTATTACCCATAACAGACTAGTACCATTATGACTTTACTGTATACATGGTTCGTAAATCATATTACCAAGAACCTTTTTCTATATTTAGATACACAGTCAAGTGATAATCTACAGGACATGCATAGGCAGCCTAGAGACCTTATTTTAAATGAAAATGTTTTTAGAGGTACCACGTTTTCGTTTAATTTAATACAATGCTGAAACTAGAAGAATCCATGGGTTTCCAAAACTACCCTTTTGATAATTCTTGTAGACTTCCATGATCCGTGTTATAAAATGTGTTAAGGTGTTCTGGATAAATTTTACAAGAAATCTTGACGGAGCCTGCAAAATGTCTGTTACAACCACAATGACACGCCCATATCCTGAAGACCTTAAACAATTTTCCGTTTTGTCTCCAAGTGATTTCAAGGAATTATTTCAGCTTTTAGTCAGAAAAAGTGACAAAAGAGAAAGCAGACCTAAATAAGCCATTTTGCCATCTGTTGGAGTCAATTTTTTTTGTAGTACAATTTTTATAATCGTTTATGGGATTAGTCACTTCCCACAATAAGCTGCTGAGTGAAAATCTTCCTTTAAGAAGAACACCTTTTATGTATCTCTGGAGTGATGCCATGTCTTGAAAGCACTCTGGAAGCATGAAATAAATAAATATAAAAGTGATGGTTGGCCATTTCATTTCCCTAGATGAAGATTTTGTTTTCAAAATTTATATGTAGTCACAAATCTTTAGACAATCACTCGATTGTATATTGGCAGATTGTGGTTTTTGTTGCTGGCACATTGTCTAGATACAGAAATTGCTCGATATTGTATCCGAATGTGGACAAGCCTTGTAATTAATTTATTAATGGGTACCCGCAAAGGGAAAAATCAGGCGGTCGGCGCATAGTACTGACCACAATATCTCCCTAGTGTGTTGAACGGTCAAGAATCAGATACCTCTACAGTATCTGCCCCTCTGGGCCCTTGTGGTCTGTTACGGGACTGATATTTTTCAATCTGGACAAGCCTAAAGTAGCCAACCTCCCTTCCTCATTACAGTCAGTCAGTTGACAAGGTCATTGAAGAGAACATACTGAAAGACCATCCCCACCCCAAAAAAAAGAAATAAAATCTAATTTTACTTAAAGATTGTTTAGAAGTTTAATGTGTACTCAATTTTTTCTGCAACAGTTGGTAAGATCTCGAAACAAAATAATTATTTAAATCATATTTTATACATTGGGAAACTTAAGATTCCTGAGATTGTATATAGGTTTTTCAAACATAGTCACCAACTAAATCCAAATTGAGATTTACGTCTCCAATTTCAGTTACAAAAAATAGTTTATAATAAAGAAAAGGAAGCAGCCAAATTTTAATTTTTCATTTTGATTATTGTATTTATTTAATGAGATTTGGCTGAAGTTCATACCTATTTTGTCTTATCATTAACTATTCAAATCTGCCTGCCGATTTTATATTGCACTTATAATTGAATGTAAATTTCTGATCTAGAATATGTTCTAATTTGAATTGAATAATTGAAATATTTTTCTGCTTTGTATTTTTATATAAATGATTGACATACTTTTTATATTTCTGAATTTATTCTTGTATTAAACCGTCCTTTACTTAAAAAAGAAATAATAAGAAACACAGTTGACTTGTGTAAAAGGATGGAAATCCCATGCCTCCATTTTGTAGAAAATAATAAAATATATTTTTACAATTGTATTTTACTTTGGATTATAGACCATTTCATTGGTAGTCTCCTCATTTCTCAGACCTAAATGAAGCTGATGTGTTTTTTTTATGTATCAAAGGACTTTATTAAGTAAGGCTTAATTGAAGTGTATCAAGTCTTAACCCTTTAGAGACCGGATAGGGCAGAGTTAAACCGGGCTCGCTGGTCCGAGTGGTAGTGACGCCACCTTTTTTGTTTCTTCCTAAACACATTTTGTCATTTTAATAAAGCACTACACTGTGTGTATAAGCAATAAAGTATACTGAGGGGACCTGCAAGGCAGGGTTGAATAGATGCAGCAGGTAGAAAAGGGTTTAGAAAAAAAAAGTGTAGCTATACTTCAGCTTGTCATAAGAACTACTAACCGATGGCTCTAAGAACAGAGATACTAAAGTAGCTCATGGTCTAGGAATGCAGGAGAAGTCGAGCTACTATAGTAGCTCACGGTCCGGGGAGCCCACCTCTCACCGAGCTACTATAGTAGCTCACGGTCTCTAAACGGTTTCTACTTATTTTTTTTTTCTAAAGAAATAATAACAATTTTGCAGGAATATGCTTCATTGAACAAGTTGTTATAAATCAAAAAACAGTTTGACAATAGAACAGTCCTACCTGTCAACAACGAAAATTCTAAAGTGATCCAACTTCAGCATTGATTAGCAGGAACCGTGTCATCTTAGCTTGATTCCATATAATATTTATATTCGGTGTGATTTGGAAATCTTAAAATGGAAACTCATAAGATTTTGCCTACAATGGAATGAAACCAATACTTCACGCACTGCTTCCTCCAACTAAGGTGATCCTATTGTAATTCACACCTTAACCTATTTTATATGAAATTTACTAGGCTTTCGATGATCACTTTCCACTGATACTTTCTCCATATTTTTTCAAGATATTTAAGAAATTATGCAAAAATTCAGAAACTGTTGATGAAATATTTTTTTGTAACATTTTACTCCAAATGTATGTATGTACCTCAGTTTGGATGATATCCATCATGTAAATTTTCAACTCTAAATCTACTGCTTTGAAATACTCAAAACTAAAATTTCACTTTTTTTCCATTTCTCACAAAAATTGTTAATATACACCTTAAAAGTTTCTATTATATTTTACTCTCTAAGAGCAGCATTAAATTAAAAAATAAGAGCCAATTTGGACCGTATATACTTATCTAGAATGAAAAGGACACAAGACTCTTTCAAAGGCTTGACTTTATGTTATATATCATTGACAGATGTTATTAACATCTTGCCTGCAAATAAATATCACCATAGATTTACGTGTTTAGTAGATATTTAACAAAATGAACTTTTAGAAAAAATAAAGCCTATCAAATCTATATGATCTCTGCTTTTACATTCATTAACTCAAAAAAATGCAAACATATATTTGTGTACTTAATGTGCAATAGAAGCCTTAATTAATATCACCAAGATGTTTAATACTACTAATTATGAACAACATTTTGTATAAATAAATTTAATTTTTTCTCCGTCATTCCATGTGCTTCTGCGGTTGTGGTAAAACCAAAAACACTATAGCCTACATTTTTCAGGTGGTCTAGAGACGACTTTAAATTGTTTTTATGTTCTAATATATGTTGCCACTGAGAAGCCTGGTGATGTATGGGGAATACATTTTTATTTTATAATTTGAATAGATAAACAAGCCATGAATAATCTTTTATGAAATAGATAAACAAGCCATGAATAATCTTTTATGAAATAGATAAAAAATCCATGGTGTAACATTTTGTTTTCAGGGAAATTTTCTTTGTTATTTCTCATTTTGTTTTAGTTATGACCTATAAGAAATATCCCCCTATGCATTAATTAATTTTCATAGGTTTATATTTATTTCTAAAATACATAAATAATTTGAAAGGATAAGAACTTAAAACAAAAAATATTTTATTTTTATTTTTAAAAAAATATAATTTCCAACTATACAAAAATAAACACTATTAATTCTTCAAATCAATGTATTCTAAATATATTTGTCGTCTTAAAGATACAAAAGAACAGGTTGAGTTTAGGAATAAAGAAATTCAAGGTCATGAAATTTCTTTTAGAATGTTAGTTTTTATTTTTTTAAATTCCTGAATTTGTTAGCATAATCGAGTCTTAAATGAGGTAAAATGGAAATAAATATTATCAAATATAAGTATTCTTTGTTTTATATGTGATGATTCATTAAATTTCACAAAACTGTGAAAATTGGCCTTTGGATTGTGGTGCTGTTTACTACAAACATGTGAAAGTTATATCTTATACCAAAAAGGTATTCATTTATTTATTTTATTTTTTATACTAAAATTGCAGAGAATTAAGGCCCTATTTACCCCTAGGATGCCCAAGGTGTTTCCAGTTACCAAGGGGAGGGCTCTCGGAGCCCGCTACTTCTCGAGTGATTTACTCCTATGTGTTTCATTTAAAAATATATTTTTTTTTTTGTCTTTTTGCGCTTAATATAGATCACAAGAGACTGTTTGAGAGAAACAAATTAAAAATACTAAATCATTTTGAATACTAATGTTTTCCAAAATAACTTATTAAATTTCTTAGATTTTTGACCTATTCAACTAAAATTTTGTACATTACATATAATAAAGTTGTATTTAGGAACTACATACCTTCCCATGTGAGGGCACTTCAATCCCGTGATCCCGAAAAAGAATTGTTTGCAGGGAAACAAAAATTTGTAAAAAACATTTCTTGACATATTATTATTATTGGTGAATGTATTTCTGACAAATAGATTTTTCCCCTAATTTTATAGACAGAGATATGAATAAAAGAAGCCAAATCTACTTGGGTTGAGTATGGATTTCACTCAAAATTTTAATTTATAAGAGCTAATTCTCCATTCATATTTTCCAATTTTAATGAATTAGATTATTCGTGCTGGATTCTGAAATTTAAAAAAATAATACTTGTTTAATACTGTAATAAGAAAAATTACTTTTAGGAAGTAGATTATTATATCTATAAAAATATACTATCTTATGTAATAATTAACATGATAATACTTTGATTTCATGTATAATAAGACACTTATTAGACAATTTTTTTTTAAAGCTATTATATAGAGGGAAATTCAGAATGCCCAAGCTACTGCTTGTTTTCAGCGAAAACAAAACTAAATTACAAATGAGAAGCTTGTGGTTCAACCGATGGAACTTGTCTTGATTCAGCCTCAGTTGGCTGTAGTTTTCTTGACTGAGCCTCCATTTCTTTAATTGTGTCTACCATTGGAAGATCCTTTGTTTCAGGCAAGAATAGCAGGAAGACAGCGCACAATAGAGCAAGACCGCCACAGATGGTGCTAGGCAGGTACCAAGCCACTTCTTTCCCCTGTAAAAGAGATACCAATTATTTAAAACAATCTTAAAACAGTTATAAGTATATGAAGACAAATTGTGTTAGTTTTTACAAGTTATGAGGTACAACATTTGGGTAAAGAATACTTAAAAAATCATATGAAAAGAGCAAGCAATAATTGAATTGAGTAATTTACCGATACAGATATATATATATATATATATATATATATATATATATATATATATATATATCATGATGATTAGATAGTTAGCCGTCGAGGTGATAAGTAAAGATGGAATGGTTGGGATTCGGCTAAATAAACCTCAATATGATTTTTGTTTTAAAAAAATCTATATTTCGGACGTTTCGGCTACTCATTGGTAGCCTTCGTCAGCTAAAATGACAAAAAAAGAAATTAATACAGAAAACAAACAAGAAAAATTTATAATTGTGATAGGTAACAGAACTATAGATACAATTTAACTTATAACAGAACATATCGTCTTAAATTCTTAGAATGAGTAGAATGAAAAAGAAAATAGGTACAGTAATTGATTTTAATAGTAATTAGTAACATTAATTGATTTTACAAAGAAATAAGAAAACTATATACCAATGACAAATATAGTAGCTAATAGTAACATTAATTAATTTTACAAAGAAATAAGATACTACATACCAATGGAAATGCCGAGCGGCAGAGGAAGACCAAGGTTGGCAATTAAGTAACCATTGTGAAAGTGTCTAAGGAAAAAAGGAATCTGCAAGGGGTATATGTAACTGGAAACAGCAAGAGGTGGGGGAAACGGGCGGTAAGGATCAAACAGATGTTTATGACATTTTATGACAGGAAAGGAGAAAAAGGAGTTAATGGAAGGATACCCAAGGGGCAAGGTAAAAATCTAGGTAGGTGGTCGGGAGAGTATTTGGAAAATATTAGCGTACATAGGAGAAATGCCTTGTTGGTCAGTTTTGTAATTTATATTGTTTTTGTTTAAGTTTATGTGTACACATTCCGAGATCTGTAGTCTTTTTTTGTTTCGTTGTGTAGAAAGAATTTTCGTGTCGTCGAAGTTAAAAGTGTGTTTTTGTGTAATGGCGTGTTTTGCAAGTGCAGATTTATCTATTTCTTTATTAGTGATGGTTCGTTTATGTTGTGTAAGACGTGAGTGAATGTCATTTATGGTTTCTCCTATGTATACACCATTACAGGAAGGGGTTTGGCAAGGGACTTGGTAAACACATCGGGTGGTATGTTCAAAAGGGATGGGATCACTGAGTTTGGTGTAGAGGGTTTTGAGTTTGTTGGTAGTTTTCAATCCAAAATTTAGGGAAGGGTAGGATTGTGAATTGTCTTTGTAAGTTTATCAGTCAGTCCAGGTGTAAATGGTAGAGATCGGAACATTTGGGAACTGGGAGTTAGGGAAGAATTGGGAGAGATAGTGTTGGAAAGTTGGGATTTTACTTTTTTAACAAGGGATTTTATGAGGTTGGGGGGAAATTGGTTGCGTGCCAATATATCTGAGGCGATATTAATATTTTTATTGTGGAAGGAAGCATGGGATAGGGAGAGGACTCGGCAAAGGAGATTTCTGGCTACATTAATCTTGAGGTGGTAAGGATGGGATGAATGAAAATTAAGTAACCGTCCCGAGTATGTGGGTTTTGTGTACCAGTCAGTAATAATAGTACCGTCAGTCTGTCTAATTAGTAAGATGTCCAAGTATGGGAGCTGTCTGTCCTGTTCTATTTCGACGGTGAATTGAAGCCTAGGGTAAAAGGAATTGAAACAGGTAAGTATGTCTGTTAGTGTGTTAGGGTTTATCATCAGCAAAAGATCATCTACGTATTTGCAGATGAATGAGATGTCATGGGGAAACTGTGGGACGAGGGAGTTGAGAAGATCGTTGAGAAGGATTGAGGATAAATCGGGTGCAAGACAATTGCCCATGGCTAGACCTTCAATTTGTTTATAGAATTTCCCATCATATTTAAAAAAACCGCTGTTGACACACAGTTTTAGACTTTCTATAAACAAATCAAAGGATAGAGGGCTATGGAGTTAATGAATTAATGTTATTGGGGTTTAAGTTAATGTGGACGCATTCGGAAATCTGTCGCTTTTTGGTGTTTCGTTCAGTGGAAAGTATTTTAGTGTCGTCAAAGTTGAAAGTGTGTTTTTTAGTTATGGCGTGTTTTGCGAGGGCGGATTTGTGGATTTCTTTGTTTTTTATTGTCCGTTTGTGTTGTGTTATGCGGGAGTGAATATAATTTTTGGTTTCACCTATGTATACAGCATTACAGGAGGGGGTTTGGCAGGGTATTTGGTAAACAACGTGGGTGGCGTAGTCATAGGGAAGGGGATCTTTGAGTTTGGTGTACAATGTAGTAAGTTTGTTAGTGGTTTTTAACCCAAAGTTTAGTGACGGGAGGGCTTTTTTTAAAGTCTTCGTGAGTTTTTCCGTCAGTCCTGGTGTGTATGTCAGGGAACGAAATACCTGGAGGGAGGATTTGGGGGAGGTGGCATTGAAGGATTGGGATTTTATTTGTTTTATAAGCCGGTTTATGAGGTTGGGGGGGAATTGATTCAGTGTTAATATTTCGGTAGCTTTATTCAAGTTTTCATTGTGGAAGGACTCATGGGATAAGGAGAGGGCGCGGCGAAGCAGGTTCCGTGCTACATTGATTTTCATGTGGTAAGGATGGGAAGAGTGGAAATTGAGTAAACGTCCAGAATAAGTGGGTTTAGTATACCAGTTTGTGATGATAGTGCCGTCAGTCTGTCTGATAAGTAGAACGTCCAAGTAGGGGAGTTGTTGGTCTTGTTCAGTCTCCACCGTAAATTGTAGTCTGGGATGATAGGAGTTGAAGCAGTCTAGTATGTCAGTTAGTCTATCGGGGTTGATAATTAGCAGGAGGTCATCTACATACTTGCAAATGAAAGATATGGGGAACAGTGGGACGAAAGTGTTGAGTAAGTCAGTAAGAAAGATCGAGGATAAGTCTGGAGCAAGGCAGTTTCCCATAGCTAACCCTTCGATTTGTTGGTAAAATTGTCCGTTGTATTTGAAAAAACCACTGTTGACGCATAATTTGAGGCTGTCAACAAAATATTGAAAAGATAGGGGGCTGTGCGGTTCTATAGAGGACCAATTATTTTGGATAATTTCTAACGTTTTTGTTAGAGGGACGTTGGTAAAAAGGGATGTGGCATCAAATGAGATCAGGATATGTCCGGGGGGTACAGTGAAATTAGATAATTTTGAAATAAGAGCGTAAGAATTTTTTATATCGTACGGGTTATTATGGCTTAAGGCTTGTAACGCGGGGAGCAAAAATTTACTCAATTTGGAAGAGGGAGAATTAATATTCGAAATGATGGGTCAGAGGGGGTTTCCGGGTTTATGAATTTTAGGGAGGCCATAAGCTCGGGGAGGGAGAGAGTTGTGAGAAATTAATTGGCGGTGGGTCTTTCTGTCTATTTCTTTCAACTGTAGGAGTTGTTTGGTATGTTCATTAAATTGTCTTTCCAGTCTGAGGGTGATGTCTTTGGGGATAGGTGTGTACGTATTAGTGTCGTTAAGTAAGTTATTCATTTTGTTATCGTAGTCAGTTCTGTCCATTATGACCGTCACGTTCCCTTTGTCAGCTTTGGTGCAAATAATCTGTTTGTCGTGTGAGTGTAGGAAAGTTCTGGTGGCTTTCAGGTGTTTGTAGAAGTCAGTGGAAAGGTGGGTAGGATTAGGGGACGGAGTTTGTATGAAATTAGTGATGGAGTTAACTATTTGGGAACGGGTTAAGTCTTCCTCCTTACATGGTAGGGTTTTTAATATATACTCTACGTCTGTAATTACTTTAGGTATATTATTATTATTAGAACTAGGGGGCAGTTTAGCCGAATCCCAACCATTCCATCTTTACTTATATATATATATATATATATATATATATATATATATATATATATATATATATATATATATATATATATATATACATACAGAATCTCTTTTTCCACTCCCCTTTTCCTCATTGGTATGTATATTTTCATTTCATATATACATGAGGGAGAAAGTACCCCCAGGATGCTTATAGCGCTAATAGCCCGGGATGCTTAGCCCTTTCAAACATTCCATTTTTTTTTTTTTTTTTTTTTTTTTTTTAACCAATTTTATACATATTTTCAAGAGTTCGGAATATAACATAAAATTAAAAAAAATTGCAAAAATCATGATACTTGATACAGTGGATGAGTCTACTTTTATAACAGACAACTCCATTGGACAGAGTGCTGTATATATCTTGGAAGAGTGTGTATCTTTGAAACCTGACGTAGTTATGTAGTCATGTATCTGTAAACACGAGTACCCTCCAATTGGTAATTATTTGCGCATTGGCAGTTGCTCACTGCATTATTATGATTGTTTAGTACCTCACCCCTCAAAGATGTAAATCATAATTGATCTACCAATTCGATAGTCTTTAGGTATACAGCGTCGGATTTAGGAAAATATAAGTGGAATGAGTAAGGCTGGAGGCCCAGTGACAGTTTTCTAGATTTTTGACCATCCACTTACTTAAGGAGCTGTGATTTATCTGTGTTACGATTCCTTACATTGGGTTAAGGTCCAGCCCCAGCATATGACTGTAGGTGTACCGCAAAGAAAAGAACTAGGAAGTGCACATGAGACCATCCCCACACCTCTATTTCCCCTCTGCATCTTGGAGAGACAAACCTACCGCAGTGGTGTTTACTTATATTTTTGTTAACATTATTAGTTATGTCCCAACTTTTGGCATCCAGCCGCCTGCTCAACAACATTTGCTGAGCCTACCATTTGGCTCAGCAAATGTTGTTTAATGTAGCTGAGTATTTAAGGAAACAAAAAGACGCGACAACGTGGTCATGGGCTGGTGGCGAGTGATGGGGAAGGCCTCCGGCCTCACCCCTCTTGGTTCTTGGGGGTATTTGCCCAGCAAGGTTTTGGTGATATGTCGTGTGTTGTAACAAGAAAATTTGTTCGATAATGGTTATTATTGCTGAAATGAGTGTTGGCACTGGACATCCAACACTAAGGCATTTTTTTCTAAATTTTAGATTTGTCTATACTTACAACAATGTCAACAAGATAAGGAGCTCCCATTGTGCCCAGCTGTGCCATTGTAAGACTACTGCCAATTGCTGAATTTCTATGTTCCGTGGGGAAGAGCTCAGAGGTCTGAAGGATGATAACTGCAAATACAGCAGAAACTGCAAGGCGGCCAATCATTGCAACCAGCATCACAGGCCAACCTTTTTTTTTTTTAAAGAAAAAAATTATTATCTATGGAATTCCCTTAAAATAGTTAACAAATGCGTTCACTGAGGTTTTTAAGTTGTTCACATTTTGGTGGATTTTTATGTGAGGGGTTGAGAATGCAAGTGGTATAGCTCAAGATTTTGTTGAATTGAACTCATCGACATATTATAATAGAGAATTATTATAAACTGGAACTCAGGAATAAAGTCATCATTAAACCTCACTATAATAAAACAAAGGAATAATTCTAAATCAACTTTTGTAAGAGAGACTTCAATTATTAGTCTTTTGGAAATAGGTTGTGGCGTTTAATGGTGTTTCTTTTATTATTAGACTAGACTCCTCGCCAGACAACACAATATTTTATTCATGAAATTCAATTTAGTTATTATTGTATGTAATAAACTTAACAAACCTTTTGGTATAAAAAAAATTGTGAAGAGAGCAACGCCAGAGATAACAAAAAGAGAAACACTTGCAGGCCTCCTGCCAATGTAAGGAAGTATTACAACAGGAAGAAGGTAGCCTGGTACTTCAGCTATGCCATTCAGACCAACATAAAAATACTGATTTGCACTGAAGTTACTGCCATTTAATGCTAAAAAAAAGTACCATTTAGTTGGGCTCTTACAATATTTAATAACACTAAAGAAAGTATTATTATATTATAAATCTGCATAATTATAATTAAGATCCCTAATGCGATTTGGAATGGTGAAATAGAAACGTATTATATTTTGATTTCTAGCTTGCCATTTTTGCTGGAAGTATCAAGTATTTAAAAATAACTTGATAAACTCATTTTACTGTTAAAAAAATTGAAATACCTGTTGGAGTGAAGTTGCTATTAAAAGTAAAATTTTTTAGGCTAATTGACCTATGCAGACATGACACAACAGAACACACAAGAAATTGAATGTAAGTAAAAATCCCGCTTCTGTTACTCGATTGACCATGCTGAATATATTATTTTGAGACATATATGCCCATAATTAAATAAAAACACAATTAAATATGTCAATTCTTTCACTAAAATCAGCTATGCATGTTTCACACCATTTTAGTTGCCTCTTCAGGTGTCTAAATACGCTTCACTACAAGTGCAGCCCAATTATACAATGTGAATCTTCCCCTACAATGGCCATATCAAGAGTAAGATTACTATGTATGGCGCCAATCAGCCGGGTAGAATTGATAAGGTGAGAAGCTTGTCAAGCTGATTTTAACACTTTGATGACCACTAACACTAACGTGTTACCATAATTTTTTTTTCAGTTACTAAGTGATCATTAAACTATTTTAACAATGCCATAGTTTTTGATGCCAAAATGTTAATAAAAGACAAGTTACATTTTTAATTCTATTTTTATTGATCTTCCACCTGTCATAAATTTGATTTAAGTCACTATAAAATTTTAACATCTTAAATTGGAAAGATTTTCTTAATCTACTATTTAGAATTAATTACTCAACCTGAATACATCACCCATGTTGAGCAAACTCCAAGTTGTAATATATAAATAAAGTGACAAGAATTGACTTTTAGTTATCACCCTTTAGAATTGCCTATTGCAATCTTCTTTGGTAAAGACTACTTAATATAATAATCTTTTCGCATTGACCAAAATTCAATTATACAATTGAATTATAAAACAATGTGTTTATTCTTACCAATAGCATAGTAGTATAGCTGTGCAACGAACCACGCAAAGTAGCAAATTAATATTCTCTTCTGGAGTTCAGCTGTCGAAAAAAGTTTCAGGAAACACTTTAAAAAATCAATGACTTTCTTATGACAGGGGTAGGTCTGGCCCTAAAACAAATTATAGACTTGTATACGATCTCTTGTATTCAAATAAATACCTAATAAATCAGAAATAAGAAAAACGAAGGCAATTGTCATTTTATCAGTCTGTTCAATATTAGGGGATATTCGATTACATTTTTTTAAACAAATGAGCTATTTGCGCCAGGCTATATACAGGTTGCCGTCATTTTATAATCCCAACAGCACATGGACAGTCACCCATTCAGGTATTGTCCACGTTCAGCGTTGCTTAACTTCAGAGATCAACGGGAACCGGTGTATTCAAGATGGCTATGGCCTTTGGCATCCAATTTAATTATCTGGGGGAAACAGGAAACGACAACTGAGACCTAATGAGTACATAGCATATTTCAATGAAAAAAATTGGAACATTTTCTGCAAGTTCTTAGAGAAAACATTGAGTCACTGGAAAGAGATCATTGGATATATACAGTTTCCCTACTCATAATTTTGGATAATATTGTTGTTATTTTTTTAGTAGTAAATTTGATATTCATATATGTTGTTTTGTTTAGTCCATTTATTGCTGCTTAATGCATGATTATGGTCTGTTTTAGTGATATCGTTTAGTATATTGGTTGTGTTATTGCCTGTAATCGGAATAGCATTTTAATAGCTTGTTACTACACATGTATTTATTTACTATCACTTGTACTCTTTAGCAGGAGTAAGATACTATTAATTACATTAAAGTTTTATCTCTATTTTTGTTTTACATGAAATATCTATAAGGGCTGTATTCATTACTATTATTGTTTTGTTAGAATTAGCAAAATTATCAAATTTTCTCTTGTTTATTTCAGAAGTCTGTCAGTTTTTTTTTTTTTTTTTTTTTTTTTTTTTTTTTTTTTTTTTTTTTTTTTTTTTTTTTTGGTCAGAGTCCCCTATCTCATGCTCATAAAAATATTAGCTACGATCTGGCAGACGGGTTAAATCGAGGTTAAAGTTGAAGAGGGAGAGTATTTACCTTGCTGAGAATACTTAAAGTAGAAGCAGTAGTTTCAAGATCTTGCCCTAACACTTTCGAAGCCATCTCCAGTTTTCCTCGGGTTATAAGCCAACGAGGAGATTCTGGTAGGTACCTATTAAATATTAAAACATTCAATTTGTGCTCAAATAGACTTTTGTGGTTTTTATTTTTATCATATAAATTTACTCACCTACCAGCAATGTATAAGGAGTATTATTGTCGGTATTGATATCGCTAATTGAAGATCTCGCCAGTTATGAGTGAAATATGCTGCTAATGGTAGTAAAACAAATCCAATGGAGTAAGAAACATTATATAAACAGCCAAGATATGCTCGATAGTTTCTCACAGTAAGTTCACTCACTGGAATAATAAATAACTACTAATAATGTTATTTGATAGAACACAGTTTGTTTTGTTTTTTAAACAAATATATGATTTTTATGCTAGAGAAAGATCTATTTTAGAAAAAAAAAATAGAAAAAAAATAGAAAATCGATAGATAAGTAATGTATATTAATGACACATCAAGAACTTACGTATAGTATAGCCAGCTTCATAAACACCAGAACCAGCAACACCAATTAAAATTCTTAAAGTCAGAAAGAATGCATAGCTACTAGTAAAAGCACCAACAGGTCCTGCTGCAATATAAATGAGGCAACAAATAGCAAAAATTTTCTTTCTGCCAAACCTATAAAAAACAAAATAAATAAGCTTATGCAATAACAACCTCCAACAATACAATAGCATCAAAAGGAACATACTGCTGAAATTAATTGAATACTTATATTAAAAGTACTAGATAAAGCCAATCAATCAAATAAAAAAGAGGATTAAATAAGTTTTAACATTAAATAATGTTAAATATGCAACTTTTATAATGAATCAGTATTGTCATGGGGTGGGTGGTGGAAGACTAATACCATGATAGGGAGAAAAATATCAACTCTACAGACAGCAATTTTACTAAACCATCGAAGAGCGATTTTGGGTCTCATCAGTGCGTGTTGACTCAACATAACAAGAAATAAATAAGAGATATGATTGTAAATAACTTATTGCTACATTTGTAGTATTCTCGCTTGTTAATATTTAGATATTAATCATTAATATTTTTTTTAGGGGTCTCCCCGTTGTCTAGTGGCTAACGCCTTAGTTTCATATGCGGTAGAGGGTGGGTTCGATTCCCTCTGGCAGCAGGAATTTTCTCATCTCACGGCTCTGGAAAATTCCTCACTGCACCCTGGATGTCGGCCCTAATGGCCTAGATGTCGATGTGCCGAAAAAAAATAAATATTTCCTTTAATTTATTTATAATAATAAGTTTTATGTAGTTTTTGTTATGTTAACACACACGAAGATGAGAGTTTAGTCTTGAAAGCACCCTGTGAGCATTTAATAAAACTGTTTCTGTGAAGGTTGTCTTATTTTTCATCCTCAACATAAAAAACTGTTCCATTTTGATCAGATGGACTTTGTTTGTGACTGCATATTATGAAAAAAATATTTATTTTGAACAATTTGAAACATATAAATTTGCAAATAATGACAAAAAAGACAATTTTAGCAACTTTCAGATAATTATTTCTTGAATCACTAACCTGTCTCCAAATAGGCCAAAGACGAAAGCTCCAAAAAATTTCCCTAAGGCAACAGCTACTTGTACAGTAGACCTCAGAGGAAGGTTATCGCAGACCAAGTCCCACTTCAAAATTTTAAAATTAGCAAAATATATTAAGTATATCTGCAAGTAATCACTGTATGTACTCACCTCACTGACTATAGTCTCTTTGGGTACTTTTTCATCATAAATATAGCTATTACACTTTATAAGGTCAGGTTTCTTTGCAGAAATGCTGTATTGAATAGATGCCTCATAACCAATGTCTGCAAAATATGTATAGTTCCAATTGTACATGCTACAACTTTCAGATCCTGTACTGGGAAGTTATGAAATTTATAAATGTTTATATTAATGATAGAATTGAATATTTAAAAAAAACACAAGACTTGCAAAAATCATGTCATCTCATCATGTATACATATTATGCTTATATCTGGTATAATTTAGATTATACAAAATAGAAACTCAACGTTTTGCCTTCAACGAAACAAAATCAACACTTCTGAAAATTAGGGGCATAATTTTTTTTGACTGAGTTGGTTCCATTAAATTTATGCCAGAATCTACATGGCAAAAAAAAATGATTAGGTTGAAAAATGATCACTTCTACTTGCCATGATTTAACAACGATTTTTGAGATATTTAAGAGAGTACACAAAAGTCATAAACTGCTTGTGTGTGTTAATAACATTTTTATTAAGAAGAAATTCTGGGTAAGTGGAAAAAATAAGACAAGGAGTTTTGGAATAGGGTCCTTTTCACCGATGAAAGAAAATTTTAATATATTTGAATCGGTTGGCGGAGGAGAAAGAATACAAACAATTTACTGTCCACGGTTATGCATACAGGAGGCTCGGAACATTGATCATCATAAATGGTATTATGGAGCATAGAAATTACGAAAATATCTTAAAGAAAATTAAGGCCCATCAGGAGCAAATTGGGGCATTAAAGACAATTTTATATTCAGTTGCTTAGATCACCCCCAAAAGTCTCAAAACTTTACCCCAATCTCCTGACTTGGTCCTTATAGCAGGGGAGTATTATAGGAAATATTTTCAGGGGGGGGGGAGCACCAGAGGATTTGGGAGGTATGAAATACTAACAACCTAGAACTTGGAATAGTTAGTCAACTAAAACACTATTACGCGCAAATCAATTTTTTAATTTATAAAAAATATTCTGAACTAAGTGATCTTATTTCATTTATTTTTGAGGTTTTTATGACACATTTTTATTGATTAAATAAAAATTTTGGGGGGATGCAGCCCCTCTTATATACGCGCCCCTGCCCTTTAGAACATTTTTGAGATAATTTTGAGCCAAATAAAAATGATTTAAAAATGACCTTACTTGAAGAATGGGACAGAATTGAAGCTCAATTACAAAAAAATTAGTTGATTCAATGCCAAGAAGCAAAACAATACCCAAATAAGTACTGATTCTAAAGAATATATTAAAAAAGTTTATTAAAATAAAAATAAAAGTTTATTAAATTGGAGTCCCAATATGTTTTGTAATCACTTGTTTTTGTTTATATATTTGTTAATTAAAAAAAAAATTTTCCAATTCATAATTGACATTAAAACAAATTTGTAAACATATATTTATGGGTTACAATTTTTACAAATTTCTATCGTTGTCCTAATATTTTTTGTACTGACTGTATGTAAACTTACTTTGGATTACTAATGTTCCATATCTGTTCACTAGTCCAATTTGCACTTTTTAACTCAGGAACATTGCACCAAAAAGATGGATCTCCGCCAAGAAAGACATAAGACGTTATATGCATGGAATTGAATATCCCTGGAGTACTCGTCAGAAAGAAAATCCACAAAAGCCACCAGCCATTTTTGCAACGTTCTCCCAAGGCTGTTTCCAAAGATATTGGATCCATTTTATGAGTATTTTATGAGTAGCAAAGAATATGGCAAGAATTGGAAACTTCAGAGATCGACTAATGCTTCATGTCCCTGAAAAAGTAATGCAAAGCTCATAAACGTATTTTATGGCTAATACCTTATGCAAAGAATACTTAATCAAAATTACATAATATTGTTTTTTTATATCCAATTGCTTAGACATTTTTCCCACAGAATTTCTACTTTAAATTCTCTATGGTAAATTATATAGTTAATGGTAAGCCTGTTAAAAGATTTAATTTAAACAAATTAAATCTGTAGTTAATAGCCATTAAAATGTTGTAAACAAATGTATTCAGGATTATAAATTGAAAGTATAATTTATTTTCTTACATTTGTAATAATTTTAATCTTTTTTATAGAGACATGTGAACTTCAAAAGTGTATTTTTTATAATTATGGGGTAGGAGTTTCAAATTAGAGTTTGGTACATATATACATATATATATGTGTGTGTGTGTGTGTGTTCTTTATACGACATTCTCCAGCGTCGGTTTAACGCGAAAAAATCGACCGCTGGAGAATGCCGTATAAAGAAAACAAATGATTCTCCCCAGCGAAGAAACCTCAAAAGTAATATATATATAAATCCTAGAAATGAAACACATGAGCTTCATGAATATTTTAATGATGAATAGTGTATAAAGAGTACGTTGTAAACTGGACTTTCTGGAGCTTTTCCAGAAAGTCCATGTTCATAAAAATAAATTCAACTCACAAAGGAAAATGATAAGTAGAAATTTGATATTTGTAGTGATTATATTGTACAGACAATTGGTTTTGAAAATAAAAACAGACATATAAAAATCAAAATAACTGAAAATTAAATATATAAAATGAAGTAAATAAATTACGAATAAAAAACAACAGAAATTAAATAGCTGAACTCCAGTAAAAACAAAGCAAATAGAGACAATACAATACCTTAACATGAAGCAAAAAAAAAACAAACACACACTGTTTTGAATCAGGTCAGCCTAAACCAAGAATTAATTACTTTGACATTGATGGTAATGATATGATCAATCTAACAGTTTCATTCTCAACTTTGTATCAAACCATTAATTTGTCATGCACGCTGTCACCAATACTGTATAGTCTTCCTTAACCTACAGCTATCTACACAATAGGAAAGAGAAAGCAGTTTCATGAATTAGGGTTAAAGGCATTTCTTTCGCTAATATAATAAAAATTTAACTGGTTATGAATTACCATCTCCTAAAATGTGCATAATTAAAATAATTCATAGCTATTAAATCACTTCCAGGGGTAAAAATTAAAGTTTTAATCATCTACCATCAAAGGAATAAAATTTCCTGAAAAAATTAAATTGATGGAATTACTCTCAGTTATTTACAATTTGTTATTTATAGGGTTTAAAAAAAACAAAAACAAATGTCTAATTGTTTTTAATTCAAAATAACTGGCATATCAAGATTTTACTATTAGGAAATAGTTCAAACACAAATAAATTTATAGAAAACAAATAAACTATACAAAATAAGAAGAAAATAATTGAAATCAAAGTCTCAAAAATTGTTAGAAAACTCTTGTTAAATTACAGAAATTAATATAAAACAAGGAAAAGTAATAATACATTAACATGAAGCAAAAAAAAGAAACAGGATTATGGAGGAGTTTTTGATAGGATTTAGGTAGCTCCATATTTTTCTTATTAATAAAAGATAACTATCACAGAGCAACAACGACAATACCGTTAGAACAGCATTCTATAATTCTCGAATGCAACAATTACAATATCAAGTTATTAATTTGCCAGATTCTAAGGTACCTGGTCAAGAAATTGTAAGCAACAGGATCTTCTTCATTAACATTCATGAATGCAACTTAATTTATAATTTAATATAAAAAAACAACACAAGGATTTTTATTTTAAGAGGGAGAGGGTTACTACAGAAAATGTTGCCGCCAATGTTTATGCTTGAGAATACGAGCCAGGAAAAGAGTAATCCAATGATGATAAAATCTTGATATTTACCTTATGGTAGATATCAGCAGGCATCAATAAAAGTTATCTCTAGACAAGCAAAACTCATTTAGAGGCAGAGTAACAGACCATATCAATTTTTTTATTAGGATATTTTACTTTTTATTTACAAACTTAAAAAAAGACAGGCATAATAAATTTGTGAATAATTTTCAAAATCTCATTCCGAAAAAACAAAGCAAAGTCAGCAGATTTATTATTTGGCCACCATAGATAAAAATCAATTATTAGGTATGGAGGCCCAGTATCCGTGAGCACTTAACACTCCGTGCCAAGGGTCGTGGGTTCTATTCCCACTAGGGTTGGTGGCTTTTCTTTGGAATAAAGAAAAGGGATCAGCCCTATCCTGGCTAGAATAGGGTGGTAACCTGTAGATAACCCGTCCTAAAATTCTGAGTTAATTATAATGGACGTTAAAATTTAAATAAATTATTAGGTATAATAATCAAATAGGGTCCAATGGCCTAGAAGCAGATGCATCAGAAAATAAAAATTAATTAAAGTATTTTACTCAAAACATTTTTAATGGCTTACAAAAAGAAAAATGACATCAAATAATTGAAAAATATACAATACAGAGAGAAAGCTATTTTACATTCCTTATTTTTATACGTACTTGGTCAATTTTGTCCTCTATTATTTTTTATACTTGGTGGTCATACCTCCTCATCCGGCAATAAGATAAGCACTTGAATGGATTAAAAATTAATCGGGCAAATATGTTAATTTTTTAGACTACTTTCTCAGTCAAATAACATTCTTAAATACTTGATTTTCTCTGGGATCAAACATATCCATGTCATATTTTGGGAAAATCAAGAAGTCCATGTATTAAAATTTTCAATGTGGAAATCTCTTATTTTCCATAACCAGCTTGTCCACAAAAAAACAAAACAAGTTATATCCTCCAGCTCATGTTAGGACCTAACTCCCTCCATGGAAAGAAACCTGCTGCTTACAACTTTGACCACATGACACAATCGGTGATTGACAAAAATAACGGTTGTTCAAATTAGTATTTATATATATATACATACATATATATATATATATATATATATATATATATATATATATATATATATATATATATATATATATACATACATGTGTGTGTGCTCTCTACCCCAAAAATGATCCGATTTTGATGAACTTTGGTACAAAAATACCTTGCATGGTTCAAAAGGTCAAGTTCATTAACCAGCAGAATCCGCCCACTGGAACATGTCTTCTTTTTGGCAAAATTCGCTTTAAAAAATCATAGAGCTTAGGCTTTGCGTTTATAGGCTTCCAAGGTAACACTTTTAATAGGCAATTTTATACGGGGAATACAATGAAACCATTTTCAAAATCATATCTTTAACTGTTTTAAGAAAATTAGATACAAATAGAATTTTTGTTTTGATTACTAGAACTGGATGAATTCATACAAAATAAGATAAATAAATGTTGGTTACATTTGGAGCCGAGGAAGTATTAGAAGAAAAAAATATCAATTTATATGAGAAGTTTTGATATTTTCATGAAATTAATTTTTCAGAAAAGCAAGATAAGTAAATGAGAATTGTGTTTGTAACAGAGATTCCGAGCGAAAGTTGAGGAGGCGGAGTTAGTAATTTATGATATTTTTTACGAAATATTAACTGTTTCGATTCCCAGATCTCCAAATGATACTAGGAATAAGATCTTTATAGAAATTCACTAAGATGATGCTGTTCCTTGAGTCGGCATTTTAATACATTCTTGATATATTTGCTTTCTTCTCAGCTTTCCATTTTGTTAACTATTGTATGATCACACATTTATGTAAAATCCTTAGAAAACATAAAATTCTGTTTCTATTAAGTGAAATTGAATACCTAGACGGAAATTTGCAGGCCAAACTTTTTCCAAAACAATAATTTAATGATAATAATTGCTAGCACACTGAATCCTCATGCGGGAGATAGGGCTTGCCTGATTGACTCTCATCAGTGATGGGCTTCACTATGTGTGTTTTTAAAGTGTAGCCACCTTTAGATTTAGCTTAGGAGAAGTTGCGCCGTAAAAAATATTTATATTCAATGTTTTTTTATGGAGCATCGACATCTAGCCCATTAGTGCCGACATCCAGGGTGCAGCTAGGAATTTTCCCAACGAGCCATGAGATGAGAAAATTCCTGCTGCCAGTGGGGATCAAACCCACCATCTCCCGCACAAGAATCTAAGGTGTTAGCCACTAGACCACAGGGAGACCTCTGTATTCAATGTTATTAAAACACTAATTAACTAATAAGATTCACTTGAACTCTTGATTTCATGTCAAATTAAATTTTAAAAATAGTTAGCTTTGGCTCAATAAGTGCTTATTTTTTTTTTTTATTGTCTTTATTTATAATGCAACTTTTTTGGATGAAGTTAACACTATTTTCTATCCAGGATAGAGGTGATAAGGATCCTTTTTTCTCAATAAAAAACACAGCCATCACCTCAAGTAGAGATCAATCTCACAATCATAGGCAGTATTAACGCCTTTACAATCTAACCCAAAGGCCTCCTAAAAAACCTTAAAAATATTTTATATATCTTCAATTGATGTTTAATGTTCAATCAAGGGAAGTATTACAATTCAATTTCTGAAGGAATATTGAAGCATATCTAAAGGATATATCCTTTAGATATGTTGCTTATTCCATCTTTGTAGCATACAAAAAGTTGTGTTTTGAGCCTAAACCGCCCATTATTATTATGCTACTTTCCATGAACAACACCATCAATCCTTCTTCAGTTAATACAAATATACATGATGAGAGAAACTTTGTGTTTCTAAGATCAATGCAATGTGGCTCTAAAACTTGGGAGGTAGAGACTTCAATTTTAAATTCCCCAAATTGCAAAAACTTCATAATATTAATGTTTTTCCATATAATACTTTAATATGGTATAATTTAATAAGCTTATAATAGAACAAAATTAACACTTTCGAAACTTGAAGTATTGTTTTGTCCGAGCAAGATGGTCCTCCTGAAATTTATACCTGAATCTTTTGTAGTAAATTTAATGTTTTCAAGTGGTTATATTTCACTTACCACAATATTTCAGTTATTTTTGGTGATATTTAATAAAACAAATCGAAAATTTTTGTCTAATAATCAACTTTTTTTCTTTTTTTGTTATTTGTAATATTTCCAATCCTCAAATATTACCAAACTGTACATATTATAGTTTGGATGAATGTAGGATATGTGGAAACATTTTAAAGTTAGTGCAATGGTTTAAGGCCCCAAAACAAAAAATCTAGTTGTCCCCCTTTTCTCGAAAATAGTTAAATATGTATCCTCGAAAGTGGTTTCAACTGATTCCTCATGATGAAATATCTGAAAGGCTATTTTATTATTATAAATTTTGCTCCGATTGCAGATTCTCCTTAACTCTATATTTCATTTTCTCGGAAGTGGATACGGATTTGATTTTTTTTTTTTTTTTTTTTTTTTTTTTTTTTTTTTTTTTTTTTTTTTTTTTTTTTTTACAACTAGGCCATTAGCGCCAACATCCAGGGTGTAGCGAGGAATTTTCCCAACGAGCCGTGGGATGAGAAAATTCCTGCCGCCGGTGGGGATCGAACCCACCATCTCCCGCTTCTGAATCTAAGGCAGTAGCCACAAGACCCCTTCAGGTCCTTATTTCTCAAAAATTTATATTTTCCTTGATCGTAAAAAAAGTTAAACGTTCACAAGCATGAAGGTGCTCACTAGGGACTGAGATGGATGGGCCCGATGGCTAGAGCTCCCCTGTGCTGAAAGGCACAACAGGGTGGAAGGGGAAAAAGATGAGGGGATCTTATCCAGTTTATTTTACACTATGACACTATATCAATGCCATTTTTAAACTAAATACTATTATACATGGAGTCAGTATATTTATATAGATACTAGAGATTATTTTTTTAATTAGATTTAAACTTTTTTTAAAGCGCAAGAAAATATCTACTTTCTTCTTAATAGCCCCCTTTTTTGTTTAAATTGACAATGTATCATATTATTTTTTGACACTGAATTTGGACTTAAAGGGTCATCTTAATTATTATAAGAAAACATTAATAAGCCCTTTTAAAGTTATTTCAATGAATTCGTAAATTTATCATGGGTGAGGGCTGATAATCAATGCCCCTACCATGTTGGTAGTTAAAAATGTTTAATAATGAGAAAGTAATAGTCATGGCAGTTCTTTTATTAAAAAAAATAGAAAAATTTAAATAAATTGTATTTACCATAATAAACTCACTAAATGAATGTGAATAACTAGAACTTGAATATTCCAGTTTACTGCCCTGAAGGTTACTGTTGAAAACAGATTCTTTAAAGGGGAGATCATAACAAGCAGTGCTGCCTCCAAACCAAATGATCTGATAGAAAAACAAAATGCCCTTGCAATTATACTTTTTAGTCCTTCTCGATCAGCCCTTGACAATGTGTTTTTAAAAACATTGGTTTATCGAACAAGAAAAAAAAAAAAAAAAAAAAATCAAAAATAAACATTAAGTTAGAGAAAAAAAAATAATTTTGAAACTTACTAATGAAATTCTGTCAGAATAAGAAAACCCACAGTTAGGGACAAGTCACAAAAAAGATGAGTAAGGAAAATTACACATTATTATAATTATGAACATATTAACTTATGTTGGTTAATAACTATTTTTTAAGCATACATTTAATGCATGACAAGTTCACAGAGTATTAATCAATAAATACCACTTTACACATTTTTGACTTTTCAAACCATAAATAATGATTTGCAATGTGCAATTCACTGTAAAACATACTTTGACAGATTGCATGAATTATGAACAATTAAAAGACATCAGCTATCAGGCTCCAAGGATTAAGTTCTAGGTGATAAAACTAAACAAATATCCCTCTTCTTAACCACTTTTTTGAATGTGCAGCCCTCGTGGGGAGTAGGTCACATAGGGTATGGAGTTTTTCAGCTCGACTGCAACCAGATTAGAGTCGCACTCCTGGTTATGTTTATGATATATTTATTTTTTTCTAGATCCACCGGCAGTTTGAACCAAGTATCTGTAATTTTGTAACATTATTTCTTTTATGAGATCATTCAGGATTTTTGGAGTAATCTGAGGATACATTATACGTTATTTTTATAAATATAACATATTAAACTATATAATATTGATTCTTGAAATGAAACACAATAGCTTTTTGAATACTTTATTAGTAAATAGTTAATAGTACATAAATAAGACGGAATTTGTAGCAGTTTGTTATTTGTAATGTTTATACCATACAGAATATTCATTTTCTAAATAAAAGATAACATACATAAAACCCAGAAGTTATTGGTTTTCGGTTAGAAACAACTGATTGATCAATCACTTTTATTAGAACTACAAATAGATTAGTAAAAAGCAGATAAATAAAGAGCAGGAATTAAATAACAGAACTCCACATAAAACAAAACGAAGGGCTTAATAACCTTGTCTATCACTCAGTAAACAGGAATCTAATCTAAAACACCACAAAGACAGGCAATACCTTAATCAGGACAGCCTAAACCAAAAATTACTTAGACATTGGTGTTAATATGTCCAGTTCCACATATGTATACAGTCCTATATACATAAGTTTGATAATCAAACCATTAATTTGCCAAGCAAACCCTCACCTATATTGTATAGTCTTCCTTCCTCTACAGCCATCTAGACAATAGAGAAGAGAAAGCACCTTTATGAATGCGAGCTAAAAGCATTTCAGTCTACTAAAAATTTAAAACTGAATATGAACTGCCATCTGGCACAATTCGTCATTTAACTTCATACAGAAGCGCTGCTAAAATCAAGAACAATTAGAATGATTCTTAGCAAGTAATATCATTTTCAGAGGTGAAAGTTACATTTATTAGTTATCAAGCATCAAATCAAAGAACTAAAACGTTCAGAAGAACTTCATAACAAAAGAAAAAATCGATAAAATTACATTTCTGAAGTAAATATTTGCTCATTCCATATTACAAAGTCAAAACTACATAATCAATAATAAATATTTGCCTAGCTACTAAATTGTATAATTAAAAAAATAAACTAACCAAATACTGTTTCAATTACAGATTAAAATGTAATATAAATTTTTAGGCACAAAAAGAGATTTTTCCCGCCAGTAAAATCTCTTAGTATTATTGTAGAGATATTTACATGACGAGTCACTGTGACGCAGCAACCGGTTTACAAATAATACTAGAATGTAATGTTAACAGAAATGTGTCTTATTCCAACTTAAATAGCCACCTCCTCTTCTAGTCTCTTGATTTAGTCTAGTTGCTTAAATTATTTTTTAATGACCTAATAGATATTTATGCTCAGAATATAGAATGTGAGTATAGAATTAGAGATTTTAAAATGATTTCACTGACGATGTATTTTATCCTTTATTCAGTACTAAAAAACTCTTTTTGAGGCTGCTGCGAAGTCTAACCCACCAAATTTCGGTGATGTTTGCTACTAGTTGCAAATTAGGCTAACGTTCATTGCGTGTGAAACTGGTACCAATTAATTAATTGATCTTAGTAAGTAAGAGGACTGTTGTAATATTTGTTTTGATTAGTCCAGATGTATGTCTGGCAAAGAGAATTATCGCACAGAAGATTTTAGGAAACAGTCAGGAAAACTTTATCCGGTAGCATGAAGCTTAGTAGTTTCTTCTTTACCATATTAGCATGACTTATGAAAACCCTGACTGTTGTCAAACTTTTCCGTGAACTTCTTTGGTATCTTTCGATTTGATAACGTTCAACGAATACTGATAACCGCGCCTGATAGTATGAAATTAGGCGGGAAGAGTCAGAATATTGTTTTTATTGATTCCAAAAAGTTTCTTCGTGATTAGTTTTCGTTCGATTTCCATTATTAAAAATAATCCAAAAACGCAAAGGTTCTGGCATCTTAATTTATTATTGGGAATATCGAATTTTTATTGCTACAAGAGTATTTCAAAATGTTCTTGGAGTGTTTTGGTGTAAGATTCTTCGCTTTTAATTTTAGCCTAGGTCTATTCTTAATCTTGTCGTGATAATTGGTAATTTACTCTTGAAGATTATTGTCTTGCAATCATGTCACAGTTTCTAATAGATGATATTGAAGTTAATTTTCCTTTTGAGCCATATGAAGAGCAGAAAGTCTACATGGGAAAAGTTATTGAGTGCATAACTCAAAGAAGGGTGGGTGTACTGGAAAGTCCAACTGGTACAGGTAAAACTTTAAGTCTTCTTTGTGCTACACTTAGTTGGCTTCAGCATAATCGTAAAACCTCAGACTTTTTTCCGGATGAAAAAGAGCTTGCTGATGAAGATAGTGAAGTGTTTTCAAATGTGACTCCAATCAATTTGTTTCCAAGAATTATTTATGCTTCACGTACTCATTCTCAACTCAGTAAGGCAATGTTAGAATTACAAAAAACTGCCTTTAGGAACTTCAATGTCACGATCTTAGGTTCAAGAGAACAAATGTGTATTCATCCAATGGTTATGAAAGAAACTAATTTGACTTTAAAAAATGCATTATGTGCAATGCACATGAAAGTTAAATCCTGCCATTTTGGAAACAATGTAGATAAAGCAAAAAAAGATAATACCCTTTTAACTGAAGGAATCACTGATATTGAAGATTTGATAACTAAGTCAAAAAAAATAGCTTGCTGTCCTTATTACTTAGCTCGAGAATTGCAAGCTAAAGCTGATGTGATATTTATGCCATACAATTATTTATTTGACTATCACATTCGAAAAGCTCTGAAAATATCTCTTGCCAATGCTATTGTAATTTTAGATGAAGCTCATAACATAGACAAAGTTTGCGAAGAAGCCTCTTCTGTTTCTATTAAAAGTTCAGACATTGCTTTGGCAATTACAGATGTTACTAGAGAAATGCAAGCAATTTATGGTGAAGCAGAGACTGGTTATGTGCTCGTGGAAAGGGAATACTCCAATGACGAACTTTGCTTTGTGAAAGAGAAGCTTACTGCTCTCGAATCAATCGTAGATGGGTTTCCGGTTACTAAAGATAATTCTATTACTCATAGTGGAATTTACATATTCGAACTCCTTCAAAAAGCTGGAATAGATTACACTGTGTCAGAGGAATTAATCAGAATAATGTGCCAGATATATGAATACCTTTCAAATGTTACAGATACTAGTAACCGTCGAGGTGGAAGCTTAAAGAAATTGGCTGATGATTTAATGGTAATATTCTCAACAATAAAGGATACTGCAATTCTCAAAGCAGACAAGAATTTTAGAGTTCACATTGAGGAGGAGTCATTTAAAAATTTTAAGCAGGGTAATAGAAATTCCTTCAAGAATGAAAAACCTGGAAAAGTCGTAAATTATTGGTGCTTTAATCCAGGATATTGTTTGGGAAGTACAGTTAAAGAAGATGTAAGGTGCGTCATTTTAACTAGTGGGACCCTTGCACCTATTAGCAGTTATGTGAAAGAAATGGCATTAGTTAATCCTGTCACTGTAGAATGTTCTCATATTGTTGGAAACGACCAAGTCCTCGTGGTTAAACTGGAGACAGGCCCTCGAAACACTACTCTGAAATGTACTTTTGCCAACCGGCAAAATATGGAATTTTGGCAAGAACTTGGTTTAACCCTTCAGAATTATTTTCGTATATTACCTGATGGCTTATTAATATTTTTTCCTGGCTATGCAACTCTGAACACTGCAGTCAAAATGTGGAGGGAAAGTGGAATTTGGGAGAAATTAGGGTCTTTAAAGCCTATATTTATTGAACCCCAAAATAAATCAGAATTGCAACAAATTTGTTTAGAATATTACAAAGCAATTGATACAGGAAGAGGGAAGGGAGCAGCTTTCCTTGGTGTTTGTAGGGGGAAAATCTCAGAAGGGCTTGATTTCAGTGATCAGTATGGGCGAGCAGTTATAGTAACTGGCCTTCCGTATCCTCCTATATTTGATCCCAAAGTGAAACTAAAAAAACAGTACATTGATCAAAATAAAAATTCTGGTGATGAATTAAATGGAGAGATGTGGTATATGCTTGAGGCCACCAAAGCAGTCAATCAAGCTATTGGAAGAGTTATTAGGCATAATAAAGATTATGGAGCTATCATTCTTTGTGATGCTCAATTCAATAATAGTAAAATAGTGCAAAACCTATCCAAATGGGTTCAAAATAGAATTGTTAAGGCAAAATCTTTTGGAGACTCTGTTAGACTTCTGACCTCCTTTTTCAGAAAAAATCAATGCTCCATGCCAACATCGCCAATAAAAATACCAGAAAGTTCACAAAGAGTAACTTGTCAGCCTTCATTTTCTTACTCTAATAATTCGCAGAAAAGATCTGATATGAAATGTCTTGAAACTTATTTAACACGAATTAGTGCACATTTGGCAATTACTCAACCTGGTCCGAGTAATGCGTCCACCAGTAGCCAATCCCAATCCATCCACGGGTTTTCTATCATAAAGGACAACAAGTCATTAAACAAACAGTTAAAGATTATTTCAAACCTTGTGCGTCATTATGAAGGCTTATGTAATGTGAAAGAATCAAATAATACTTCTGTTTCTAAGTCATGTTTAGAAAGACTTGATGCTGAAGAAAATACCCCTCTTATCAAATCTCCTTCTGTTATAAGTTTATTGAACAATGACACATTAAAAAATGAAAACCTGTTAGGTGTTTTGAATAAAGTATTAGAAGAATTCGAAGAAAAAAAGGTTACCCTTGGTCCTCCACCTGAAAACATTTTTGAAGTTGGAACTGGTAACGATTGCTTAGAAACATTCCCTCATGAAATGAACGAACCAGGCAATGAGTTACAATTAGATAGTAATACATGCTCTGTAATTAGAGACCTAATTCTGCGTTTACAGAAAATAAATAGAAAATTGGCTGTTGAACATAGCAAGAGGATAGGAGAATCATCTTCTGACCTACCTCTTGTTAATGGCATGCTTCCTGCTAAAAGACGAAAAATTAAACTCCAGTCTATAAAAGTGGAAGATATTCATCTGCCTGGGACTGATGAGCGATCAAGAGCAAGAGAAAAAAGACTGAATGATATAAAGAATTTTCTTCTTGAGCTAAAAGCATTATTAGAGCCTCAAAGCTACTATAGCCTGGTTGGTTTAATGAAAAAATTCAACTCAAAGGAGGACTTTCAAGAAGCAATAAAATATCTTCAAGCCCTATTTCCTGTACAAGATGAAGAATTCAAAAATATATTTAAACGATGTTATTTGTTATTTACTGGTGAGTGGGAAAAGGAATTTATTCACTACTGTCAAATAAATAATATTAGGTAACCGATTTGTTTTTGAGTTAAATGATATAAAATTTAAACGTGGTCTTTCATTAGCTATTCCTAGGTAAAAATTTTACTATTAATTTCCAACTGAAAAGAACTATATTGGTATTTTGTACAATTGTAAATAAGTGCTATTCGAATTTTTATTGAATTATATTTTATATTTATGAATATTTATTATTTTCATTAAAGAGTTATTTTTTAAGCATTTATATATATATATATATATATATATATATATATATATATATATATATATATATATATATATATAATATATTTATATTATGCGTGATGGGATTTGTACTATAATTGTAAAATTGATTTTTTTTTTTTGCTTTTGTATAATTGAATTGGTGAGAACAGAAACCACTTCAGTCCAAACAATTCAAAAATTCATTTCTCAATACATTTAAAATTTTTCTGAGGCCGATTTAAATAGAAACTACATAATTTTTGCAGGACAGTAACATAAATGCATGTTATGACGGAGGGTAAAAATATTCGATTATTTGGAGGAGTTATGTTTTTTTTCTTTTTAATTTAAAATTTTTGACTAACGTGGTTTTAGCACTCACCGATTCAATTGGTGTTATCATTATTGAGTGTTTTGGACAAAACAGTGGTACAGTATGTTTCCCTTATGGATTTTGCATATTCACCTCATTTTCTTTTCATGTATGATTAGTCAAAAATATTGGAAAAATGTTAATGAGCTATTTATGGCAATTTTGTTATTATTATTTGATTACTCTTTGGCATTTAGCATGCTAGTCATATGTCCTGTATATTACTGTTATAAATTGTTAGTAATATGTTGAGAGTTTTAAAGACATGGTAGAATTGTTGGAATACATTGACTGCAGTCTGTTAATAAATCGTACATGTCATGTGGTATGTCTGGATTTTGGCATTCGTTGGCAAACTTTTAGTATCTATTTCACAGTAAGTTCAGTCTCCTTGTACTTCCCGGCATATATCACCAGCAGAGCATTTTTTTTAAACCACACATTTTCTTCGGCATTTGATCTGGGTTCCTCGGGTAGTACATGATTCTACCTGAGGAAGCCGGCTGTAATGCCGGAGAAAATGTTTTGTTTAAAAAAACGCACAACTGGTGTTATATGCCAATGAGTAGGAGGAGACAAAATCACCCAGCGACAAAGTTTAAAAGAGGAAAGTAAGTTCAATGTTACATGTTTTGCATTTAAGTTTTTCGGTTATACATTATGTATTGATGGTTTAGTCATGTGGGTCCAATTCTGAATCAGTGAGCACCTCTTCTTCTTTTCTCTTTTGTCTGTGTTAAGATGGCTATTCAAGATGTTTTATTTTATCTGCCAAAATTGAAGATCTGATATTTAGTTTGTCTCAAAAGATTTTAAGAAAGAATGTCCTGTGGTTCAATCATTAAGTCCTCCATAACTAACTATGCGTGTACTGGTAGCCAAAATGAAAGATGTGTTGCATGATCTTAATATATTTATAATGTTGAGTGTAGATATTCTTCACTTCTAACATTGCTGTTACACATGCTACCAGTACACTCAACATCATATCAGGACCTTGGCAGAGAAAGGGTGAATCACAAATTCCGAATGTTGGGAAAACGAAGTCAAAGTTCTAGAAGTGCTTCAGGATAGCAGAGATGAATTTTAACTCTATAGAATGCTGATTCATAAACCTGCTTGAAAAAGTAGACAATTGAAATTCAATGTTTTAATTATAAATTTTACGAGTGATTTATGAGTAACAGAATGCTAGGAGGGGAGTTTCAGACCCGGATTCCCCTTGAAATCGGAGTTGTTTTCTAATATAAATTAAATTTTTAATATTTATGTGTATGTTTTTACTCACAAAATTAAATTATGAATAGTAGTATTTTTTGATTCACTAAATTATTTTAGTTGATTACATTTTCCTAACAGTTATCTGATTTATGAACCATTTTCAGAAAAAGCTGTAAGAGTATATTCTCCATCCATATATTATTTATTACACATGTAAAAAAAAAAAAAAAAAATAAACCTAGTGTTAAGAATAGAGGTGATTGACTAAAAGATAAAGCAATTTTTTGAGTCTTATTTTTATTTAAAATTGACTATGAGTTTTCATTAGCATTAGTCATAATCAGACTATCTCTGTTGTATATTTTATTGAATCAATTTCTTTGGAAGTAATTAGTAATTATTTATATGAATATTTGTATTAATTAACTATATTATTAGGAAAAAATTACTGTTAACATTCCATTTTTTGCTTAAAAATTATATAATATATCCTAAAATTATAATCCAAATAATAAAATAATCAATGAAGTAACTTAGCAGGAGTTGCTCCCCAAATTGTTTAAAACTATATTAACCTATATTTGTGACGTTTCATGCCTGTTCATTATCAGGCATCTTAAATTAAGTAATAATATATATATATAGTCCTGGGACTGAAAAATTATGTTTGCTTTTGTGGAGAGAAATGAGTTCATACAATTATTATTGCATGAGTTAATTTTCCTTTTGACATCAAATAATGAAATAAAAATTTTAATGCTTTATATATTTTTATTGGCTCTTACCAAAACTATCATGTAAAAATATATCTAATGAACTTTTGTAAATATATTCTTGTCTTTCTCATAAACAATTTAAATGAAAATATGTAAAATTTTATATAAGAAAATAAATATATTTGTTACGTTTTAACATTTTATTTTTTTTAATATAATTCTTTGTGGAAAAAGATCAGTGCCTACAGTTCTTTTGAGAAAAATATGAGTTCACCAATTTTTATTTATCTGACACCTTCTTTTTAATGTGTACCTCATTAGGGAGAGAAGAGTCTTCATGTGATATCTGCTTTTATTATTTATTTAAATTTTAATATCCACTTATACATGACGATTTTTGGGGCAGGTTTTCTACAGGTTACCCCATGGTAGGGGTGATGCCTTTTCTTTCTTTTAAAAAAAAAAAAAAAAAACCATCACCCCTACAGGGAATCTAACCCACGACCTTAGGCACCAAGCGCACAAGCCTTAGCACTCACGACTACCAGACCTTTACATCGGTTTTTACATGTGCTTTATTATCATATTAGGGAGAGCATTTTTTGCTCAAAACTGTAACGAGAGCCAAAGGTAGAAAGTCCATTAGGGCTCGATATTGGGGTAGTCACCCAATCAAAGTCGCCTAGAACAGATGAGACGCCGAACCTTGGCCAGCCACAAAGAGTAGAGAGCAACGTTAGTTTCATCAGCTTTTAAAGGCTTAAGTATCGATGTACTTTTATAAGTAATAGTTTGTTATAATTTATAGAAAGTATTGTATTATATAAATATTTTACCATTCCTAAAAATAAAAGTATTTATTTATTTAAATTTTATTGTCCATTACAATTAACTCAGAATTTTAGGACGGGTTGTCTATAGATCACCACCCTTTTCTAGCCAGGATAGGGCTGATGTTTTTTCTTTTTTCCAAAGAAATGCCACCACCCCTAGTGACAATCGAACCCATGACCCTTGGTATAGAGTGTTAAGTGCCTTAAGTATTTAAAGATAATTTTCTCATAATTATTGTAACAAGATTATAAAATAATGGTAAACCAATGAAATTCTTGTCATCTGACTGATGATGTGGTAGTATAATGAAAATAATTAATTAATTAAAGCAAGTAGATAAAATTTGTCTTGAAACAGTTATAAGGTTTAGGATAACTATGACGAACTGTAATACCACTGTGATAAGATGGCCTATCATAAAAAGGTGTAAGGTTAGTTTATAAAGAAACTATAAGTAATAACATCATTATATTAACAAATAATAATAATAATCATTAATTAAATATACAAGAAAAATGTGAGTACTTCATATTCGGCAGTAATATGGAATGATAGGGCATTTGAAGTAACAATGAAACTATAAGACAAATAAGATTCATTTTTATATATACATAATAAGATAAATAATATAAATATTATTCAGTCTTCTCCTGCGGGTATGGCATCTTCTAACCTTTTGATAAATTTTAGTCGAATTTCAGTACAGCTATCACCCTTAAGATGGTCCTGCACGAATGTTGATGTAACTTCCATTTGGACCTAATTAGACCAAAATTAAAAATATTATAAAAAAAAAAAAAAAAAAAAATCAGGTAAATAAAATAATTTACCAATTTAAATATAAGCTTTGTTGAGCTTATCTACCTTATTAGGAATGATTAAGGTTATTTCTGCAAGTGGTTCAATGTAATTAAATAAGTCTGTGTACTAGATTTATAGATATAATTAAGTTCCCTTATTAAAATTGATAATTTTTTGTGTGTGCTATATCAATATCAGATTTTTAAATATGAATAAAATTACTAGAAATATTAAGGCAAATTACTAAGTCCAGAAAAATATTGTAAATATTGGTTAGGAACTAACAATCATAAAGTAATTCCGTGCAATAAGGCCCATGCCTTAGTAAGCATATTATAATATTTTGCAGTAAGGAATCAAAATTAAATATTCATTCTAAAAAAACCAACTAATTTTTTTAATACGCTTCCTCCATAGGGCGGAAACCCGCTAATGACGGGAACCTGAAGACGCAACCCGAAGGTGCTGATGATAAATACAATGATTATATATATATATATATATATATATATATATATATATATATATATATACATACATGCAGCCAACGGCCATAGCCACGTTGAATGCACCGGTTCCCGTAGATCACCGAAGTTAAGCAACGTCGGGCGTGGTCAGTACCTGAATGGGTGACCGACCACGTGCTGTTGGCATTATAGAAAAGGGCGGCAACCTGTAGACAGCCCGGCGTTAATAGCCCTAATGTTGATACGCCGTTAAACACACACACATACATGCACACATATATGGGTCTGCTGTTTGCACTCACAACCTCCAAAATGGTTCAATTTTGATGAAATCTGGAATAAAAATACTTAGTCTCAATGTATTCATTCAAGTAATCGAAGGAAACCATTTTCAAAGTGATATTTATAACTGATTTTGAGAGAAGTGGACATTTTTGTTTTGGATACTTCAACATGGTGGATTGAGTTGAACATTTTTCAACACTTTTGACATTAATCCAAACTTTTTGGATGGTTAATAATAATCCCTTTCTTAATTAAATTGACAATTTTTCATATATCGGAGCAAGTTTTAGCGCATTTAAGAGTATTTTTTCAATATAAATTGATTTAATTGTCGTTTACGAGTTGTATCATAAGAATGAAAAATGGGGGGAAAAATACAGTTGAAGTGCTTCGCGACATTTCCCCCCCCCCATTTTTATTCTTATTTAGGTTGAAAAGAATCAGTTTGTGAAGTTTCACAAAAATTGGAGTTGAGGCACTAATTGCTCGGAATTACCATATACTAACCATTTCCAGGGCTCCTCGTAAAACACCAGTAAGTATATTACAATATTTGAGAGAAAGACAGTGATCTGGAAGTTCAACAAATTCTGTCAATGGATTTGCTTCAAACTGCAATGAGAATTCATCTCCTGCAGGGCTCCAATTAGACAGTGTTGGAGTTATTCCCAGGTAAAGTCGAAAGCCAGCCTAAAAAACATCAATAAATCAGAATAGAGAAAGAAACAATAATCTCAACTATGCAAGATTTTACAATGAAACTATAAGAATTGGTCTGAAATGTGCTCCATTTTCAACCTGTATTAGAATGAAGATTTAGTTTTCTTCTTAAATATTAAATGTATTCTCAGATTTTATCCCTTCAAGTATTACTGTTAATCAGAAAATTACTAATAAACGATTGAACAATAAAATTTATATTTACACCACAAAATACTGGACATCTAGGAAATGACACCCTGAAAACAAAAATTATGAAAAACAAAGAAATATCTTGTACTAACCTGAATCTTTTCAGCTGTATCTCTAAAATCATAACATCGACCTGAACCAGTCTTGGCCAAGAAGTCTTCTATTAATCTTACACCAATATTGTATCCGATGCGCTCCAGTTGCTTATTTACATCTTCAGCATTTTCATAATCTCTCAATAGTTGTGAAACAAGAGCTCCATAAGTTAGACTAAACAATTCAGAATTCTAAAATTTTAAAACAAACATGGATATGAGCAAATAAAAAAAATTTGATACAAATATAGAGAAATGGTTAGGATTGATTTCCCCAAGGGGTGGCGGTTTTTGTTTTTAGAAAAGAAGAAGGAACAGCACCACCTCTATCCTGGTTAGAAAAGGTTGGTAATCTTCTTATAATCTGTCCCAAAAATCTGTGTTAATACAATAAAAATAAATGAGGAAATGATAACAGTTCAACAAGCCTTTCTTTATTGCATAAGCAAATGTAAAAATTGTATAAAATTAAAATGTTTATAAGAAACTATTGAAAGGCATTGACTTCTATAGTATAAATCAAAATAGAGCGGTCATATAGAGATGTAGAGCTAAAACATAAACTACCATTATGGCTGAAAACAGTTGTTTTGTTTGTTTTATAAAACTTACAAATGAGGGAGGAACATTTCGGGAATAATTTTTTATCTCTCACTTTCAGAGATCAACTGTTACAGTAATGCGCAAGCCCTTTTTTAAAACAAATTAGTAATAAAAGAAATGTTATTTTATTAGTGCTGATTACTCCGCTGATTATAAACAAATAAATTATATAAAAATAAGTGCAGTTGCTAAAGAAACATTTGAATGTTTTCTTAATTTTATAAGCCTCGTGAATTTCAAAAATGTACTAACCACTTTCTTTGAATCTAATCTAGTTCCAGGTCTTGACATTTTTATCAGATAGCCAGAACTTTAAAATACAAAGATAACCTAGAATGAGGTTACTAACTATATTCCAAAGAGAATTTTCAGCAATAATTTACTTTCCATTGGGTTAGTAGGGAGTGGAGGGAGGTAAACGAAATAGGTTGTAGCCTAAAAATCGGCCATCTTAGTGTGACCAGTGACGCACGGAAAAGTTAAGCAACGTCTGGCGTGGCCAGTACCTGAATTTGGCATTATAAAATAGCGACAACCTGTATACAGCTCGGTGCTAATAACTCAGTCGTTGATACGCCGTAAAAAAATAAAATTAATGAAGAACAAGGGAAGGGAATCCGGTTTGTACACTCCACAAGGTATCTAGACTGTTTTTATACAACATTGGATACTTGTCTGCCGTCTGTCCCAATACAAAATACAAGACAATAGGCAATCAATAATAGACTTTTTAAGTGTGGTCAAAGTACCTCTTCAATAGTTTTATTTTCAACTTAGAGGATTGTTAGAATTCATCTATTTATTTGACATGGCATTCCTGAAATTCCTACATCATCGACCATTTAAGGCTACAGGGGTACAAACTTCTTTCAGTGGATAACACGATGAAAGATTAACCTTTTTCGTTCTTCAATTTTCTTCAGAATTTTCAAAGGAAAATACTATACAAGAAGGTATGTCTTGATGTACTTCTCGATCAAGAAAACGAAATATTTTTACGTTAATTATTTTGAAGCATGCTTATATTAAAATACCAATTACTCTTCAGTTTGTTTAAAAGTGATTTTATTGAATTCGGTAACAGAACGTGATCAATTGTGTAAATTTTCATAAGGAGGATCGATGGCCGTGAGTGTTAAGGCGTGTGCACTCCGTGCCTAAGGTCGTGGGTTCGATTCCCACTAGGGGAATGTTGGCTTTTCTTTTTAAAAAAATAAAAGGAATCAGCCCTATCCTGGCTAGAAAAGGGCGGTAAAACCTGTAAACTCCCGTCCTAAAATTCGCTGTCAATAATAAATGGACTTTGAAATTTAAATAAATTAATAAATTTTCATATGATTAAAACATAAAAATATCAAGTTTCATTTTCTATTTATAACATTTACATTAAACATTCATTTAAATTTCACGCCTAAAAACATTTTTTAATTTTGATTGTTTTCTCTAAATTCCTGTTTTCAAAACGCATTTCAGAAACACTACCAAGATGATGTCAAGGAGTATTACCCAGTTCCACAGGCCCGCTGAATGCAGTGCAGCTTGCTTTGAGACAGAGCAAGTAATGAAGGAGCTTAAAGCCCTAGCTAACTGCATTGAAAAGTAAGTTTACTCTGTATGAAGAAGATTCTCATTGCAATAGGTCATGGGCGTATATAGGAAATAAAATTTGGGGTGGGGGGCATTTCCGGGGTAAAAATGCAGTTTCCAGCCCTCCAAACCGATTTCTTTCAAATTTTGCACAATAACGTATTTTGATGCACTAAACACGAATACGATAAAAAAAAAAAAAAACGTCGGATTTAACTAGGAAAGAAGTTATTAAGCACTTAAGTTCACTGTTGTGCAGGTTATGAGAGCTATTAATTATAGCGAGTTGGATTGACTGGGGTTTTGTTATCTTCTTGAGCGAGCGTAGCGAGCGGAAACGCATAGCACGTATTCCCTTAAGCGACAGGTGAGATGCCCTTAAAATTGACAATATTTTCGAATAAATGGTTTCTGAACATTTCAAATGAGAGTTCTCTGTTTCCCAATGTTACATATCTGCGCATGCGCGTGTTTACAAATACGCTGATGACGCCTAGTTTTATAACCTTCCTAACTTTAGTGCTTAATATTATATTCTATTAATTTTAGCGAGTTGGATTGTCTGGGGTTTTGTTATCTTCTTGAGCGAGCGGAAATGCATAGCATGTATGCCTTAAAGTCGTCATTTATGCCTTAAAGTCGTCACAAATTTAGTTGTTTACGTTAGCTCTCATAACCTGCATAACAGTGAACTTAAGTGCTTAATAACTTCTTTCCTAGTTAAATCCGACGTTTTTTTTTATCGTATTCGTGTTTAGTGCATCAAAATACGTTATTGTGCAAAATTTGAAAGAAATCGGTTTGGAGGGCTGGAAACTGCATTTTTACCATAAAATATTTTGTATGAGCTAAGTGATCTTATTTAATTTTTTTTTTAAGGGGTATATGACACATTTTTACCGATTAAATCAAAATTTCAGGGGGAGGGGGAGAGGGGCTGCAGCCCTCCTTATATACGCCCATGCTATAGGTTCAGCTTTTGAGAATTAAGCCGTTGATTTTGGATCCAGAAGTGAAGACTACTTCTGCTAGCTACACAAACCAAGGCTTCAGGAATTACCCTTAATGAATTAAATTAAAACGGAAGTTGGTTATATCGTTATGGCTCGGCAGTGGAATATTAATTTTTAATATGCTTTGTTGTATCGTTTTTTTTTTTGTTGTTGTTGCATATTTATCTTTATTTGTCTATTATACAATAAATCAAGTATTTTTTATAATACTTATGTTCATGAAGAAATGACAAGTAGGACAGATAGAAAAAAAATTCCCAATGGCCAAAATCTACTTGCTTGACATTTTAACTAGAGGATTACATTTTGTTTTATGGCAGCTATTTACAATATTTTCGCCTATAAAATTAAATTAGCAAATAGTTTTATAAAAAAAAAAAAAAAAAAAAAAAAAAAAAAAATAAGAGGCCCAGTGGCCATGAGTATTAAGGCGTGAGCACTTAATGCTCCGCGCCAAGGGGGTGTGTTTCCCACTAGGGAAGGTGGCTTTTCTTTGAAAAAAAAAAAAAAAGAAAAGGCATCAGCCCTATCCTGGTTAGAAAAGGGTGGTGAACTATAGATAACCCGTCCTAATGTTCGACCTTTTATATTAGGAATAACTGTTTTATTTTGTATAAATTATTTTAAGCGAATTCTACCCATTACCAACCTTTCTTAGGAATGTAATAAGTTACGCAGTTCCAGCCAGACCATGTTATTATCAAATATTTTAATTTAAAAAATATATAAATATTAACATTATTATAACAAATTAATTAAATACCTTAAATCTATATTTTCATACATCTCGCAAAATATGATGTTTTATTTCTTTAAGAAATGAGACGCCTGAGGAAATCAGATCAAGAATTGAAACAGAAAGTCCACCTCTCATAACCTATCCACAAACAACGCCACACAAATATTCACCAGTTGTTCCGAAGTTATTAGAAGAAGAGGTATGTGCTGTATGGTTTAAATTATTCATTCTAATCCTAGGAAAACATTACACTTAGTATTTCCGAGGTTCCTGCAAAAACACTTAGCTTCAGTATTGCCTACCAGTGTCAGTTTGCAAAACTGTGTCTTGGATTAAAAAAATAGCTTTTATAAAATAATAATTATAGCAAGTGGTAGCTCATAAATATATTTTATTTGGTTTTACAATTGGATTTCAGTATTATCCACCCTGGCGAAGACCTAGAATTAATAGCAGGCAGCTTATTGGTGGCTTCGTCGAGAAAGGATGTTCATGTAGCAAAAGAAACGGACTGCAGGACGACTGCAAGAGGACTGGGTGTGGAGGACCCGCTTGCCTTGCAAAACCTAAACCGCTCTGTGATCCTTGTGGCATATGGAAGAAGTAAGGATTATCTTATAGTCAGTTGATAAAATAACAGAGAATATTATATATATATAATGAAATTCTACATCTTTCCTAACCTACATCATGACGAGTGATGAGTCAGAAACTTAAGTAATAATTAATAAACTCTGAGTTTAAAAGGTTTGTTAATATGACACCAATTGATCTAATAATATTCATAGTTAGCTAAGTACGTACGTAAGGATACTGAAGAACCTCTTGAGAGTAATATTAATTTTTTTGCTAACATCGATGTAGTATTCTGAAATGTGTTTAATTCTCTAAAAATAAATTAAGTTCCTAACAGCTGAGTTTTAAAGTAGTTTTTCTAAGGGATTTTGTTCTTGTTTTTCTGAATGCCAGAAAAAAGGAACGAAGAGTGTGAAGAAGACAATTTCGAAGAAGATGAAGAAAGGAAGAATTTAGTCCCGCCCTATTGGGTCCTTCTTCCACAAGTGCGAAGAAGAATAAAGGCACTCAAGAAAATTGGCGAAGAAACGAACCTTATAAATGCTAGACTAATTGAGGATGTACATAATCTCGAATGTAAGTATGCTAAAGGCTTTTCTAAGCTCTATAAGAAAAGGGAGAGAATCATCAGAGGTGTCGTGGAACCCAGTGATGACGACTGTGATTTCAGCGATGGCCAAGAGAGTCCCGATGAGAATGATATGAAGTTAATAAAATTAAGAGAAAAAATCGATCTCCCGATTCCGAAGGACAATGAGACAAAGGGGATCCCCGGCTTTTGGCTCAATGTTTTAAAAAACGTCGATTTGTTAAATGTGACAATAACGCCCAGTGATGAACCGATTCTATTCCATTTGACCGATATCACCATCGATCTGAAGGAACCTTTGACTTTCACGTTGAATTTCTGGTTTTTAAAGAACCCTTATTTCAAGAACCCAGTCCTGACTAAAACCTATGAGTTGGAGGCCAGAAGGGTGGACAACGAATGGTGGAAATTTGAAGGACCTATTCTTAAAACTTCTAAGGGATGCAACATCCTCTGGTACAAGGATCAAAATGTCACTGAAAGAGGCGGACTTCAGAAGAAAGGCAAAAATTTTATGAAAGAGGAAGTGAAAATTCGGTGTACATCATTTTTTAATTTTTTCTCAACAATTGAATTGCCAGACGAAAACAATCCACATTTTGAAAAGATCTCTTTAATCAGAGATTTGGATTTCATGTTGGGAATATTATTCAGAGAAAAAGTGATACCACGTGCAGTTATATATTATATTGGAGAAGAAGAAGCCTTTAACGATCATTTTGGGAAAAGTAGTTTTAAAAAAAATAGGGCCTCGGGAAAAATTCACTGGCTAAAAGTTTTGAATGAAAAAGAATGTTAATATAATAAATTATAATTAGTGAACGGCCATTAGTTTTTAATATTTTTTTCAGTTTTAAATATTAAACTCTAAGCAATAATTTGAGGCTCAGCGGCTTTGCTAAGGTGTGTATTCCTTGCCTAAGGTCATGCATGGGGTGGATCCCAGTGGGGGTAATGGCTTTTCATCCAAAAAAAAAAAAGGACCTGGCTAGAAAAGGGTGGTAACCTCTGAGGGGCAGATACTATAGAGGTATCTGATTCATGACCATACGGCACACTAGGGAGATAGTATGGTCAGTACTATGCTTCGACAAAAACCTTAAAAATAAATTAAATAAGATCGCTTGCTTCAGAAAAAATATTTTTTTTTGTGAGTAATAGCGTTTTACTTGGCCTACTATTTCAAGTTCTAGATTGTTAGTATTCGTACCCCCCCCCCCCCCCCCCGAAATTATTTCCTATATACGCCCATGCAAATGGTTTTCACTAACCAGTTTGTATACATGTTTGTTTGAGCTATATCAGCATACATAAAAGTGGCTAAATTTTGTTAATATATGCTGAATAATTTCTTTAAAAAATAAAAGACCAAGTTCTTTATACTTCAGAATCCACCAGTCTGACTTTGGCTAAACGATTTAATGAATAATCTTTTTCATATGATTAATGTTTCTTCTGTTTTATTTATTTAAATTTTAATGTCCAGTATTATTAACTAGGAATTTTGGGACGGGTAATCTATAGGTTACCACCCTTTTCTAGCCAGGATAGGGCTGATGCCTTTTCCTTTTTTCTGAAGAAAAGCCACCACTCCATAGTGGGAATCGAACCCACGACCTTCGGCACGGAGTGTTAAGTGTTCACGCCTTAACACTCATGGCCACCGGGCCTCCGTTTCTTCTGTTAAATAGTTTAATGAGAAAATTAATTCAATTTCATTCATGTTTCTACTGTTAAGTATGAAAGAAATTGAATTAATTTTCTCATTAAACTATTCACTATTCAATTGTGAGGTAACAAGTGTACAAAGAATTTTATTCTAGGAGATAATGTGTTAATTGGGTTTCCAACTAAAAAAAGTGCCAATATTTCATTAAATGTGCCGGTTTCTTCAGTCTCAGCTTAGTATAGGTTAATTTTGTTTAGTGTATTACTCTTTTTAAGTTCATTTACTATATTTTAGACAAAAAACTGAAACTAATCAACTTCTCGGACTCATATCACAAATAAAAAATTTGATAGTCACTAGCTCTGAACGCCCACCCGAATGTTTTTACATTTTATTTAAAATTTACATGGTCGATAACTTATATTGCCCTTGGATCGGAGTCCAAATACTCTCGATGCGGGGTGCTCACAAATAAATTAATTAAATAAGTATAAGCAACTTAAATCTGATGATGGAACAACAAGGCTTCTGTCAAGTGGATTTCTGTACACACAGGAATACATGGTACCAGGAGAGCTTGCTAAGCTTAGGATTGACACCTGTCCAATAGGACTGCCTTCCTCTTGCAGGCAAAAAATCACATCACCAAAAAAGAGGGTGGGCAACATAGTCAGGTTAGGCAGGAACACCAGCAACTCGTGAAAGACAACCATGTCCAAAACACTAAGGGGTTTTATAGGGAAACCATCATATTGATAGTGGGAGGAACTAAGGAATAAGCCAAAGGTATAATAATCATACAGGGTTATTGTGGGCTCAATAATTGTCACCATTCTGTGAGAATGGTAAACTCAATGCTCTCTCAATGATGAGGGGTAGAGGAAGAATCCCTGGCATATGTTCTTAGTCAATCCGAAGTAGATTGGGCATTTGCGGTATGTAAACAGGCTATTTATATACCGGCTGACAGTATGTATGTTAAGGACTCAGGAGGGCATATTGGAAATAATTTCAGGGGGGCTGGGAGCTCCAGGGGATTTGGGAGGTAGTGAAAATTTTAAATATTTTAGTGTAAAATGGTGAGCTTTGAGGTCCCCTGGACACCTGCAAAGCAGGGTAAATGTTGAATACATTTTTTGTTTTTATAGGCTTTTTTTTTTTTTTTTACAAGAAATGGGCTGACCCCTAAATGCATTTTCCTGTTATCCCCTTTTAACCGTTCATTGATAATTTGAAATATTCTTTTATAGGCAAGTTACTGCAGAAGAAGCTAAGCACTTAATGGATACCCTCAAGCCTCTAAAGCCACCTGTTTGTAATCCTTCTGAAGCTTGCAACCCAGAGTGCGAAATGTGCCGAGGGCCTTTTGGAGACACAGCAAGAAATTTAGTAGGGTGCCCAACCAAAACTTCAACGCATGGGAAAGCAAATGTGACTCAGCATTTTTATTTAATTCCAGCCAACAAGATAGAAAAGAAACATTATTAATTTATTGTGATAATGATTGAACAAAGGCATAGTGATATTGTATTTTACTATATCAAATAAATGAATGTTTCTGTAATATGTATTTATTTTAAAATTATTAGTTCTAGAAAGAATAGTCCACTTATCGATCATAAGGAAAGAAAATCTAGTAACACCCAAAAATGTGCAAATGGCCTCGGCAGCCGATGCACAAAATTTAAAAAAAAACGACTGGTACTTACTGGTGGCCAATACACCCACTTCAGAAGAGATTCTCCCAACAGTACGTCAACAGGCCTTAAGAAACACCTACTCATTCATTATTTGTGATCTGAAATTGAATACACAACCTAGGCACAGAGTGTTCATGCCTTATCTCTCGTGTCTACCTGGTCCTATCGTTATAATTGTTACAGGAGTTACTGGAATAACTCTTTGATAAATAAAATAATTATTTAAATTTATAGTTTCTGATTTGCTTCTTTTCTGCTAAAAAAATTATTTTTTAATATAATGAAGTCATCTGGTAGCATATGAATGAATCATGCATTAAGACGAGGCTAATGTAGAAGAAATGAGCATCCTAGTAAGTAATACTGATATAATTGCATTTATATATTTCTGGAAAGAGACAACTTCCAGCTTGCCAACTCTTTGGATTATTTTTTATTAAATACCCAATGTAAGAACTAAATCTTAAGGCAAAATTTCAGCAATCTATCCATTACTTATCTACAGAACCTGCGATTCAAAAAGGAAACAGCCAATGGTATTTGTTTTGTTTTTTATGAAAATGGTGAATAAATAAAGAATAGCAATTTAAAACAACAATATTTATTTAAAACAGTTCATTTTCAATATCATTAAATAGTTCTACTTTTAAACATTTTTTAAAAAAATACATAAATCATGTCATACATTAATAATTTAAAAATCAGTTTATAATTCAATAGTGCATCACATAATAAAAACATTAACAATTGTCGATTCAATAAATAAATGCGAGAAATATCTTCAAAACTCTAATGAATCACTGCTTCACGCTTTGCATCTTTGATCCCGAGGTAATCTCGTTTCCGACCATATTCATAAGTTTCATTAAAAATTCAAAAGCTTTTCCGATCAATCTCATGACTCCTTCAAAAGAACCCATACCAAAGCGCTCAAGCAAAGCGAGTATTGTTGAAACCATGCCATTTCCTTCCTGCGCCCTATTACGAATTCTATCAACAACTTGATTCCATCCCATACGTGCCAAATCAAGTGCTACAGCCAAGGCATATTCTGAAAAAATAAGAAAACAGTTTAGCATGAAATAATTATGAACAAATGCTAAATGATTTTTTTATTTTTATTTTTTGTTAATAAATTTTTAACGTCTATTCTTATTAACTAAAAATTTTTGGACGGGTTATCTATAGGTTAGCAGCCTTTTCTAGCCAGGATAGGGGTGGTGCCTTTTCTTTTTTCTAAAGAAAAGCCACCACCCCATAGTGGGAGTCGAACCCACGGCCCTTGGCACGGCTTGTTAAGTGCTCACACCTTAACACTCACGGCCACCAGGCCTCTAGAGGATAAATGATTAAAATTCTTAAAAGAGGTCTAATATATATTTTTTTTATTTATTTAAAGAAAGTGGAGGCATATATTTTTTTCTTTATATACTTAAGGAGAGGAGTAAGAAATAAATAAAGAGAGAGAGTGATAAGAGGAGAATAAAGAGAGAGAAAGAGATACACGGACAGAGAGGACACACACACACACACTAAGTCATTATATGTTTTCAGTAATCAATAATAAATAACAACATTATTTGAAAATGAGTGAAGTCCATGTGGAAAACTGGTAATTAAAATATCGAATGAAAAAAAAAAATAACAATAATAATAATAATGCTTACGTAATAGACCTCCGCCAGAAGCAGTAAGTGCCCACACTCCATTTCCTAGAGCTTTTATGAAGCCACTTTGCAAAAAACTTCGTACGAGATGAGTCAAAAATTTTCCTGAAAAAATAAGAGAAATGTTTATGTTCTGGTCTTCAATTCCACTATTAAATTATTTATAATTCAAAAGTTGTGTTCCCTATGAATATTATGAATTATTTAACTTAGATGTTTGCTCCACTTACTCTATTTTTGTTTTTTTAAACCTCGTTTAGGTTTCCATATTATATATTGACGGGGTTCGTGAGGAATACATTTGGTTTACATGGCTAATATAAATAATGAATGTTCATTTACAAACCAAAATTCAAATGCTCTAAAAAAAATGCATATTAATTCTTTCACAGATTCTTTTCTTGAAGAGTCTTGAGAAAATCTGAAAATTAATAGTGTAAAAGAATGAAAATTCAATCATACCCTCAACCTCCATTTTGAGATATGCTCCTCCTGGCTTCTCAGATTGTGGTTCCTCTCTGGTTGCCTCACTGTCAACTAATGACCAAAGGTTTCAACCTGACTTGCATTTGCTCCAGTAATCAGATTACTAATCCTTAACTGATTTTAATCTCAAATAAATTATTGAAAAGTAGTTATGAAAAATATGTTTGGAAAAAATAACATATTTTGTATAATAAAATTATTAAAAAAATCTATTCATTACAAAAAAAAAAAAAAAAAATTGATATAAATTGAAGTGGAGGAAGATAGCAATAATGATTATGGGAGAGTTTGAACTGTGAATAAAAAAAAGTCTGTAAATGTTTTAAATAAATTTTGTTCATTGAATCCTTTTTATTATTTATCTTTTTCTTCATTATTTAACTAATTGATTGACGGATTGAATTATTCTTATTATTCATGAGCTCATGCCCCAAGATTTAAATGAAAAATAAATATTTGAAGATGAAGTATAAGAGGAGCATTTTGTCAGCGTTTATAAAAAGGAAGTTAGATAATAAAAGGGACCTGAATAATAGAATAGGGATTGCAAACAGTCTCGGAAATGTAAAAAAGCCAATTGAGTCTAATCTGATTCAATCTCAATTCTATGTGATTGTCAATAATAACGCAAATTTATCAATATTTTTCTCTTTTATTTCATATAAATTCCCAAAACTGTTTCAATTTTAACCCTCCAGTTCCTTTAAAAATCTTGTTCTGATATCTACATTTTTTCTTTCACTTTAAAAAAAAGAAGTAATCTAAACTCTGGTATTACAACAAAATAACAATAATAAATTTAATCAGTGGAATATAAAAGTCCAAAGATGACGAGATGATGCAAAGGAGCTAGAAATAATGAATCCACATATTAATAAAATTTTATTAAACAATTTTTTGAACATTTCTTCCTATTGAGAATTAAAATCAACATTTCACAAGATGATTTTGGGCATTTTTTCTTTACAGATTTACTTGTTATGCTTTCTAAGATTATTTACAAGATAAAACTAAACTTTAAATAAAATTCCTATTATAATTGATAAAATACATGAACATATTTCACTGTACTTTAAAGAAAAAAAAAAAAAAGTTTCGGTTCCCTAATCTGTCTCATCACCACTTCCTGCGCTGCTCCTTGTGCCATCGGAATCTCTATCTTTTCCAGAAGTTTCTTTATTTTCGGAATCCGAACTGTCTTTTTCTTTCTTTTCTGAATTTTTTTTTCCTTCGGCGTTTTCGCCATCAAGGAATTTGTCCCATTTATTTATTCTCTCTGCAATTTCAGCTTCGGTTTCAGCAATCCTGTAGCCAACAAACAAAAAAATATTTCACAACTTTTGATGTTAGCAAAATAGGTAAAATCTTATATCCATTCACTATTCACCATTGAATGAGGGATTACACTGTGAAAAAACAGCAAATGGTTTCTAAATAAATATTTTTCAGAAAATGTTAACTTTGAAAAAGAGTATAATAGAATCATTATATATATATATATATATATATATATATATATATATATATATATATATATATATATATTTTCTATATTATTTTAATTTATTTCTTGAAATGGAAACATATAAATATGTATGAGAGTTTATTCTCTATAAGTAGCACTGTTGAGGTAGTGATATTTATACCTCAGCTAATTAAAAGTATGATGAAAACGACAGCTGCATTCATAAAATGAGCATTAAATATAATTTTAATACACTTCCTCCATTTACTATATTCATATTCTATATCCCCCCCATACATTTAATTGTTTAACTGTTTCTATTTTTATCTGTATTTTTCTAAGGATTCTTTAATTTTCATTTATTACTTCTAATTTTTGACAGCTTATGTTTTTATAAGCTGTTGCTCAATTTACCCAAAGTAGTGCAGGGATATAAATTCAATCAAGAAATAAATATTTGTATGTAGGAAACGTCACAACATCCTCCAGTGTATATATTTTAAAGGTCACAACCTTATCCTTATTGCTCTGCTCTTAACAAACATTAAAACATCTTGGAGTTGTCATAAAATATACAGGAGACAATTAAAAATATCTAACAACAGAATAATATAACAAAATTGCTGAAATAGAAAATTTTATTTTATAAGAAAACTAGCCTAAAGTGGCGACCTCCAAAATGTATATGAAATGCAATAAATAATAAAAAGAAACATGATCGAAAAACTTCCATTATTTATTTTCAACGTTCATTTATACCTGAGAAGAAATTAAGGACCGGTAATTTATAGGTTAACATCCTTTATAGGTTACTAATAATTGATGTATTTATTTATTTTGACATTCCCCTGATTTTCAGAAAACTCTCATTAAAGCACAAATAAGGACAATTGTTTACCTCAGGGAGTTTTAGCATAATAAAATTAGATATATTTTTTAATCTCAGTAGATAAGAGTAAAGATTAAATTTGCAAATGTATATATCCTGCAGAGGGAGAAGCTCTTAACTAGTTAATTTTCCTAATAATATAATCCTCTCCTTTGCTGGTTCAAAAAATAATTCCAGCATAATAAAAGATAAAGTTAGCATGGTCGTATATAAGGGGGGAGCTGCAGCCCCACGAAATTTTGTTTTGTTGAGAAAATTTCATTTAAAAAAGCCTATAACAGCGAAAAATGTCTTCTACATTTACCCTGGTCTACTAGGTGTCCAGAGGACCTTGAAACCCACCATTTTACACTAAAATATTTAAAATTTCCCCTACACCCCAAATGCCTAGGTGTTCCCAGCCCCCTCTCTCCCCCCCCCCGAAATTATTTTCTTTATACCCTAGTGAAAGTAAAAGACAAGCAAACCAAGATCACTAGTTCACCAGTAGTTCACTAGTAGTTAGTGAAGATAAACTGTCTTTGAGTATCCAGTAATGAAAATATATATAAAAAAACTTACTTATACTTTGTCTTTCCATCCCAAATGTGGGCAGTGATCTTCCTCTGTCCAAACCATCTTCCATCAAGAAGTTGAACACAAGCTTCGGCAGCTTCAAATTCTTTAAATGTGATCTGAGCTACACCTTCAGGATGTCGCTAAACAAAGTAATAAAGTCAAGTACAATTTAATAATCCTTAAATTATTTTAGCTGAGATTTGCTACATCATTAAATATTTGAATAGCATTATTTAGAGTAAATAGTTTATAAATGATTTTTTATAGTAATATGGTTAATGAAGCTAGTTCTCGAATTTGAAGAATCTCATAAATATAATTGGCATATTAGGCTAGGTAATATACAGAAGGACTTTAGAATAACTATCGTGTATAAAAAGGGCCATCGGTAATTTTCGGCCTAATTTCATGAACAGTTATTACACAAACTGAAACGTTTATATACAGTGAACAACGAATATTTTAAACAGTGAAAATTTAATTAATGGCGCCTTGAACGTGTACAGTCTTCATCATCCTTGCCTACAGATTTTATACGTCTAATTATTTTGTCTCTAATTTTGTAATTGAATTTATTAGATACTATGAGGAATTTAATTGATATGAATATTTTGTTTAATAGAAACTAATAAATATATTTTGAATATTATTAATTCATAAATGATTCTCTCCAAGATTTATTAATGCCTTTACTGTGTAATTTTACCTCCCCTCCAGGATAATTCTTTTCAGAGTAATATTTTACTTATTTACTTCCATACAAATATTCTCAACTAAAATTTTATTTATTTGAATGTTAACACACTTTTTTTAATGATACAGATTTTTTAGTTTGGGTTATCTATAGGTTAACATCCTTTCCTAGCCTAGATAGGAGTGATCTTTTCCTTTTTAGGAAAGAAAAGCTACCGTCCCTAGTGAGAATTGAACCAACAAAGAAGTATTCAAACATCTATGTCAAATACATTAAACATAAAAATTTGGGCCCTTTAAAAACCTGAGTAAAAGGTTGTGGTCGAAGTACCTTATATTTCTTGACAAAATAAATTTATTTAAAATCTATTATAATGATAGGGATCAATGAAATTTTCCATGAGGCCTTCCTAACTTTATATGCATTTAATTTCCATAACTTTTCAGTTCCCATAAACTTGGTAAAGTTTTGTTGTGTGATTACATCTACTAGCATACAAGACATTATAATAAATATTGCAGTTTGTAAGAAATATTCATTAATGGAAGAGAAAAAAAACTTCTTAAAAGAAAAAAAAAGTCAGTGAAAAAACTTACATCATAGATTACAACTTTACGGACATCTCCGCACTTTTTACATTCCTCCCTCAAATCATCTTGGTACTCAAGAATGAGGCCAACGTCTTTATCAAAAACGCTGGGATCAAATAGATTTTTCACTATTACAACTCGTTCATTCTTGGCCCTATCAGAAGCTGTTTTCTCAGGTCGCCAGTCAAACAACCTGCAAAACAATTTCAAGTAAAAATTTCAATAGTTCAATAGGAACTGATCTAACCCATGACACTATCAATTATAAACAGAAACATGAAGAGCACTAAATAAAGGATAATATAAGAAGCTCAAGCATGTTTCAAATATATACATGACCTTCCACCATTTTTAAAATAATTATCAATAAATATCATGCTAATAATGTACACTTATATAGCATCTTCATAGCATGAAAATAGAAGAGGTGGGATTTAAAAACAGAAAAGGAAGTGGAGTGTCGTACAATGAGAGGGAGTTCCAAGCACAAGAGGCTCAGATCAGTCGAAGGAAGAGGTTCGATGAGAAGGAGGATAGAGGTTCAGTGGAACAGATTTAGTACTGTGCAAGTGAAAAGCCATTACATATCATTATTATATTCAAAAGAAATTATTCAAGAGAGTTAATTAAAGATAGGTAAAAAATATAATTTAAAAGGATTTGATTAATGACACACTTTTCCTGCATTTTCTTTATCTTCTCCTTGTCTTTACGCTTCTTTTTCTTTGGACGTAGAGAAGGATCGTAGGATCCGCCTTTCATGGTAAACTTGGCTCGCTCAACATGCAGCTTCTTCCCTTTAAAGTCATAGCCATCAAGCAGAGTAAGGGCAAGAGCAACTGATTCGACCTAAAAATATACAATGAATGAATGGAAAAGTGATTTTATTCATGTGTTGTTAGTTCCTTATCACATTTTGAAAAAATAAAATAGCATCAGATTCTCCGAAATTGAGCTTCCACCAATATATTATCAGATATCTAATAGGAACTATCTACATATATAAATTAAATGGATGTACATTCATAACAAACAAACGTGTTCATTAACCAACAAAATCGGTTCATCTGGAAGGGGAGTTTACTCTAGATCCAAATAATTAATTTGGATCAAAATTATTAATGTGAAATATATATAGTGAAATATGCGAGGTCGGTCATTTAAGATAGAGGGTTTATTTCAGACCCAATTTTTTAAATTGTCCATACAGGCCATAATTTTTGGTTCTTTGCTACTAAACACAATATGAATTGTGTTCAAATAATGATAAAGAGTTATTATCAGCTGGATAAAAAATAAATAAACCAGGTAAACTTTTTATTTATCAGTTAGTTATGCAGCTCCTGCTTGACGACAGCTCGTTTTCAAGCTTGCGGTTTCCCGCTCGAAATCGTTCAAACCACTGCTGCACTTGTCGCTCACTAACCACATTTTCACGATATATTTCTACAAGTTTTCGATATGTTGAAGCAGCAATTTCTCCTTTATCGAATTTCCAAAGCATATAACAAGGCGTAAGTGTTGTCTTGAGAAATCCATTTCAAATGAAATTTCAACATAGAATTAATAGGTTTCACCAACCAAAACTTGATAAATAGAATTGTATTTAATGCTATAATAAACAAAAAATATTTGAAAAGGAGTGAAAGTAAAGAGAGAGACAGAATATTAAAAACCGACATTACTTATGGGATGACCTGATATGAGTTGAGTGCGGAAGAGTACAGGTGGCTCATAATTGGCGAGTACAGCGTTCATTTAATACAATTTACCATGAAACTGATACCCAACTTCCAGCGCCTTTTTTATGTTCAATGACAGTAATTGAGGGACCCCCTAAAATACAGTTCACTGCTAAGAGCAGTACATACGGAATTGAAGGCTATAAATAATTTAAGAAAATAATTAATTAATAAATATTGAGTGAAAAAGAAGAGAACAGCATACGTACAAAAAGCACCAACAATACTAGTACATTGAAAGCAAACCAAAAATACGCAACATAATAAAATCGGGCAATTATAACCTTAATGTTGTTTGCCCTAAAAACCGAATTCAACTAACCAAGCGTAGTTTATGTTAGAAGGGCGACCTATTGAACTTCCAAGAGAATGGAAGAAGGAAGCGAAAAAAACAAACAGAACAAAACCTGACTTTCACGAAGTGTCCCCCTTTACTTATCGAATAAAATTTGAATTTTCGCTCCTAAAGTGGCAGGACCTTTAGCGAAATAAGGAACACGAATCTGAACTCCTTGTGCCTAAGGCTGTTGTTCGTCCATAGACTTCAGCCCTAACCCATTACCCCTGGAACAAGGTCGATATAACAGGTTCCCCCTCTCCCTCATCTTTATGTATAGCTCCCAACCGGGCATGTAAATAATGCCGATATCTATCTACAACGGATCCAATCATACCTTCTCCGGTGTCCCTTGTTTACCCACCCGCAAACCAAATATAATGAGATGCCCATTAGTGTCCTGTTTTTCCTATTCCAATAACTCCTTAAAATGGTATAATTACACACTTAAAATTTCATTTACGTTTATTGAAACTAAAACCCCCTCTGTAGAGACGGGCGACCTGGATATTAGACAGACAGGTGCACCACTTTGGCAGCCAAACATATGTATATATTTTGAACGGCCTATTTGTTCGTGACCTATGTATTATAGATACATAAATACATATTATAGACCCCTGCTGAACCACTAGATTATTTATTAGCCCTGTGTCTTTGAATAAAGCTCTGATCTGTTGGGGTTTCTAATCGGGGACAGCCCGATTATAAGCACTGGAATCTTCTTATTGAGGAGTTCCCTCATCCACACTGTATTCCCTGCAAAGGACGGTTCTTAGCAAGCACATTATGCAGAGATGCTTACTAGCGTGGCCTGTATTAATGGCGACCACTTCTTTTGTCGCCTTCCTCTAAAGAGAAAGTTTTTCCTTAGGTCGCTTGTCTTCTGGTCTGTCGAGAAAGCAATTGAAATGATTTTAGATTCTTCGCTAGATTTATTGATGTTTCAACTCAGCCCAGCTGTTGAGTTTGTACAGCCGTGGCTTCTCAACAGCCCCGTATGTGAACCCCATTGAGCTTGGCTGTCTTGAGTATATGTTTATACCAGCATGGGAAGTGCAGCATCTCCCCCGCATGTTCTGATTGCAGTAATATCCGCTTGGAAAACCGTGGGATAGCCCCCAAGCGGAACTGATACCCTCATCCCTTTTCAGCTAGGTCTCCGCGATCATCCCCCAACACCCACTGAGATTCTGGAGCAGACGACAGAGCAGCGTACCTCCCCTTTGGGGGCCTCCTCATGTCAGGCGTTTTTTAGGCCATGAAACATAGAAATTTCCTGTTACAGATTGGATCTTAGAGTCGATCCAAATAAGCGGTGTTTATACCTGTGGTGGAGTAAGGGTCGATTCATGCACACCCGCGGCGTTACAGTGCTGAGGCCAGCACGTCATTCCATCGGCGAGATCAAAAACATTTTTCTAGGTACTTGAACGGCCCTGTTCATACACGACCGGCACGTATCCGTGACAGTGCCCTCACCGTCACCGGAACGTGACCGTCAAAATACGTCGCGCTTACACTTTTCTGTTTTCACGACCGTGTTTTTTAATTATTAATTGTTTAAATTATCTACATAGTGTTTTCTTATGTTGTTCTACGGAGAGTGCTTTAACAGAATCATGGACTACGAACATTTTATTGAGTTGGTGAGCAAATACCGTGTGTTGTACGATCAATCCAATTGAAAATACTTGGATTTGGATTTCAAAAATACTCTCTGGAGAAAAATAGGAGCGCAAATAAAAACAGATGGTGAAAATTGAACGAAGTTTTTCTGATATCCTGAATTATTAATTCATCATCTCAAAAAGATACGGACATTTTGGCCATTCAAGTGCACTGCCAGAGCACGGATGAAACACTGACCACTGTTAATTGAATTGTGAGATCACGGACATTGGAATCATGGGCCGGACACGACACCGATTTGTGTGAATTGACTCGTGTGAATGCGCGAAAATATAATCATAGCAGTGAAAAATAATTTACAAAAAAGTTAATAAATAGATAGTCAAAAAATGCAACAACGTACGTCAGAGATATAAAATACGTATCACGGCTAAACCAGACAGACAATTTAGAGGTATACTGCTAAAATGAAAATAGGACAAGAGGAACTGGCAAAGACATCCTGATTTATTCTTAAAACCAGACTTATGTGTTTGAAAATAGATTTATAGTTTGTTTAAATGTCCGTTTTTATGAAAGGTTTTCCCACCTCTATTGAGGGTGGTCCGTCTACAAAGAGATGTCTACAAAGGAGGTGAACCAGTTCCGAGAGCCCACCCGCGTTTCGCCTCGGGACGGATTTCCTTGTAACACTTGTTGATATCGGGCAGATAAGCCTATTAGTCATGTTGGCAGGTCATCGGCAGCAAGATAGACATCTGCTTAAATACATCAATTAATATTTATGAATGGGACCAGTGAGCCATAAATGAATAAATCTCCTAGTGTTTAGATTGACCAAACCAAGAATCATTATGCAGCACTGTTCAGTCAAATATAATGAATATAAAAGGTACATTCTCACGAAGTACAAATTTTGACGATACCTGAATATCTGTCGCATCGTCTAGGAATTGCATTAAAAAAATGGCGGAAGGTAATAAATATATTTAAGCACTTCATCTTCTAAAAATATATTCTAGAGGAGGGCAACTCATCGAATATGGACGTGGCCCTACCTGAGGAAGGTCTTCCTTAGTTAAGGCTAAGATAATGTTGTATTAAGTTGCTCCTGAATAGGCGTCTATGGGAGCGAAACATTTAGAACATAAAATAAAATGTATTATGAGAAAATTAAGTGTTTAAATATAGATATTACTTTCCACCATTTGAAAATAAATTCTTGAGAAGAAAGGGTGGCAATTTTGTGGTATGTTAAGAAAAACTTAAGAGTGTACCCTATGACTAGGTAGTCCTACTTCTTCTCGTCTTTGAGATTTAGTTTTGCGCAAATGACCTTTTTAATTAGTGTTAATATTTTTCATTGAGTCATGAAGGCTTGTGAAAAATATAGGCCAATGAAAAAAAGCGCTCAATATTAAGTTTTAACATTTCTCTCTCAGCAATAGTGCAAGTTGTCAGATTACAGATAAATGAAAACAATAAGTAAAATTATCATATTAAGTTTATTCATGGGGATAGATAAATCACTGTCAGTATTATCAGTAGACAGCTAAAGCCAGCAACAAATGGATTGTATCCCGTTCAGATAGATGGAAAAGTTCACATGCGCAGGCGAAAACTTCCGAGGCAAATATTCCCTTAGCCTGAGATTTGGCTAAGTATTGATAAACATTAAATACTATCTCTCATGCCTGACCTCTCAAAGACTTTCTTTGTTCCTAAACTAGACAGAATCAGTTTTTTTTTTAAGCGCGGTTCCTCCCTCGCTCTATAGGGAGGAAACCCACTTATGAGATTGACCTTATGACGCAATCCAGAAGTTCCGACTAGAAAATTTCACGTATTAGATCCCATAGATCACGAACATAACAGTGGCTCAAATATATATATATACATATATATATATATATATATATATATATATATATATATATATATATATATATATATCCCAGAGGGTGAAACAAAATTCAGTCTTCCCACAAATTTTCTTTATTTTGCACTAGGCCTTTCAACACAAATGTGCCATCATCAGGTGCTAACAACAAATAAAAACATGCATTAATATTGTTTGACTCCTTAATAACAATTATTATTGTTTGACTGTTGTTCGACAGTAATTAGTCTAATTAATAGTTAGATAACTATTAATTAGACTAATAGTTAGATAACTATTAATTAGACTAATAGTTAGATAACTATTAATTGGACTAATAGTTAGATAACTATTAATTAGACTAATTACTGTCGAACAACAGTCAAACAATATTAATTGTTATTAAGGAGTCAAACAATATTAATGCATGTTTTTATTTGTTGTTAGCACCTGATGATGGCACATTTGTGTTGAAAGGCCTAGTGCAAAATAAAGAAAATTTGTGGGAAGACTGAATTTTGTTTCACCCTCTGGAATTAAGCAACCCCACTACCGGAAAACATCAATAACATATATATATATATATATATATATATATATATATATATATATATATATATAAATTTTTAAAAATTTTTAAACAGACATGAAAAGTTTTGGGGTCTTCGAATATTTCCTTAAATATCTAGAAACGGTTGGAAAATCATGGTAAGTGGAACCATTTGATAGATTACTAAATTCTCTACGAAAAAGGTTCTTGATTAATTTTTCAACATGACGATGTGAATCGGAGAAGTAAAGGCTTAAAATTTCGAAAGTGCTAGTTTCTTCTTTGATTTTTTGTTGTTTTATTAGATGCTTTTATCAGTAATATTAATTTTTCAGTAAAACTAGATACAAGAATGAAGAAACAAGTTTTGGTTGTTTGTCAGAGAATATTCCGAGCAGAAGCCGAAGAGGGCGAGTGAGATTTCATTGGAGTATGCGTTTTAATTTTTCAGAAAATATTAACTTCCTTTATTTCAGGCTTTCCAAATGACACTATGGATAAGAACGGTAAGGCGCTATGATGACACAGTTCCTGCAAGTCGGAATTTTATTACACATACATAACATTCACCAATTTACTATTTTTCCACCCCAAACTGAGTCTAGCAACAGCACCGGTTTGAAACTATTTATTTTTTTACATTTTAGGGTATAAGTAGGGTGTGAATATTGTCATTCTGCCCTAGTTGTATAATTATAAAGGGGAGAGAAGGGATTTGACTTAGCTTGCATGGAATTGGTTAGTTAAGAGATAAGATTACGCTTGAACACGCTTATTCATTATCGCCTAGGATTAACTTTTTCTTGAACCATCAAACAAACAACCCTTTGTCTAAACCAAATAGATTTATAACTGTTTCCGATAGTTATTTCATTCATTAGAAAACCTAATAATTCCCACCATGAAATGCATTAGCTTACTCGGAATTTTAGAAAATTCTGAATGATATTAATGTTTTGAAGTAATGAAAGATATCTTTATCAATCCTGCCTTCAGGGTTGTAAAAATTATTAAAATGTATATACAACGAACGAAACCACGGTGGTGCAAGCTTTTATTATAAAGGGTAAGCTAACAAAGGTGTTTTTAATACTGCACATATTCTAGGTAATTGTATTTCCTGAGATGAACAATAAGTTGAACACTAACAAAGTTGTAAGTCAAATATGACACAATAAAAATTTGAAAACAGTAATAAAGTAAAACTAGCGTATAAAGAAAATAATTTCGGGGGGGGGGGCACTTAGGCATTTGGAGTCTTGGGGAATTTTTGAATATTTTAGTGTAAAAAGGCGGGTTTTAAGGTTCTTTAGACGCCTATTAGACCAGTGTAAATGTACAGTGTAGACATTTTTCGTTGTTATAGGCTTTTTTACACGAAATGTTCTCCCCAATACAAAATTTCGGGGGGGGGGGGGCTGCAGCCTCAGCCCCCCCTTACGTACGCCCATGTAAAGTAAATCATAATATTTATTGCAGAAAGAAAGTTAATAAAAGGCAAAAGAAAAATTAATTACTTAAATTTATAAAAATATAAATTTTGGGAAATTTAATGAAAGAAAGCTATGGTTGAACAAAATATAATATCCGAACAAAATTTTAGGCTACTAATTAAACGAATGAAATACTAGAATTATTACTGCTTATTAAGTTTATCATAATATATTTTACGAATAAATGTATCAAATTCATCAAAATATTTTATAAGAATTCCCCTCTAATAATCCAGACAGTTTCACTTCATGAATATGAGCCAGATATTTGTAAAATAGTCTCCAGTCAAATATAAGATGGTCATAAGTCTCTTAAGTACGAGAGGTCATTCACTTGCATTGTCTTCACTTATTTAAAATCTGTGTAAATATCAGTGTTCCGTTGGTTTGGAATTATATTCTTCTACATACTGACTGAAAACAGAGTTCACTAATGTGTGTGTTAAATATGTCCGAGTGCTCCACTAACCTACGAAATTCATTCCATTCGCCCCACAAGTGTGAATGGTCGCTACTGTATTACGCAATGAAACCTCCTGTGGTTCTAGAGACCAAACACATTAGCTGGAATCAGCAAGAAGTTTTCCTAGAGGTCTTTCAAAATGAAAATGAACCATAATTTTCTTTAAACATCTAGGCCATTAGCGCCGGGCTATCTATAGGTTGCCAACTTTCCTAAACATCTAGGCCATTAGCGCCGGGCTATCTATAGGTTGGCACCTTTCCTAAACATCTAGGCCATTAGCGGCGGGCTATCTATAGGTTGCCAACTTTCCTAAACATCTAGGCCATTAGCGCCGGGCTATCTATAGGTTGGCACCTTTCCTAAACATCTAGGCCATTAGCGGCGGGCTATCTATAGGTTGCCACCATTCCTAAACATCTAGGCCATTAGCGCCGGGCTATCTATAGGTTGCCAACTTTCCTAAACATCTAGGCCATTAGCGCCGGGCTATCTATAGGTTGGCACCTTTCCTAAACATCTAGGCCATTAGCGGCGGGCTATCTATAGGTTGCCAACTTTCCTAAACATCTAGGCCATTAGCGCCGGGCTATCTATAGGTTGGCACCTTTCCTAAACATCTAGGCCATTAGCGGCGGGCTATCTATAGGTTGCCACCATTCCTAAACATCTAGGCCATTAGCGCCGGGCTATCTATAGGTTGCCACCTTTCCTAAACATCTAGGCCATTAGCGGCGGGCTATCTATAGGTTGCCACCTTTCCTAAACATCTATGGTTGAGCAGGGAACTTTTCCAGCGGGCCCATACATGAAAGAACTCAAACTGCTGCAGGCGGTACTCAAATCCGCATATCCCGCAGGAGACAATTTGGCGTTAGTCGTGTAATATAATGAGAAAAATAAATTAAATCGGTATATTAAGAATACTGTCAGTAGAGAGAATACAGCCAGCGTTACTGCTTTATGTATGCTGGAACATCTACTTATTGGAAAGACATAGTAAAATTATGAATTATATCAAGTTGTCGTTCTGGGATTGACATTCGACAGCCAGAAGCATTCATCTGAAAAGGGCAATGACTTGACTCTTTAAAGCAATGTCCGTTTGATGCTTGTGGTTTAGTAATGACAATCCTCGTCCTTGATTCTCAAGATGTGCGGTGAGAAAATTAGATCAACCTTCGAGCGGTTGGAAATAAGTTGTTCTCATCTAAGCCTTAGGAAAATTAAAATGGGAATGATTATTATAATGGGGGGGGGGGAACGAAGTTCCCAAAACTTTTCATATCTATTAATAAAATATTTTATTCTAATCCTTCCTTAATTCCAAACGTAACAAAAATTTAAACATCTTAGTTTATATGAATTTCAAACATGCAGAAAAGGTTTCAACTGAATCCCATGATTCTATGTACCCTAACCAAAAACTTTATTCGACAATTATTTTTACCTTTTCACGACAACGGTTAATGCTACCGCCTTAAAAATGGTTTCATTCGTTTTTCTAGGCCAAGATACCTATAAAACGAGAACTTGCGAGCATATGAAGTACGAGCAACGATTTTTTTCGCGCGAATTTCGCTCCAAAAACCACGTTTCGGTGGTCGGATTCTGGTTAACGAACTTGGCCTTTCAAATTAGACGAAAGATTTTTGTACCAAATTTCATCATAATCGGACCATTATTCGCTGAGCTAGAGCACGACATATATATATATATATATACATACCCCAATGCTATCGAGGTAATTAAAGCCAGAATATAAAGACTCAGAGGCCAGAATTGTCATGGATAGAGCTGGTAATGACTTCAACATCGAAAGAGGAGTGAAACAGGGAGATCCACTCTCACCCATATTATTTAATTGCATTCTAGAGGAGGTGTTTAGGAACATCGAGTGGGATCAAGTCGGGGTAAAGATTAATGGAGTTTATCTCTCGAAACTGAGGTTTGCAGACGATGTGGTCCTCTTTAGCGAATCATCTGACCAGCTTCAAGAAATGATAAAAGAACTTAGTGCGAGAGGAATAGAAGCAGGTCTTACAATGAATAAAGAGAAGACATTTCTAATGACAAATGCTCAACAAACCAAAGATATTTTCCTTGATGGGATCAAACTGAAATGGGCTGGCAGTACAGTTTACCTCGGAAAACTAGTTTCGTCTGAAGATGGACATCTAAAAGAAGTCAACCGTCGAATAGCCATTAGTTGGAAGAAATACTGGGCTCTCAAATTTATTTTTAAGAGCAGCATGAGTATAGAACTAAAAGCCCGTGTGATGAACTCCTGTATCCTATCATGTATGATCTATGGCTCGTAGACATGGACATTGACAAAAAGAATAAAGAATCGGCTTAGGGTAACCCAGTATGCAATGGAAAGGAGTATGCTCGGAATTCGAATGTCTCAAAAAATACGAAATAATGAAATCCGTAGCAAGACTGGTGTGGAAGTTGTCTTAGTTGCAGCACTCAAGCAGAAATGGACATGGGCAGGAAATCTCGCACGTATGGAAGAAGCAAGATGGGCAAGAAGGACCACCGACTGGATACCTTTGGACTGTACAAGGAGAAGAGGTAGACCATTCCAGAGATGGAGGGATGATATGGACAAGTTTTGTGGCACGCTTGTGTGGAGGTCTGCACAAGACAGAACCATCCTTCCGGAGGTTCAGGAAAAACCTGGGAGAGGCCTTTGCCCAGAGATGGGCCTAGTAGATGTTTATTTGTTTTAGCACTTTCCTCCGAAGGAAAGTAGCTATTGAGGTTGGACTCATGACGGAATTTTTGAAAAATTTCTTCAAATCTTTATCGATCCTACCTAGTAGACACCGAAAATGACCCCCGTTAAATTTTATATACATCTATATATATATATATATATATATATATATATATATATATATGCATATATATATATATATATATAAATATATATATATATATATATGTGTCTGTTAACACGATAGCGGCCAAAGTTTTTGTTTTTTCGTCACGAAACTTGGTATATAGCATTCAATTAGCAAACGATTGAACGAGTTCGTTAACCACCAAAGTCGGTCCACCGGAAGGGGGGGGTTTACCCCGAACCCAAAACACTAATTTGACTATGTCAGCCGTAATATTTGTTATATTTCAACGAAACTTAGTATTCGTAGTGGTAATATAGAGAGAAAAGTGAGATATAAAAATGAACTAAATCGGTTCATTAGAAGGGGGGGTTTACTCCGGACCCACAATACCAATTCGCCACTACCAGCCGTGATTTTTGGTATATTTCAACGGAACTCGGTATTCGTAGTGGTAATCCACAGGTAAATAACTGTTGTAAAAATAAACTAAATCGGTTCATTAGGAGGGGGGGGGGGGTTTACTCCGGACCCACAATACCCATTCGCCACTACCAGCCGTGATTTATGGTATATTTCGACGAAACTCAGTATTCGTAGTGGTAATCCACAGGTAAATATGTGTTGTCAAAATAAACTAAATAGGTTCATTAGGAGGGGGGGGGGGTTTACTCCGGACCCAAATTCCTAATATACTCATACCGGTCGTAATTTCTGCTGTATTGTAACGAAACGCGGTATACGTCATGGGTAACTCATGAGAAAGAAGTGTTGTAAAAATGAGCTGAGTCGGTCAATCGTAAAGTGGGGGTTTAATTTGTAATATATTTCAATAGAAAAGCCCGCCAAACGTAGGTTCACAATGCCGCCGCAAGGAGCGCTTTCTACCACTAGAGTGACTGTATCCTGTTCCTGCGTTAGATCAAAATACGATAATATGAGGTTTTTTGTATTTATTACATAGTTTAGTAGGTACCATGTGTAAACATAACTCTGGAAGCAAATTAATAATTGATCAGTTACTCATTACAAATTTAAAAGAGAACTATTCATGTTTTTATTTTATTTATGTAGGATATTTTAAGCAAATTGTTCTGGAAAGCAGTCTACACTACCCAAATTCTGAGGAAAGTGCTTAGTTATGCAGCTCCTGCGTGACGGACTTTTATTTATATTATATAAAGCTTGTAAGAAGAAGAATTATTGATTTATCTGATTATTATTATGCACATCTTTTTATCTACAATAAAGGCTATATATATATATATATATATATATATATATATATATATATATATATATATATATATATATATTTATTTACAAATTTGAACCACCATTATTTTCGTTCTCTAGGGGTTCTGAAATGGAAAATTTTTTAGTAGGCATTTCCGAATTGTGTCATGTGGTCAGCCTTATAAGCGGGGTTCCTCTCTATAGAGGGAGGGAGGAACCGCGCTAAAACAACAGATGAAGAAGAAAAATTCGAGTAGACATCAAAAGATTGGATTTTTTTGTTTGTCTATATTTTGGCTTGAGATACAAGCCTTCACCAGGGCGAAAAAAATGACGAGAAGAACAAGTATTCGAGACAGAAATTGAATAAAAGTTTTTGACAGAATAATAGAGTTAGGCAGAGATATTTTGAGTAACATGTTGCTTCAAATAGGAACAATAAAGTGTATAAACATCGTAATGAATTCGAAGGACTTAAAATTCAGTGAACTGTGTCAATACACTAATGAGCCTAATATTGTTCTGTAAACGCGAGGTACAATAGGATTCGATCAACAGAAATATTTAACTGGCACAAATTCGATGAATCTTGTTTCTTAATTTCATACCGTAGAAAGTGGTGTATGTAAATTGAATACTTGAACAATTTTTAGCGCAGATTCGAAAGAAAAATATCATTTAGTTTGTGTTAATTTATCGGTAATCTGATACTTATCTCTTATGTGATACCAATTTTATCGTGTAATCCTTTTTCTATGGGGCTGGCTGTTAGTTTAAGTTACTACGAATTCAAAGCTGCCAACACTATGAATTTCTCCAAAAAACATCTGTTTGAAGTTGTCTTGAGTCATTTATAAGGGTATCAGGCCAAGCCCATCTGAGCATTAAAACCATTACAAACGGTAATAAGAATGGTTGTAAGAAAAGACCAATTTTTTTACCAACAGTCTTTATTTTTGAGCGATTTCAGAGGTTATGCTACATGATAAGTGCTTTAGAGGTGGCATGCTCTAAAGAGATTCTCTCCAGGGTCCTAGCCCCAGCAAGCCACCTCTAGAGCAGAGACGGAGAATTGACTCTAAAAGAGCTCGTTAAATATCGTTTATAAAAGAGTAGGACCACTTGTTTAAGCTGTATTCATCTGAGTCTTCCATACAGAAAGCTAACCACGAAATCTTAACATATTAACAACAAACCTTCACAAAGATAAGACTCCTGATAGGAAGCACATAATCTTGATTTGGTTTCCACCGCCAGACCTCAGACCTTGAACGCCTCATTTGTTGCATGTACATGTTTCGGCTCCATTAATGTGAGAACAAGCCAGATAAACGTCTTCTTGAATTCTGGAAAGTGGTTTACTATATTAACGACCCACGAGGGGATAATTCGGCGATAAAGCTTCATGAATAGTTAGGATGTTAGGAATCTCCTTAGAAATATTGTTATTTCAGGTTCAGACTAATTCCAAGTGACACATGGCCTGCAGAATCAGCTTTCGCCAGTTGTCTCAGCCATCCCGTCCGAATCCATGTACCATTTCGGTAAATTATTTTGAGGGTTATCTTGCTGTAGCTTCCAGGCTTGGTTTTCTGCCTGGCGAATACGTTCACATGTTACATACTTCACTATGACAGCCTCCCTTAATAGGTAGCCAAATTCTTGATTTCTCTTACGTCTCCAATTTCTCTGGTCATGGACACCCCCATATATGCCCCTTAGGACTCTTCCTTCGAAATAGAGGAGGGATACTTCGTCTCGCTTCGTTATGGTTAACGTTTCTGAGCCATAATGTAAGACTCGTCTGATGACAGTTTTATAAAGCAATGTCTTTGTAGATCTCGTCAGGATGTTCCATTTCAGTTGCCTACGAAGTCCATAAAACTCCTATTTGCTGCCACTCTCAGGCAATGCATTCACTCCCTGAAATAAATAGGGGCCTATTTGGCCCTCTTCATCTGGAGCCTCCTCCTGTTTAAGAAAATGTATACATCCTTTCTAAGTTAATTATAAATCCCAGAAGACACTTTTAAGCCCAGTTAAGCTTTCTCAGAGTCATCTAGAAGACGTTTCTACAATGTCAATGGTATAAACATAAGATGGACTGCCTAGTAGCAGAGATCCTCCATCCCTGCATAGGCCCCCTCCGATGCACTTTAAGCCCTCCGATTTTATCCTTACGAAAATAAAGTCGACTATCTCTCCCTCTCTCTCCTCCTCTCGCTCTCTCTACGCAAAAACATATATAAATACCTGTTACGAAACCCGATAAGATCTTACATGTCAGACTTTCTTATAATTTGATAAAAATCACAACAATTCTATCAGGTACTATTCTCCTGTATCACCACATTAGTAGGTTTAATATTGAAGTACGATCTATTTGTGATGTTGCGGATTAGGTATCTTCTTGTTTTACATTCAATCCTTCAGAGATATTTCCTTTGTGCCGCTTGAATTCGTCATTAGTGCATATTTGTTAGGTTCTTTGATGAAGGGAGATCGACGTCAAAAGGGTTAACGATAATGTTGCTTCAACACCTGCTTCTCATTAAGGACGATCTTAAACTACATCTAGGGAGCATTACAGCCCAGACATTCTCCTTCAAATTGATCTGTCCAAGAATGAAAAAAAGAAGAAAAAAAACATATTAAAAAGATAAACCTTTCACAAAAGATGCGGCCCTTTAGAAGTCTACAATCACTGACTACTGCAGCACTCCCTTCGGAACAATTTACCACCATCTAGATTATCGTGATCTGAGGACGATATGGAGCCAAGAGGGCAAGAACCCGACTGGGGCCGACGACTTCCGAACACATACGAAACCAGCCGGCCGGTCGGGTAAGGGTTCAGTTGCGATGCGAACTTCGCTGTGTGTGTTTTCTTGTAGTGGTGCCCTCCTCGCCGGCATTGCCATCCTCGCCGCGTCCTTACCACAAGGTAAATCTCATCAAAGAGCAGCGATATTTGGAAAATAAATAACACTATGTACTATTTACTTCGGATGTTTTACTGGTATATTTAAATGAAGTTCCATATTTGCATATATTTTTCAGACTCCAATTAAAATTGTGTTATTAATAGAGTTATAAGTTCACTAACTTAACTAAAAGCAGTTGTACAATAAGGCGTATACGAAACAAACAATAGAAAAATACAATTTAATAGAATACAAGAACTATAACATTCACATACCATCTAGCAGTAAAAGATTGTTATCTGTCGAACATCAACAATCTGAATTATGAGAAAGAACGAAGTGTTGTATAAAAATGACAGTAGATTTCAATAAATTCATTTTAGCAAAGTGAAAAATGAAATTTTTTTAGGATGTTAAAAGAGAAAAACTGCCATAAGTAGAGACGTGAACAAAAATTCATAGTTGGGTCCAAAATAATTTTAAAATCTCAAAAATATTTAGAGATTAAATACTAGTTTTAAGGCAAAATGAAGCTGCAGAAGATGATTACATTCCATAGCAAGGCCAGAACTTCCAATAAACATAAAACTTTTGCTCTTTTGAATTTTTTATAACCATATGAATAATTATATAAAAAATAACTCCGTTAAGCAGGTGAGCATGGTAGCCCGCCCGCATCCTGAAGAATTTGATTGAAATAACGTATATAAATAAAACATATACATGAATACTTTGTTACGTTACAATATTATACTTGAAGAAGGACAATGAAGTCCCAAACGTTGCATTAAATTTGATATAAAATTTGGAAGTTTCTACCCATCCTTCATAATTCTACCTATTTCATCTGAATATACCTTTTCGCCATCTTCATAACTTTTGAATACTTTAGTTATTTTATATTTGTAAGGAATAGTTGATTTATTGTTAATTTAATTGTTTTCTGGAGTAAAACCCAACTTTTAATGGACCGATTAATTTTTTATTTACAATACATGCCCCTTATTAGGTGGACATACTGCTCCCTACCGAGTTGCGTTGCAAGGAAGAAAGATCAACGGCCGATAGAATGAATTAATAATTTCCTAATGGACTGGTTTAGTTTATTTTTATAACAAATCATTCTAATAATCTGGGAAATATGTATGTAGATTTTCGTTGACAAATAACCAAAATTTTGGTTGGTAGGGTCATACTAAATACCAAGTAGATCTAATTTTTTTCTTTCATTTTAATGCTTTAGAAACTTAAATTCGCATTATTAGGGCTATTAGCCTTCAAGAAGAATCCACTTAACCAATAATGGGGAGATGTTCAATAAGTGGAACGTGGAATAGAATTTGTCCTGGAGAAATCATTTATAATCTTAAAACGAATATTATACCATGTTTTTGTTCCCTTCCATCAAACGAAGCGATATATTTTTCGAATTAGGAAGCATAAGATGGGTAGACAAAACAAGCATAACAACGTAGCCAAAACAATGATAAAAAAAAGTTACAATAACTCCCCATAAAGTCAAGGTCGTAGCGAGTACACGTCAGATAATACACACTGAATACAATTCACATTTTTATCGCATAAATGCTTACTCTAAAAAGCAAGTACACATAAATGATTTAAAGATTTTTTGGAGGGGCTATCTAGAGGTACAACCAAGTCAGAGGTAAAGGCGTTTTATTTTTTCGAAAGAAAAGCCACCGTGCCTAACCATCGTGGGAAAGTAACACACAGCCCATTTTTACATCATTCCTCTAAGACATGTAGTTTTCAAGGAATATAAAATTTTCAATAGGTCTCACGAATTACCAAAATCATGCCATTAAAATATCAAAAATCATCTTCTTATTTAATTTATTTCCGCGGGTACATAACGTTGTTAGTAATATACAAACCTGTCCGATTCTGTAGGACGCCATGCTTTATAACTAAGATTTGGCTACATTAGATGAATTAATTTTACATATTGTGATATAAAGACAGGTAGCGTATTTGGCAAGGCAGCCGAGCTTAGAAAGGGAGATTCTAGATCAAATCTCAGCCTGGCGAGTTATGTTTTCTAAAACCTTAAGATTAGTAAATATGGAATCAATTTTAAAATGAGGCTGTTGTAGAAATAACATTATACTTCATATAAATGCACATGGTAAGTCATGATTACAAATACTTGAATAGAAGAATACAAATTAATTAATTTACTAACATATAGATACTAACGGATACCTACCAGAAATAATAAAGGAGATAAGCATCAGTGTTCTGAACACACTACATCCTTAAGATGCCGTTAGGTCGTGAAACTCAGGGGTTTAACTTATGTGGTCTTCTGAATCTTCCTCGCCTTTAACGGCACCTATTTCCACTATAAGAAGTTTAAAAGCATAGTTTAGAACAGTAAACACACACAAGCAATCGTGCTTGTAACTATATAGGAGAGAATTTGGCAAGGAAAACATATGTATTGACAGCTTATAATAGTCTTAGAGAATTTATTTTCTTTAAAAAAAAAAAAATTACTAACCGATGTATTCCTTAGCATAAATAGCACAGTTACAAATTTGAACAAGTATTTTCTTAACGAAATGCTCACTAAACTACCTATTATTTGTTCATTTTCCAAATTCAATCATTATGTGTATGACATCCGTAATAAGACAGAAATTAATAATTTTATTAGTGACAATAAACATTGATCCGAATCAGCGTTGAATATACAAATACGTTGTTGAAACAAAAAAAACAAAAAAATAAAAAAAAAAAATAAAAAATAAGAAGAAATTTTAATAAACTGTCATTTCAAAGAGAAACCTCAAACGACTATAGCTTGGATAAAGGCAGATTAACCGGATGAGTAAGCCAAAAAAATATAATTTTCCTATATTTTCTAATTTATTTATAACATCTTTCTTAAGCATGGCATTCATGTCCCGATTTGTAGTCCGACTTGTGGTCCAACCTCCGAATTTGGATCCGATATCAGAACGTGAATGGGCTTGATGGATCGTCGGAAGCCTAGTTGGACGAGTCGGAACATCTAGAGAGACGATTCGAAGGTCTGACATCCGACTGGCGATGGAGTTGGAGCGTGATTGTGAGGTTGGATCGAAGTCGTTCACTAGATACATATTTCGGCTCGTGAGCGACGTACACAGTCGTTTAAACAGACTAGGACTAAAGTTGGATGCTATTTGAATAGCCGAAGCGTAAGTAGAGTTGCCTATCCAACTAGTAGTCGTCCACTCGATACATATTTCGGCTCGTGAGCGACGTACACAGTCGTGAAAACAGACTAGGACTAAAGTTGGATGCTATTTGAATAGCCGAAGCGTGAGTAGAGTTGCCTATCCAACTAGTAGTCGTCCACTCGATGCATATTTCGGCTCGTGAGCGACGTACACAGTCGTTTAAACAGACTAGGACTAAAGTTGGATGCTATTTGAATAGCCGAAGCGTAAGTAGAGTTGCCTATCCAACTAGTAGTCGTCCACTCGATACATATTTCGGCTCGTGAGCGACGTACACAGTCGTGAAAACAGACTAGGACTAAAGTTGGATGCTATTTGAATAGCCGAAGCGTGAGTAGAGTTGCCTATCCAACTAGTAGTCGTCCACTCGATACATATTTCGGCTCGTGAGCGACGTACACAGTCGTGAAAACAGACTAGGACTAAAGTTGGATGCTATTTGAATAGCCGATGCGTGAGTAGAGTTGCCTATCCAACTAGTAGTCGTCCACTCGATACATATTTCGGCTCGTGAGCGACGTACACAGTCGTGAAAACAGACTAGGACTAAAGTTGGATGCTATTTGAATAGCCGATGCGTGAGTAGAGTTGCCTATCCAACTAGTAGTCGTCCACTCGATACATATTTCGGCTCGTGAGCGACGTACACAGTCGTGAAAACAGACTAGGACTAAAGTTGGATGCTATTTGAATAGCCGAAGCGTGAGTAGAGTTGCCTATCCAACTAGTAGTCGTCCACTCGATGCATATTTCGGCTCGTGAGCGACGTACACAGTCGTTTAAACAGACTAGGACTAAAGTTGGATGCTATTTGAATAGCCGAAGCGTAAGTAGAGTTGCCTATCCAACTAGTAGTCGTCCACTCGATACATATTTCGGCTCGTGAGCGACGTACACAGTCGTGAAAACAGACTAGGACTAAAGTTGGATGCTATTTGAATAGCCGAAGCGTGAGTAGAGTTGCCTATCCAACTAGTAGTCGTCCACGCGATACATATTTCGGCTCGTGAGCGACGTACACAGTCGTGAAAACAGACTAGGACTAAAGTTGGATGCTATTTGAATAGCCGAAGCGTGAGTAGAGTTGCCTATCCAACTAGTAGTCGTCCACTCGATACATATTTCGGCTCGTGAGCGACGTACACAGTCGTGAAAACAGACTAGGACTAAAGTTGGATGCTATTTGAATAGCCGAAGCGTGAGTAGAGTTGCCTATCCAACTAGTAGTCGTCCACTCGATGCATATTTCGGCTCGTGAGCGACGTACACAGTCGTTTAAACAGACTAGGACTAAAGTTGGATGCTATTTGAATAGCCGAAGCGTAAGTAGAGTTGCCTATCCAACTAGTAGTCGTCCACTCGATACATATTTCGGCTCGTGAGCGACGTACACAGTCGTGAAAACAGACTAGGACTAAAGTTGGATGCTATTTGAATAGCCGAAGCGTGAGTAGAGTTGCCTATCCAACTAGTAGTCGTCCACTCGATACATATTTCGGCTCGTGAGCGACGTACACAGTCGTGAAAACAGACTAGGACTAAAGTTGGATGCTATTTGAATAGCCGATGCGTGAGTAGAGTTGCCTATCCAACTAGTAGTCGTCCACTCGATACATATTTCGGCTCGTGAGCGACGTACACAGTCGTGAAAACAGACTAGGACTAAAGTTGGATGCTATTTGAATAGCCGATGCGTGAGTAGAGTTGCCTATCCAACTAGTAGTCGTCCACTCGATACATATTTCGGCTCGTGAGCGACGTACACAGTCGTGAAAACAGACTAGGACTAAAGTTGGATGCTATTTGAATAGCCGAAGCGTGAGTAGAGTTGCCTATCCAACTAGTAGTCGTCCACTCGATGCATATTTCGGCTCGTGAGCGACGTACACAGTCGTTTAAACAGACTAGGACTAAAGTTGGATGCTATTTGAATAGCCGAAGCGTAAGTAGAGTTGCCTATCCAACTAGTAGTCGTCCACTCGATACATATTTCGGCTCGTGAGCGACGTACACAGTCGTGAAAACAGACTAGGACTAAAGTTGGATGCTATTTGAATAGCCGAAGCGTGAGTAGAGTTGCCTATCCAACTAGTAGTCGTCCACGCGATACATATTTCGGCTCGTGAGCGACGTACACAGTCGTGAAAACAGACTAGGACTAAAGTTGGATGCTATTTGAATAGCCGAAGCGTGAGTAGAGTTGCCTATCCAACTAGTAGTCGTCCACTCGATACATATTTCGGCTCGTGAGCGACGTACACAGTCGTGAAAACAGACTAGGACTAAAGTTGGATGCTATTTGAATAGCCGAAGCGTGAGTAGAGTTGCCTAACCAACTAGTAGTCGTCCACTCGATACATATTTCGGCTCGTGAGCGACGTACACAGTCGTGAAAACAGACTAGGACTAAAGTTGGATGCTATTTGAATAGCCGAAGCGTGAGTAGAGTTGCCTATCCAACTAGTAGTCGTCCACTCGATACATATTTCGGCTCGTGAGCGACGTACACAGTCGTGAAAACAGACTAGGACTAAAGTTGGATGCTATTTGAATAGCCGATGCGTGAGTAGAGTTGCCTATCCAACTAGTAGTCGTCCACTCGATACATATTTCGGCTCGTGAGCGACGTACACAGTCGTGAAAACAGACTAGGACTAAAGTTGGATGCTATTTGAATAGCCGATGCGTGAGTAGAGTTGCCTAACCAACTAGTAGTCGGACTACAAATCAGAACGTGAATGCCCTGCTTTAGAACATTATTTCTAACGAGTTATCATTAGTTCATCGACCAGAAAATAAAGTAACATATATTAAAATGTCTATTTAACGCCAACGTTTTTTCTGTACTTTTTTTTCGGAACTGGTGAAGATCATCATCGCTGTTTTAGGACAGGAATAAAAGATAAGTCTTCACAATATCTTTAAGATTTCCTCCATTCATCTAAGCATGTATTTTAATATTTTTCAGGGATTAATGAAATTCTCAAGAGAAACGATTTTAGATAGTAATCATATTGTTGTAAAGTTTCTATCTAGTATATTTCACAGTACAGTAATAATTACTTGATGCTCTTAAAGGTCTGCGTTAAAATCCCCATGGACCGATAAGAATTCGGAAAAGCATGGAGAGATATTGTAATGTCAACGCCATTTTGGCTCATTGTAGGAAAATAGGATGTTTAAAAGGAAAATAACATGAAAAAAAAAATGATAGTAGTAAAATAGACTACACGGAGAAAAAAAAACAGGCTGCCGGCAGCCTGTTTTTTTTCTCCGTGTATAGTTACAAGTTTTAGCTGTATTATTTTTTTGTTCGTGTTTAATGGGTATCAACTATTGGACTATTTACACCGGCTTATCTACAGCTTGCCTCCCTTTGATAATACCAACAGCACGTGGTCGGTCACCCATTCATGTACTGGCCACGCCCGACGTTGCTTAACTTCAGTGATCTACGGAAACCGATGCATTCAACGTGACTATGGCCGTTGTAGCTGTATTATTTTAGAGACATTCGGAACTCCCTTTCTTGTTTGGAGCTACTGGTTGTCCCACGCATATGTAAAATATTCTTGACAAGCATTTCTCATAGTTTTGTTGTACGAGCGAAGAGTACCGGCCACTCTCTCTGTAAGGTCGTACGGAATCACGTTCGGTTCAGCCTTTCATTTTCCTTTTTTTTATGTACCTGACTGTTCTGTGACAACCAACCACCTAATCGTGCATACCGCGGCGACGACGAAAGAAGCGTCATTAGAAAGTGTCCTATATGCCTTTAATGTCTGAATTAATAGGATTTTTTTTTCTTGAATTCGAAGCTGCACGGTGTGACAATTGTGTGTCGCGCATTTCTTGCATAAATATTCAGGATAAAGACATGCAGTTTTGCTTGTAGATTTATTCTTATTAAGTAAACAAAAAAATAATAATAAATAAATAAAAAGATAAAGAAAGTAAATGAAAATAAAATACATCCAATCAAAATAAACGTAAATAGAAGTACTTGCATCGGAATCGTTAATTATCAATTTTATGTTAATATTATGATTTAGAGTTACAAGAGAAGAAAAAATAATCATAGGAAATAATGAAATGTTACTTAGAACAATAGTTTCAATTCAACGGTTCAATAATTCGCAAGTGTTTCATGACATCGGAATAATGTTCAAATAATGTTTTGAAGCCGGCCATTCTGCGCTTTGTGATGCAATGTTCATCATTAGCTGACGTTTCTTTCTACTACGCCAACGTTGCAAGGCCTTCTCTTAAGAAGCTAAACGTCAAATTTCTTTAAGGGTTTACTTCTGGCACTACCCAATTTTTCGAGTTGCTCAAAGAATTAAATTGTCGTTTAAATTGATGTTTATTCACCAGTGTGTGTCTTTGAATTTCTCCATTTTCGAGACATTTCCAAACATTTAAGCTGCTTCTTCTGGTTCAAGCAGGCCTTCCATGAAACATCATCTCAGCTGCATTTATTCTGCTCCGAAGTGCATCTGTCAGTACTCAGCTTCTCATAAACCAGGTTCACAGTCAGCCCCGACTAGCTGTTCCCTATCACTGTGTTTAATAACTGGTAAAAGATTGCATCCAATTTATGGATGATTTCATTTAAAAGGTGATACCTTTTAAGCACTATGCTTGTTCGTCATCAGTGTTCGTGGAAGTGATCTTACTAATCGCACGCATAAATGCATAATATAATTCTTTAACCAAGCAAACATCATCGGAGTTCTCTGTTGCACTTTCTGTTCCCTGTATCGGAATGAGAACACCAGAGGTCTTGAGCTGCTAAAGGAATGGAGCATCCCATGAAGTACCGGTTGCCTCCGCATATCATTAGTGGATTAGGAAATCAACCTCAGCTCCTGTCAACGATAGCTTTCTCACACTTGGGGACAACTATTTCATAGGATGTGGATTACAGCAGTAATGCGATCAAATAGGGCATTCCAACTGTGCAGCTGGAATGATTGACAAGGCCCTCGAGGACAGATCAATCAAACAACTAAAAAAGCTTTTACAATAATATTACATAATATCTCATAATACTAATCAGTGAACTATTAGAATAATAAAGTCGATTTTTTAAAATTTAGAATCCATAAAGGGTAAGAATAATAAAGTGTAGAATCCATAAAGGGCAAGAAAATTGATTCCAAATGATCTTTGAATATGTCCGAATTCTTCCAATTCATACAACTTTCCGAAGGTTGCACTCATGAAAGAATTTTTGAAAAAAATGTCTTCAAATCTTCATCGTTACCTACTGGATAATGAAAATTAAGCTTTCCAGACAAGGGCGCTGTATCCGCTTCCTGCGTTGTTACGAGAAAATAACATCGGAAATTGAGTTATCCGATAAACCCAGCGCCCTTAAGGGCTAAAATTTAGGAGAACGGTCCATTTTTTTACATAGAATTTGCAACGAAATCAAAGTGCTTCTGGGGCTGATTCGCCATTCTTATCTGGCTAGACATATTTAAGATTTCATATAAGAGTCTAATTTACTATTAACTGACTTAAACTAATGTAATATCATCAGTAGTGCTAGAACGATAAGGAAATTGGCCCCAAATAATAGGGAATTAATGTGTGCTTATGTGTTTGAGTGTATATATATATATATATATATATATATATATATATATATATATATACCTATTCCTAGCCAGAATACGAGCGAAATCATTCCATTGTAAGACACACCACCCTAGGAAGTAATACACAATCTCAGCATCTTAGAGCTAATGTTCTCAGTTCAAGGCCATCCGGTCTATCAACAAATAATGTTCCTGTATCGTACTTTATTGAGATTGTATCATCAATGTAATGTATCTGCACAGTGTTATTTCTTATTAAATAACTGTGTTCAGTATAGTGTGGGTGTCTTTCAGAGAGAAATTGTATGTCTAAATATGCAAATATTTCTTGCCCTGTCTATATGAAGGTTTAGATTTAAGTGCTGGCGGAGGGGACTGTAAAATAGAACCAACAATTTTAAATATAATTCATATTTGCAAATGTAATTAATATTAATTAATGACGTATATTATTTTGAAAATTATTTTGTTCGTTGTGTAAGGGTTTGTAGAAATCCAATGTACTCGTAATTCATTCTGAAAAATAAGATGAAATAAAAAAAAAAAAAATAACATTCCAACATTTGATAGGTAATACAATAAATGCATTGTGAATAACATCCAGAATACGACTATAGATTTTAAAATTAAACTAATGTACGCCGCTAATAGCCAAATAGTTGATGCGCCGTTAAAAACAAAAAAAAATAAATAAATAAAATAAACTACTGTAATCTTATACCGTCTTGAGTATTATGAACTAGCTTTATAAAAATTTGACTTAATTTCAATTTAAGAATATAACTATTGTTGATATATTTTTCTTGTACTCTTCATTTTAGGTTCTATTTCGATAATAGACCCATTCTCTTAATATTCTAAAGTCTAGAATGAAATAGTAACACAATAATGGGAGAGAAAGCCATATTGCTTTTGCAAGAAGCTGATCGTTAGAATAAAAGTCCTCCAAGGAGAGTAATGAAACAGAATGCTATTACCAGAGAGAATGAAGTCAATGAAAGCATTCAGACTAATAATAGTCAAGATGCGTTTTAACTGTTGTTTTATTGAAGATTCTATTCATAAAGAAAAATCTTCAGAGAGCTGAGAATATTCAAGAAATAGCAAACCTTGCAGTCCAAGGATTTGTTTATTAAGCCGTTATTCCTTCCTCGAAGCGACTTTTATCACTTTTAAGATTATTTTTACATAGGGAATCATCTGCGTTATGAGAGTCTTGATAATAAATAAATAATTATATTTACATCTATATATTTTCTATTATAATCTCACTATTCCTTTACCCATATTTTCCTCCGCCTTTTAGAAATTTCCAATGTAGCTATTGAACTTGAACTTATGAATGGATGTTTGAAATATTCTTCAAATCTTCATCAATCGTACCTACTATAGGTATGTGCGTGTATATATATATATATATATATATATATATATATATATATATATATATATAAATCATTCAATTTATCTACAGGTTTCTACCCATGTCTGAGGAAAGGCTTTATTTCGATAGAAAACCCCTCCCCCTTTGTTGTCCATGTACTCGAATAACATCCTATGCATCGTTCTTCATCGACCTCTTTTGATGATTTTAAGGGCAAGAGGTATATCGCGGTTAGTCGCAAGAAAATAAAAATTATGGCCACTACGGGAAAAATTAATAATTTCGAATCGGGGTAAAAACCACTAATTGATGGCCCCATTTCGCTTGTATATAAGATGAGTAAATATTCCACGAATATTTCACATATACATGTATGTATATGTATATATAATCTCTCCCGTACCAGGCTAAAAGAGGGGCAGATACTGTAGAGATATCTGATTCTTGACGATACTGTACACTTGAGAGATACTGTGGTCAGTGTTATGCTCCGGTCACCTGATTACCCCCTTTACAGGTACCTATTAATAAATAAATTAAAGGCTGGGTGGGCCTAGGGACGGTCAGGGGATCTATTTCAATCTTTAGTGCGCTCAAGATTTGATCTCAACTCCTCCAGCATATTAGTCCAGAGCTATTGCTTTCGTGATCTAGGGGGTCTGAAACTTTAAATTTTCTATTCGGCTCTTCCGGATCGCCTCATAAGGTCAACCTTATAGGCCGATTCTCCCCCTAAAGGGAGGAAACGCGCCAAAATATCGAATTGCAAGACAACAAATGTGAATCATATGCAAAGGATCCGACCTTCCAAAAAGTAGGTGATGATGGTCCAGGCGAGATAAATGACTGATGGGATGGACTATTAGGCCAGGCACGCGATAAGGAGGCACATGTGTCCGTGCACAGCAACAGCTGCCAAGTAATCAAGATTTAGGCTATTTTCAGAAGTCCTGTCGGCTATCACTTTGTTCTTATATTGGAAACGGCTCATCCTGCTAATCTATTGCTTTATCGGCGAAGTATGTGGGACACCATCAGGGATTTATATGACGCTGGTCAAGAGATAAATTACCCATTGGTCAAAAATACAGCATATAACATTTTTATTATTTTGCAAATGTGTATGAATAAATATTTCCCTCCACTGGAATGCTAATGTTCTACGTTTCACAGAATAAGAAATAGACATTAAAATAAATAACTAAAGCCAATCATCTTAGGCTTGACTAATATGTTCTAAAGAAAATGTATTATTCATTCGAATGGAATAATGGTACTTAAAACATCTGTTTATACAAAACGGTAGCTAGTTTTATGGAAAATTCAGAATATTAAACAGAAACATTGTTGACCATGTCCTATCCGCAGACAATATGCAAAACATTGGTCATTACTTTCAATTCAACGTCCATCACAAGCCTGTGATTCAGGAAACTCACAGGGTGTCCTTTGTAAGTCCTTATTTGTTTACTGAGTTCTCTTACCATATATGTTTTTGGGATACGTCTGTCATGTAGGCTTATCTGTATATTTCAATACAGGCTCACCTCGATAGAAAAAGTTAGATCCATTTAGAGGCAAGTGGCCTCTGATCTCCGGTTCGAATAATAATAAAAAAATATTGGACACTTGTTGGATTTAAGTCAACGGCTGGTGCTTTTGTATATTATGCATAAACATTCTTCGTCAGAATAAAGGTAACTTCATTGATTGAAGGGAAAATAATTTTAGCAATGTATTGTGACATTCAGAAATCAAAATTAGTACCAAGTGCGGACCAAGGGTTAGTTCCATTTCAATCAGGACAATGACGTTAAACACACTAGCCTAATAGCCCGAAGTTGGTACCTTTAAAACTGCCCAATATGCAGGGCAGACACTGCAACCTCTGTGATCATTTAAAAGCCCGTCACGCAGGAGCTGCATAACTAAGCACTTTCCTCATAATTTTTGTAGTGTAGACTAGATTATTGAATAATTTGCAGTAAATAACCTATATAAATAAAATAAAAACGTGAATAGTTCTGCTCATTTACATTTCTTATGAGAACTGTTCAATTATTAATTTTGTAAATAATTTGCTTCCAGAGTTACGTTAATACATGACTACGTTAGTACTGTACTACTTAATAAACACACAAAAACTTCATTTTCCGTCTTTTGATCTGACGCAGGAACAGGATACAGTCCCTCTAGCGGGAGATAGCTCTCCTCGCGGCGCCTTTGGGAACCTACGTCTGGCCCGCAAATTCTAATGAAACAGGGTTTAAAGTAAACCCTCCTCTCCAGTAGACCGATTTACTTCATTTTTACAACACTTCTTTCTCATGAGATGCCCATAACGTATACCGCGTTTCGTTACAATACAGCAGAAATTACGACCAGTATGAGTATATTAGTACTTTAGGTCCGGAGTAAACCCCCCCCCCCCCCCCCCCCCCTCCAAATAACCCGATTTAGTTTATTTTTACAACCCATTTTTCTCTGTTGATTACCACCACGAATACCCAGTTTGGTTGAAATGTAACAAAAATTACGGCTGGTAGTGGCAAATTGGTAATGTGGGTCCGGAGTAAACCCCCCTCCTAATAAACCGATTTACTTTATTTTTACAACGTATGTCTCTCTTTAGATCAACCTAACGAATACCGAGTTTCGTTGAAATATAACAAAAACTACGGCTGGCATGGTCAAATTAGTGTTTGTATCGTTTGCTAATTGAACGCTATATACCACGTTTCGTGAAGAAAAAACAAAAACTCTGGCCGCTATCGTGTTAACAGTCATATATATATATATATATATATATATATATATATATATATATATATATATATATACATTTTAACGGGGGTCATTTTCGGTGTCTACTAGGTAGGATCGATGGAGATTTGAAGAAATTTTTCAAAAATTCCGTCATGAGTGCAACCTCAATAGCTACTTTCCTTCGGAGGAAAGAAAATCACCAAGTGATTTCTGTTTTAATCACTAACTCTTCCAAAGAAGAGTATCTTGGACAAATTTTACAAGATATCGCCTTCTGTGATCGCAAAGCCACTTTCTTTTATTCCTAATAGGCTCAGGAAGGTAACAAATGTTAAGGACAATTCTAAAAAATAATAATTTCTTCATTCTAACACTAATATCAAATTAGCTATTAGGATTTAAAGAAAGTAAACAAAAACTTTTGATAGCTTTTGTTGTTGTTTTTCTGTTACTATACTTGTTTATAAGCAATCAGGAATTAGTTGGGATTTGCAAAGAAAACATCAATACGATTTTTGTAAAAACATCTGTATTAAGGACGTTTCGGGGCTTGTTTATATTAAAAATTTAATTTAATTATGTTGTAGAACTTATTAATTGAAATAATAAATATTATTTATTCGTTACAAACCCAAGGATTATGGATTGAATCTTCTATTTACTAAGTTAGTGAGCGTCCAGAAACTTTCGTTACTGACTGTAGATATTTTGAAGGGTAGCAAACTGTAGACAGTCCGGTTCTAACGGTCAAAGAAGTTTTAATTAGATGCATTGCGATTATCAATGACAGATAATTTATGGATCATTTAATCGAAGAGAAAAATAAACGAAAAATCATAACTAAGCGATACGAAATGTGCCAACAATTGCAAACGATGGTATCTGAACTATGAAAATCACGAAGCACGCTTTTTCCCATCGAGGTGCTGACAAGGGATTCCGCTTCCAGTCTATCAATAGGAATCGTGCATCTGAACAATATCTTCGGTACAAAACCTGAATGCTCTATCGTTTAACATTTTAGCACGATTTCCTTGAGCAGGAGTATATCATTGGGTTTAGCTTTTGCATGATGTTCCAATACAAAAATCCTAGAAAAAGATTCTATATAAATTCTTTATTATTGCACTTTGACAGCAATGTCCTATCTTCCATTTTCAAGTTCCCTACAGTAGTAATTACTATAACAGTAAACAAGTTTGCAGATACCTCTTGCTCGTTTTCACATAACTTAAGAACATTGCGAAAAATCGGCACTAAATCAACAAGAATATTACTTGCATTACCTTCAGCACATTCCGAAGTAATGTTGTAATTCGAGTAGCTTTCATTGAAGAATTTTCATATCTACTAGATACAAAAAATGACCATTGATTTCCAGCAAAACCGGCCCATCGGGACGTTTTCTCCAGGCCAAATTATTCATGAACACTGACCAATTCTGTTATCTTACAATGAAACTCGATATACCTATAATATTCCAAGTAAGTCTGTAATAAAAATAATTTAAATCAGTAGGTACATTACATAATTTAATTACTGAAATTAACAGAAAATCCACATCCAAGGTCAAATTATTCATGTGGTCCTTACGGACGTAATTTTTGTTTTCTTGTTACGAGAGTAACTAATTATACCCGAAGAAACAGCTAAGCATGCTAAGTATTTATTTATTTATTATATTTTTTAAATAATTGAGCCATCTATTTTAAATATAAATATAAATAGTATATTGTAGAATATGCTTAATTGACCCTTAATTGGACGTTTGGTAAATGTTAATAATACATAATTAGCTGAATAGAGCTTTTCGCCAGCTGAAATATTTAGAAAATACTAAAACTGCCAGAATTAAAAAAAAAATCATTTGGCTATAATTCTCCTTAAGTAAAATGGAAATTCAAACGTTGACATGCCAGAAGCCCAACGAAAAAAAAAAAAAAAAATAGAATCTAACTGAGAGACAATGCTTTTAATAACAGGAAAAAAAACGAACAAAGAACGGCCATTCTAAAGTTTCTGAAGATTAAAAAAATACGTGAAATTTAAACTTAAGTAGAATTAGGTTAAAAAATGTTCTAATCAAAGTTTGGCTAAAATGTTTTGTAAATAAAAAAAAATGGAAACTTCAGTTTTTTTTACTAATAGAATGAGTAAAACAAGAATCCGATGAGTACTATTTTTTATAGTCAGCCTTAGTAAACGAAAAAAAAAAGAAAAGGAAATAAATTCAATCAAGAGACGATTAAACATATAATTACACAAGCAAAACGTATTACGATAATTATAAGATTATGGGGATTGTTATAAAGAGTTCTAACTTGTTAGTTTTTAAAGATAAAAAATCTTGTCTCGTTTAAGATAATTGAGAATATAACAAGCTACACCATAAAATACCGTTTAAGAAAAACAAGAAAGAAATGAGGCAGGAGGGTAAAAAAATCTCGAGCCATTTTATAATTTGCGGGTGTTATACTTTGGTTCGGAATAAAATTTTATGGTTTGAAAAAAAAAGTATTAGAGTGCCTAGGTTTTAGTCATTTTGGTTTTAATAGGAAATTTGTAATCTAACCTAACCAGTTTTTACACAGAAAAATTGTATAATATAAGGAATTCAGAGATATCTTGAATTAAATGATGCTCAAAATTATTAAATACAATTTCTTCCTGCAATAGAATAGATTATATATGATGATGATTCTTATCGAACTATTTATATGCGTCTTACCCGAACAATTACAAATAGCCATTATTTGAGGCAAAACAATGACTAATTTGTTTAATTTAAATTTGGAGGTGTTTTAATAGTCTTGAAACAATTTTAAGACCAACTACCACCCTACTTTTCTGTATGGAAGTGAAAACCGGGTTCCCCTGAAGAAACACTGGAGTAGTGCTACAGCCGCAGAAATGAAATAACTCCTTAGAGTGGGAGGTCTGACAAGGAGAGACGAAGCCAGGAACGATAGGATACGGAGTGATGTGGGAGTAGCTTCCTTGATGGAAACAGTGGAGAAGAGGCAGCTGAGGTGGTTTGGGCATCTATGCAGGATGAGGTGAAGACCGAGATCCACGGAAGTTCTTTGAGGCTCGGCCCACTGGACGTCGTCCACGAGGAAGGCCGAGATTACTTTGGATGGACCACATTTCCAGGCTTGGACAGGAAAAGGGAAAGAGTCAGAACTCAATGAAAGCACTGGCTCGGGATCATGATGCTCTGTGGTTTTAGACTGAGGCACGTTCACATTGAAAGGATGATAAAGAAGAAGAATGAGAAAAAAATAAATAAGAGAAAATAGTCCGTAATGTTCATTTTATTTGGTCTATTATACTTACAAGTGACAAGGAAGATCAAAGACACATAAAAGTTAAAAAACGACTCCAAGAAAACAATTTTCAAAGGGCCGATCAAGAATAGTAAAACACGCCCGATAGCAATTCATTCAATAGAAACAACAGGAAATTAATGTAGCTAGACAGGTAAGTGAAAGCAATAAAAAAGAAGATGGACAAAAACCTGTTTCTATTGGTGTTTACAACTGACTGGGATTGGATCGGATTAAGATAGGCTGACTCGACCAGCTGGTTTTTAACTGACGATATAGAGATAAAACAGTATTTTTTTATCTTATTACTTTCGTTATTTAATTTCTTTTTTCCATTCTATCCCAATTAATCTTTAGTAATGTTCTGTTATTTATCGAAACCAATCCCAATGATTGAATCATGAAAGGATAGTTTATCGAGTATAAGAAGGTCAAATCTAATTAATTTCTACGATGTAATTTAGGAAGATTTTTTTATTGTTTACGATTCCATCATTTCTGGCACAAATATGTAGAAAAAGAACTTAAAATTGAATATTTATCATTCTGATGGAGTTCTTCAGAATATATTTTCTGTAAATAAAAAAAAAAAAAAAAAAAAATCTAAGAAGAGAATTTCCTTTAGCGTTGAATACATTTTTTTGTTTTAAAATATAACGTCATTTATTAATCAGGTTATGTTTTTGGACAAGTTATCTATAACTTACACCGTTTTCTAGCCACGACAGTGGTTATGTCTTTTACTTTTTTCGATAAACCCATAACTTTTAAACACAGAATGTGACAACAAAACATCCATTGGGCCTTTAAAAACTTTAAAAAGGATGTACAAAAAATGTTCTGACATCACTAACCTCTACGGCTACAAACAGAGAAGAACGTCAAGTGAGCAAAGACCATAGCGAAGAAATCAAACACGTGAGGTTAAAGGGAAGTAAACAGAATGGACAATTGGCAAAGCAGAGAGCATATCAACAATTTCAACTCAGTTGGAATAGCAACGTTATTCATTATGATCTCTGCTCTCTCTTCGCTCCACTCTTTGATTTTTAGCGCAAATAGCATAGTAAATCAGCGCGATTAAAACTTGCTGTGCAAACTGAGTTGTAATCGTTGCTCTCTGCTTTGCCAGCTGGTCCATTCCCTAAAACCTAACGTGTTTGATTTCTTCGCTATGCTCCTTGCAGTCTCGACGTTCCACTCTGTACGTAGAGTTCAAATGGACAAATAGTCCATTTGAACAACTTTATTAATTTTAATAAAATCAAAACGCCAAGAAATACTTTTTCTATAACCGACAGCCAACACATCCAACGTTGTATTGATAACAAACACAATAGGTAATGTATTTTTTAGTCCTCTAATAGTTTGTATTACAGTTATCTTGGTCAATTTGATAGGAATCGACATAACGTGTACAACCATAGGGTCAAATGTCTCCAACATATTTTTCTGAAGAAATATTTTTCAGTAGCATCATTGACACATCAGACCTAATAAGCCAATCCTCTGAGGTAGATGAGATAGAAACGACAGGAAATTAAAATTTCACAGAGTAAGAGGCGGTGTTGTACTTTGTACTATGAATGTAATGTTGGATAAGGAGCTGAAATAAAATACTAAATCACCCACAATGAATTTAATGACCGACATATTCGGAACAAATACGTTATTGTCAGTATCGTAATCAAGATAACTCTGTTACATGTTTCATTTAGAAGAATTAGATCTTTCATTACTGCAGAATAGACCCAGAAACTTACAGGGTTCTTATGAAATTCTGCAAAAAGTTTGTCAAGAAATTGACAGTAAACAAAAAAGATACGATTATGTCACCTGAATTATTGACCATTCAATAAAAAATCGTAAATAAATATGAAAAAAGCAATACAAATTTGAGGTTATCAACTGACATTATCTATAAGTTTGTGTGTTCGTGTCTTGAGCGCGAGATGTTAACTGGACATTTGTATCATCCCAAGGCTTTAAACGCAAATCCCGTTACAGGAACGTCAGACTTTAATTAAAGGTACCATGTTTTTAAAGTTGATTTAACTTTTTCCCACCAATGAAACTTCAACTTTCATGTATGAGAAGTCACGCCATCGCGTGAACGAACTCAATAAAAATCTCAAACTAAATTGGTAATTGGTTAACCAGATAGACGTTAGCCAAGCCAAGGCTGTAACGCAAAAGGATCTACTGTTTGGAGCGTTCTTTTGGAATCGTTGTACCCCATGTGGTAAGAAAAATCGTTCTCAAGGTCATCAATAGGCAACATGGAGCTAAACTACATTTATTTTCTTTGTGCGACCAATATCATTACGGAATTTATCAAACTTTTAAATATATTGCCACAATTACATATTTTTTAAACGAAGTAATAATGTGTCCTAATTCAGTGTATGCAGGGATGATGATTCTTGAAATGATGAATAACAACAGCTTAAAGGGGGTCTCCCTTGGTCTAATGACTAGCGCCTTGGAGTCATAAGCGGGAGATGGTGGGTTCGATTCCCAACCTCCGGCAGGAATTTTAGCATCCCACGGCTCGCTGGTAAAGTTCCTCGCTAAACCCTGGATGTCGGCGCTAATGACCTAGATGTAGATGAGCCGTAAAAAAAAAAACAAAAACAAAAAAAAAAAAACAACAGCTTAATGAGAATTGTTTCATGTGTAACCGACCTGGTCGTTTCTAATGCTAGGTAACAAACTTTATGTCAGAAACAGCTTCAACAGACTCCTCTATCGCGGAGTGTATTGAACCCGAAGTATGTTGATTCTTGTTGAATGATCACATGGATAATATCAAAAGCGATAACAAACCTGTTACCAGGACAGTCAAAACACACCTCAAAAGCGATAAGATCATCATCGCAGAGCCCAGCCTCTGCCAAGATGCTGCATACTGTTTCACAGTCGATAAATAACATATTCTCTGTAAGGATTTTTAGAATGACATAAAAAGCGATGCTACAGAAGAAGGGAAAAGTGTGATGATGTCCGCAGCGCAGATACTCAACTCTCAAGTGTATAAACACAACGGAGTGTACTTCATCATAATTTCTCGCGACTACAAACGCCAAGAACAGTGTCGTAAAGATTCACATTGGGTCTTTGTAGTCGAGAGCTCTAAGAGGTCTTTTTCCTACATATTGATTTGACTCATTTGATTTTTATTGAGTTTCAGCCAACTGAGATTGTTAGGTTTATACTGCCTCTTTAAAAACGGCATTTGATTTCCTGAAGAAGACCCTCTTTGGAAGGTCTGGGTGTATAGTATTATCGAATGACTGCACTCAAGAAGAAATTTACAAGCGTTGTTGGCTTGGTAGATCCGTTTCCTTCAGCCAGTAGGTCAATGTTTCAATCCTAAATGTTCTCGTCTATACTTACAGGGCATGAGTAATCTACAGCACCGGATGGTTTCAAAATATATTAATACGTTTACTAAATGAGCCTAAACGATTCGGAAATGGATAAAATACCACATCAACTTCCTTCAGTCCTTGCATACGCCGTTGATCAAGGAGGACCATTGAAAAAAATAAACATGACTGTACAATCCAGAAATTGAAGTAAATTCTTCTTACGCGGCGCTAATGATCTAGTTGTCGATGCATCAAACAACTAAATAAATTTGCTTACATACTTTCATTTTATTATGAACAAGATCTTTCAGCATCAGGTGCTAGCAAGGGCTGAGGCATAATAAAAAATAGTGTTGGGAAATGACAAATTTAGCTCGAATTCTCGAATTGAACGTTCTTTAAAAATATATATGTGTATAACGTTTTCAACTTGATCTTATTAAAAGACCCATTTCATCGAAAATTTAGTTTTCCGTTGTTTTTTTTTTTTTTTTTTTTTTTTTTTTTTTTTTTTATTTCATGAATGTAAAAGAACTAATGATCTTAAATGAAGAGTCAATTAAATTGACAGAAACTTCATTTCTTAAAGTTTCACTCGAATAATGTGCATTTTTGAAAATAATTTTAGCTCGAAACAAGATTAAGGGTTAAAAAATAATTATTTGGACAAATTGGCAATTGTTAAAATTTCATACCACCTAAACCGGATGTGTGTTGCAGCGGCTAAGCTTAAGCTGTTACAAATTTGAAGTACAAATGGCTTCAAAACCGGAAAATTACAAACCGCAAAACAGAAGTATTACGCACAAAACCTATCTAATACTGAGAACTACACTCCGCTTTCCGATTGAGAAGACAATAAGAACAAGACAAGGATTACTATTTCTCAATGCTGTCAAACATAGAAGAAAGAATTCATAGAAAAACTTTAACAGGTACTTGAAGAAAGGATGTACATGCTTATCTTTAGCTATTGAAAGATAAGAAAATGATAAAACACGTTACCTTCCAAGAATTGCACATGCACACGCAAGTGCGTGTAATAGATCAAGCAGTCATCTCCAAGATGCAATCTTCAACTGAAGCTTGACGCTGATCATGACCTGAAGATTTCAGCTGGTATAATGAAAGTAATTAAATGGGCTTTCATTTGATATACAACAAGACCAACTTATTACAAATTTTACTTTAAAAAAAAAAAAAATCGAAAAATTGTACGTAACGGTTTTTGAAAAGCTGTACCTTTAAAATTCTGAAAAGAATATGTTTAAATCTTCAGTTCATTGACTGGTATGTAAAATTTGTAATAAGTTGGTCTTATTGTATATCAAATGGAAGTCCATTTAATTAGCTAAACAATGATACTATGCTAACTGTTCTAGCTAGAATAGAACTTAATCTACCAAGATGATTAGATAGTTAGCCGTCGAGGTGATAAGTAAAGATGGAATGGTTGGGATTCGGCTAAATAAACCTCAATATGATTTTGTTTTAAAAAATCTATATTTCGGACGTTTCGGCTACTCATTGGTAGCCTTCGTCAGCTAAAATGACAAAAAAAAGAAATTAATACAAAAACAAAAAAAATTATGATTGTGATAGGTAACAGAGCTATAGATACAATTAACTTATAAAAGAACATATCGTCTTAAATTCTTAGAAGGAAAAAGTGAATAGTAATTGATTTTACAAAGAAATAGGAAGCTACATACCAATGACAAATATAGTACCTAATAGTACAATTTCTTTGTAAAATTAATTAATGTTACTATTAGGTACTATATTTGTCATTGGTATGTAGCTTCCTATTTCTTTGTAAAATCAATTACTATTCACTTTTTCCTTCTAAGAATTTAAGACGATATGTTCTTTTATAAGTTAATTGTATCTATAGCTCTGTTACCTATCACAATCATAATTTTTTTTGTTTTTGTATTAATTTCTTTTTTTTGTCATTTTAGCTGACGAAGGCTACCAATGAGTAGCCGAAACGTCCGAAATATAGATTTTTTAAAACAAAATCATATTGAGGTTTATTTAGCCGAATCCCAACCATTCCATCTTTACTTAATCTACCAAGCAATTAACATTATCCAGTTGACCCACAAAGGCGGGTTTTCAATACTTTGAAAATTAATACTAAAAAAACGGAAACAGATACAATTTTTTAAAAAATTGTACCATTCAAGGAGTTGTTAGAGCTATTAGGATTCAAAATTTCATAAAAATCTAAGAGGGTCAGGTTGTAAACAGTACTTTCATTGGTTGAATTGACATGGAATGGCCCTTAAAATATGTACATTCAGGCGTATAATTAAAACGAAAATAGATATCGTCAGGGTTGGGTCATGTAGTATCATAATACAGGGTGTCTACTACTTTCATGAAAGCCAATTTCGTGACATTTTCATGACTTGAACTATAAATTTCGTGCCCATTAAAAAGAAAATAATTTCACTTAAAAAGAGAAAGCCCTAAGTTTTAGCTTAAAATTATTTGCAACTTAAACGGATTACCGTGATATCTATAAACTCACAATTTTACATACATTTAAAACAATTAATAAAACTGTATAAAATGTACGTAATATCGTCCCTGCCATGTCAAACTATCGAATATGCAAAATCTCGTTTTTAGATTCGGGACTTTGCTCTTGGATTGCGGGCGATACGGCTTGTCGCAAAATGTCGCAACTCTAACCCCTTTATAGATTAGCCTTTATTGCCTTAAAAAGTATCGAATAAGACCACTTTTGAATATATTATTTCGTCAATGGATAAAATATGTTCGTTCCTATTTTGCTCTGATTTGCATATTCGTTAGTTTGACATGGCAGGGATGAAATGTTAAAGAGGTTAGTTACATTAATTTTAATAGTGAAGACACGAAGACTCTAGAATGACTAGGTATTCAAAAATATTAAACAATGGTAGCAGAATTCAAAATTTCTAAATATTATTAAATTTTAACGTCCATTTATTATTAACTACGAATTTTAGGACGGATTATCTACAGGTTACCACCCTTTTCTAGCCAGGATAGGGCTGATGCCTTTTCTTTTTTCTAAAGAAAGGCCACCACCCCTAGTGGGAATCGAACCCACGACTCTTTGGCACGGAGTGTTAAGTGTTCACGCCTTAACGCTCACGGCCACCGGGCCTCCAAATTTCTAAATAAATTACTAACTAAATATTTATTGTCAATGTACATAATTTAGTCAATTAAGGTCCAGCGCACACAGTGCGAGTGTTGTGCAACTCCCGTTGCAAACCAGTTGCGTCTAAAACCACTTTGCAACTGTAACACACGGGTGTACTGGCAAAGGGTATCAGCATATTGTAAATCAGTTGCTCCTACGATGCAGTAAAAGTGGAATGTTTACTTACAAGGGGAGTATACAGCGATGAGGTCACCTATTTGGACCATTTTTTTTCTGGTGACTCTACATCGAAAACTAGTCGACACGTATCCGAGCGTTCCGTCCAATGCACATTAGAAGCCGAAAAATAAAATAAAATAGGTTGAAAGTGCTTTATTTTTTATGTCGAGTTTAGAAAATGATATCGACATGGTTCTTTCACCAATTCATTTGTTTTACAGAGTAGATTAAAGGAAAAATGTGCTCGTTAAACAATAATTTATGTATCGTCAAATAAATTCAAAAATATACTTACGTTTTCTAGTAAACTAGTATTATACATTTTTTTTACACCAAAAATAATAGCAGATTTAAAATCAGCACCCCAAGAAACCGTAATCTGGTGAATATCATTTAAAACAAAAAATAATGATTTTTTGTCAGTCTAGAAGAGACTAAAAATTTGTAAGCGAAAAAGTAATGTGACGTTTTGAAATTCAATATCTCCCCTTGAGATTATCCGATTTTTACGTCATTGAAATCTTTCAAAAGAAGAACGACTCCTTTTTCTAACCATATACATGACTGTTGTATTATCTCTAAAGATACTTCTAAAAAATGGTTCTCAAAATAAAAATAAAATAAAACGTTTTTGCATATAACGTCAATCCCCGAACTCGTAGAAACACCCCGATTGGAAGTAAATGTGTCTCATTAGAGCCTTGATCGACCCTCCAAGTTCCGAATGAATCGGGTAAATATTCTTTGAAATATGGCCAGATTGTTGAATCTTTAACAAAATTTTAATTTAGGGGTTTTTCAATGTGCTAAAAACGAATCTTTCATCCGTTTTCAAATAAAAAATTGTTTTACATACTCGACGTTATGGAAGTCATTATTCTGCCAAAATAACATACCTAATCCTACATTTAAAAAGTGATCCATTATAAAAAAAATTTTGACTTGAAAACGGATGTCAGATTCGTTATTAGCACATTGAGAAACCCCTAAATTCAAATTTTGGGAATATTACAAAAATAAAAAAAAAGTATTTATTTTCGAAAATTGTATTCATTTCATTCGTTTGCTGCTTTGTGCCAATAATAGTTTTGAAAATAAAAATATTGTCATGATTTATCCTGTTGAGTTGTGCGGGCTAAACATGTCTTCAAAATAATATCTACCAATTAAAAACTAAGACAAACAAAGACAAAAAAAAAACAACCAATTAAGAACTGAGGTAATCAGAGATAAAAGTATTCACACGGCATCTTCGAATCCCACTAGGAAAGCTTTATTTATAACAACAAAAACTTCTTTTTGTAATTTTACTTGTCCTGTAATGTTGACAAATACATTTTCCTACTATAAGCAATTACAAACATAACAAAAAATGAAAACAGACAAAAAGAACCTTTCAAATAAACGAAACCAGCTACTTCAAAGTTTTAAGGACTTATTTCTCCAAATGAGACCGTCCCATCGAAAATTCCTTTAGAACCTTTTTTGTAGATAATTTAGTAAGCTTTCGAATAGTTACTTTCCACTTACCAGGATTTCCCAACCGTTTCCGATGTATTAAGGAAAATATACGAAGTTCCAAAAACGTTTCATGTCTGTTAATAAAAAAAATGTTTTGAATCCTTCCTTAACTAAAAACGTCCCTAACCAAAATTTAAAAATCTTTGCTTGGATAAATTTCAAACACGCAGAAAATATTTTAACTGAATCCCATGATTCTAAGTACCCAAACCAAAAACTTTATTCAACAACTATTTTTCCACTTTTCTCGGAATTGGTTAAAGATGTCGCCTTAAAAATGTTCGGTTAAACCTATAAAAAGATTCCATGAGTGCAAACAATTTTATTCAAGGCCAAAGTTCACAAAAAACGTTTATTCAGGTTTTTCAGCGAAGCGGTTAGTTTTATGACACAAATATTTAGATCCTGCAATTATCTGCAAAATTGGTCTACTCTTTCCTTGATTACATTAACGATTTCTGCAAAAAGGTGATTCCAAAATTTACTTTAGGTATATTCTCCATAATAAGCATTATGGTAGCGTTTCTATGTAACAGGAGATGTTGGGGGGGGGGGTCCACCATTTGTATAATATTAAACTTGTGTAATTTCTGCTTCTGTGTAACTTGGCTACAGTCGTCTTCCTGTGCCCTGACGCCTTAATATCGCTTTTATTCGAGATATTCGAGTGGGTGTTCACAATTTTCACGAAATTTAAAAAAAAAAAAAAAAAAAAAAAAAAAAAAGTTTATTTCTATTCTAAGCTTTCCAAATGACAATAGGAATAAGAACGGAACCGCACTAAGATGACGCAGTTCCTGCGAGTCGGACTTTTTTCTCTTCTAGCACATTAATGGTTTGAGTTAATTGCTTAAAACGTTTGTCTGCATCTTCAGATATCTTTAAATATTTAAGATGCTCCTCCTTTTTGATGCTTTGACATCTGAAGAAATCATTCCTTTAGTTATTTACTTCTGCCACCAGCTGCCATCACAGAGGAATATACACAACGTTCAGGTATCAAATTGTTGTAACATTCTCTACTAATCCTCTTTAAACTTCTGCATTGCCATAAAAGAGTGAAACCATTCTTTTCGAGAATTTAAAAAATAAAGCATCTTGATCTACATCTAAATGTTAACAAACAGTCCTATTCGCAGGAACCGCGTCATCTTAGCGCGGCTCCGTTCATATCCATAGTGTCATTAGCAAAGGAGTAGAAAGCATTTTGATCTTTCGTGAAAAATATAAAATTACATCTCAAAGAGAAGGAAGATTTAGGGCGCTACAACAGGAAACTGATAGGAACCTCCTCATCGTTCGCCACACTAAAGACACTATTACCAATATCTTTCTCATTTTCTTACCTTATTTTATTAAAATACTAATTTTACTATTACATGCAATTAAAAAAACAATAACCAATTAAAACAATAGGTAAACAGAGACAAACGCCAGTTGAAAAAACGAAACAATTTCGAAGTTTTAAATCTTTTGTTTGGTGTAAACTGTCTCACCTCACCATACCCCAGTAACGTCATAACAAGGACTTGAGTGACACACCATGGAGGTTTCCTCCATAGAGGTGCCATACATCCCCCTGCTAACTCTATGCACTTTAAAGTCAGGAGATCGTTAAACATTTGGGACTCCGTTATTCAGATTGCTACTGGAACCATGGGACATATTTATTATATGGTGTCAGAGAAAACACCCAGCAGCCAGCGAGCATCATGGAGGAAGAGGCGGAAAAGAAATGGCAGGTCTAATATTATACTAGGTCGGGTGAATAAAAACAAGTAGGAGGAGTAAGTACTCGTGGAGTCTCAAAAAACAAATAAACACAAAAATTGAAGTGAATAAAACAAGTATTTACTACTAGCCGAATACCCGTACTTCGTCACGGTAGATAGGTAGTTATTTTATTGCGTTAAATAATGTATCATCAAAATTAATGCTACTATATAATTTTTTGCAGTTTATTATAGCATGGTCCCCGTCATACTATTTGTTATTCATTAATAGATAAGTAATCAAAGTATAATGTTTGTTGATGCTGGGGCGCTCCGGACCGACATTGGCGACACGAAAATTTCACGTTTCAGATCCCATAGATCACGAATAAGACGATTGTTGAAATTTGTGTGTTTATATATATATATATATATATATATATATATATATATATATATATATATGTATATATATATTTCTCTGTTCGCTCTCCCACCGGCTCAAAAATGGTTTGATTTTGATGAAATTTCGTACAATAATAGTTCGTCTAATTTGATAGGTCAAGTTCGTTAACCAACAGAATCCGTCCACCGGAACAGGGTTCAGCAAAACTTTGGAATTCCTACCAACTGGAGGATCATCAATAGTATTTTCTATACATAACTTTAAGGCAGGTACCATCGCATGAGCCCTTGCTAGTACCTGCGAGTTTTCAGTCCACGGATTGTACACAGTTTTAGTGGAAAAAGATTAATTACAGAAACTTCGCTGAATTTATCTCTTTGATAGGAAATCTTGGAATAGAAAAATTTCGTGACATGGTTTCCAAATTCGTGACTTTTTCGTGATTTTCGTGCCCTATTTTTCATTTCGTGACATTTTCGTGATTTTCGTGACTTTTTCGTGCAGTAGACACCCTGTAATAAAATAAAAAGTTTTTTATTTTTGCCGATGTTTCAGCTTCAAACAATAAACAGAAACGTATTCACCACTTAAAAATAAAAAATCCGACTCGCAGGAACTGCATCATCTTAGCGCGGTTCCGTTCTTATCCGAAGTGCGATTAGTAAAGGAATAGTAGCAGCTATCGGTAGGTTTTGATCTGTCGTTAAAAATATAAAATAAAATCTCAAAGAGAAGGAAGCTTAAAGAGCCACATATGGAAACTGACAGTTTTCTAAACGGATGGGACTCTCCCGTCATCGCGACGCTCACTCTAGGAAAACTCTATTACCAATATGATTCTTATTTTCTCAGCTTTAATGAAATACTCATTCCACCGTTAAATAAACTTAAAAAACAAAAGTGAGGTAAACAGTGACAAAAACCCGTTTAAAATAACAAAACTAACACTTTCGTAGTTTTAAGCACTTACTTCTACGACTGACATTGCCCCATCGAAATTTGCTTCAGAATCTTTTTTTTTAGAGAATTTAGTAAGCTTTTGAATGGTTAAATCGTACTTCCCACGATTTCTTAACTGTTTTGAAGATATTAAAGGGGGAAAATGGTGCTAATACCTACCGATAGCTGCTATATTCCTTCACTAATCGCACTTGAGATAAGAACGGAACCGCGCTAAGATGAAGCAGTTCCTGCGGGTCAGACTTTTTTTTTGTCAGACAAATTAATGTATTATGTTTATATTATAATATAAATATTATGTTTATAAGAAGAGCAAATCACTTTAATTGCGGTGTAAAATATTGTTGCTAGCTAAATCTAAGTATTATATAAGCTCATAAGGAAAAAATGGTGCTAATGACTCAGATTTCGATACACCATAAAAGAAAAAAAAATTAAGGACAATATACAAAGATTCCGAAGTATTTCATGTCTGTTAATAAAATATTTTATTCTAATCCCAATAACGCAACACTTATACACAAATAAACTTTTTTTAGGTACCTATTTAATACGTATAAAATAAGGTTATAATGAGCGATCCGCTGTGGCATACACCAAGTACTACCACCGTGTGGAGTGCAACTAGTATAGACCGGTACGTCTGTACCACTGTGGTATGTAAAGAGCGGCTGTTCTGATACTGGCAAAAATTAGAAATCCTACATTCCTAAAGTTGTTTGGAGGCTTATCTTTATGACTCTAGACAAAGACTTGAAGATGACGAGGGTACACAGGGAGACGAGAGTACCTGGGGACAGGGAAAACGCCCCCCACCCTAAGCCTCCTAGCTCCTCACCTTCGAATTTATATGATTTCGTTCAAAGAATTTAAAAAAAAAAATTAATAAATAGATAAAAACTTCTGAAAATAGGGAATACCAAAAACAATTCTAAAGAACGAAATCAACACCAGTACAGTCATCTAGATATTCATAGGGCATCTTCGAATTCCAAGATACCGTTGAAACAAAATATTGTTTCTATATATACGTATCCTGTTTTATTGACTAATACATTTGACTACTATAAGTAATCACAAAAATAACGAGCAGTGAAAAAAAACTGTAGGAAACACACAAAAAAATTCGTTCAAATGAACGAAATTACCTATGTTTTAAGCACTTATTTCTCCAAATATGACCATCCCATCGCAAATGTCTTCAAATCATTTTTTGTAGAAAATTTAGTAACCTTTCGAATGGTAATCTTTTGCTTGCCAAGATTCCAAACCGTTTTCGTGATATTAATGAAAATATACGAAGTTCCCAAAACTTTTCATGTCTAAAAATGAAATATTTTATTTTAATCCTTCCTTTACTCCAAACGTAACCAAATTTTCAACATATTAGTTTTGATAAAATTCAAACATAGAGAAAATGTTTCAACTGAAGCCCATGATTCTAAGTACCAAAATCAAAGACAAAAAGAACAGTTCGAATAAGCGAAATCAATTACTTTAAAGTTTTAAGCACTTATTTCTCCGATTGACATCGCCTAATCAAAACTTTCATTAGAACCTTTTTTGTAGAGCATTTAGTAAGCATTCTAATGGTAATCTTTTGTTTCACAAGATTCTCAACCTTTTTCGAGATATTGAGGAAAGTATACAAAGTTACCAAAACTTTTCATGTCTGTTCATAAAATATTTTATTCTAACCCTTCCTTAACTTCAAACGTAACATAACTTTCTACATATTAGTTTTAGTGAAAGTAGAACATGCAGATAATGTTTCAACTGAATCCCGTGATTCTAAGTACCCAAACCAAAAACGGTATTCAAAAACTATTTTTCCAATTTTCTCGAAAACGGTTAAAGCTATCGCCTTGAAAATGGTTTCATTCGTTTTCCTAGCCCAAGAAGCATATAAAAAGAGTCCTTACAAGCTTATGAACTCAAAAACGTAAGCGTTACGATTTTTTCTGCGCGAATTTCGCCCCAAACGCCATCTTCCAGTGGGCGGATTTTGCTGGTTAACGAACTTGACCTTTCAAATTGGACGACTGATTTTTGTACCAAATTTCATCAAAATCGGACCATCAGGGAAGCCAGAAATGAGCGAACAGACAAATATATATATATATATATATATATATATATATATATATATATATATATATATAAATATATACATATATATATATATATATATATATACAAATTTGAACCACCGTTATTTTCGGTCTCTAGGGGTTCTGAAACGCGAAATTTTCTTGTCGGCACTTCCGGATTGTTTCATTGTATCAACCTTATAAGCGGGGTTCCTCCCTATGGGGGAGGGAGGAACCGCGCTAAAAGAGACAATCCCACACGGAAATAGATCCTATATCGTCTATCGTAAGTGTACTACTATACCAAGCTGGAATAACACCTACATTGGACAGACAAAAACAAAGTAAAACAAAAACATAAAAAAACGCCTTATCCAGACACACCATCACAGACAGACAGGACTTTTATTTTAACCAATTCTCCATCCTCTCTACTGAATCAAACCTCGGGAACGACTCCTTTCTGAGGTCATATTTAACCACGTAGAAAATAATCTGGTTAAGGAAAAATTAACAGAAAAAGTAATCACATCAACCCATTCAAACATTTCCCATATATTAAAAAAAAGTCCGACTCGCAGGAACTGCAGCATCTTAGCGCGGTTCCGTTCATGTCCCTAGTGCCATTTGATAAGCTTAGAAAAGAAATAAACTTATTTTTTTATATATCTCGTGAAAATTGTCAAAATCCTCTCGAACATCTCGAATAAAAGTGATATTAAGGCGTCAGGGACACCGACAGTAGCTAACTTTTACACAGAAGCGGAAATTACAGAATCTGGCTCTCATTCTAAAGCAAAGCTCTATAAATCAATACAAAATATGCCTAATAAAGCCTTTCTAGAGGATACAGAAGCATGGGCGTATATGAGGGGGGGGGGCTGAGGGGGCTGCAGCCCCTCCCGAAATTTTGAATTGATGATAAAAACTTCTCGTAAAACCCTTAAAAATAAATTAAATAAGATCACTTAGTTCATAAAACATATTTTATTTTACGTGCAATAGCGTTTTAGTTGCCTAAAACTATTCCAAGCTCTAAATATTTAGTATTCCATACCCTGGAAATGGTCTCAGCCCCCCCCCCGAAATTGTTTTTATATACGCCCATGTACAGAAGGATCAAGAAGAAGTACACAAGATTGAGTAGAATACCCTGCCTAATATAGCCTATATAGAATAATATGCCGAATAAAACGTATCTAGTAAATACACAAGGACAAATAAAAGTCTTGACGAATAACAAGTCAAAAAAAAAACTTTATTTAACAAAATAAAACAAAGTTTAGTTGCCCAACTACAATAGAATAATATACCTAATTAAGTCTATGGAGTAGACACAAATGGACCAAAAACAAGTCTTGTGGAATATTGATTTTCTTCTAATTAAATACTTTTTATCAATATTTAGTATATAACCTTTGTTGAAAACTATTGATTGCTAATTGATGAATCGGTTTACAACTAAGTAGTCTTTATGAATATTTAGTATATAACCTATTTTTGGATCTGTGTTTTTGGGGTGCTCTCCGCCTAGGCTTTGTATTTGTGTCGGCAGATACCTGGGGTATATTTACAGCTCTTGAGGATTAACTCTTAGCAGGTAAATTTCCTGCGACCCCCTTGTGTTCTACGGGCATTGAACTGCCATATACGCTCATAGTATCTAACCGTTGTGAAGTTTATTTTTTGGATTTAGGACTTAATATACATATGTAGACTAAATCATAGCAAGAAGTAATCCTCCGTCGTCGGTTCTTAACTATGTAGAATCGCTAATGTTATCCAATCTTAGATACATCGTATTTAAAATCCACAGCAAAAACACGACATTTCATCAGAATCCCCTGCTGAATAAAACTTATATAGAATAATATGCAAAATAAAGCCTATCTAGTGGATAAAAATAGAGGAAAAAAGCCGTTCGTGGTGGTAGAAAATCTTAAAAGTATTTCGCTCAGAAATCTCCGAAATATTGTCACTAATTTTACGTATCCTGTTTTATAGCCAAATAGATTTATATTCTATAATCAATAAGAAAAACCTACTAACAATAAAAAACTATGGGTAACAGATGAAAATAGGGAATACCAAGAATAATTGTAAAGAACGAAATCAACACCAGTACTGTAATCTAGATATTCATACGGCATCTTCGAATTCTAACAAACAAAATATTGATTCTAATTATACGTAGCCTGTTTTATTGACAAATACATTTGACTACTATAAGCAATTAAAAACACTAGGGAATATGCCAAAGAACTCGGAGTAGGAGCCTCGACAGTTTCAAGACATTTGAAGGAAATCGACAAATCCAAAGCTGACATTACTTCAAAGTTTTAAGCACTTATTTCTCCGATTGACATCGCCTAATCAAAACTTTCATTAGAACCTTTTTTGTAGAGCATTTAGTAAGCTTTCTAATGGTATCCTTCCGTTTCCCAAAATTCTCAACCTTTTTCGAGATATTAAGGAAAGTATACAAAGTTACCAAAACTTTTTTATGTCTGTTAATAAAATATTTTATTCTAACCCTTCCTTAACTCCAAACGCAACCAAAATTTCAACATATTAGTTTTAATGAAAGTAGAACATGCAGTAAATGTTTCAACTGAATCCCATGGCTCTAAGTACCCAAACCAAAAACGGCATTCAAAAATTATTTTTTCAGTTTTCTCGAAAACGGTTAAAGCTATCGCATTGAAAATGGTTCCATTCGTTTTCCTAGCCCAAGAAGCCTATAAAACGAGTACTTACAAGCTTATGAACTCAAAAACGTAAGCGTTACGATTTTTTTTGCGCGAATTTCGCCCCAAACGCCATCTTCCAGTGGGCGGTTTCTGCTGGTTAACGAACTTGACCTTTCAAATCGTACGACGGATTTTTGTACCAAATTTCATCAAAATCGGACCATCAGGGAAGCCAGAAATGAGCGAACAGACAAATATATATATATATATATATATATATATATATATATATATATATATATATATATATAAATAAATATATACATATATATATATATATACAAATTTTAACCACCGTTATTTTCGGTCTCTAGGGGTTCTGAAACGCGAAATTTTCTAGTCGGTTTGTACCAATTTCGCCACACTGTACTAATGTAACCCCATTTTACGGTGTACCTGCCTTTCTTCATTATCACTTCACTTTTATGTCTCCACACCCATGTCATCTTTGACCACCCTAAACTTAATGGGTGGTTTAAGGAATTCCCCCTCCCTCCAACTCCAACTTACACCGATCACCACTATACCAAGATTCAGAAATTATTGCGCTTCCGTGAGGTATATATCTCCTTCTTCGCGCCAATAACCACTTGTCATCCAATATTTATTCATTCAGTCCTTATTTTCATGTTACCCATATTTCTATATCCATCTGCCTTTAATTTAATATCTAACTGTAACATAAATCTATATATATATAATCACGTGTCTGTCTGTTTGTCTGTTTATCTGTTTGGCACACAGGTAGGCCTTGATAAGGGAAATATCCTAGACTAGGTCAAAATAGTCAAATTTCAAAAATTTTGTCAAAAGTTTTGTTCAAGAAAGATTTGCTACACTGAACCATTCAGATTCTGACGGCCATTTTGAATCGACAGCCATTTTGAATAATGTATCAAATTTATTTGTTTATGTTCTTGATAATTAGAATAACTCGAGCTCATTGATGACTTTACATCATTATATAATCATGTAATGCAGTTTATTTCAATTTTATATCAACAGTCATTGTCTAACTAAGGAGTGCTGGCCTTTCTTTGATAAGAGCTATCTACTCGCAGGCTGTGGTGCTGGCCTCTGTCGGCTGTTTTCTGATCTGCTGTGATGCTGGCCTCTGTTGGCTGTTTTACGAACTACAGACAGATATAAACAAATTCACACCGTTTGACCAATTTTGACGTAACTGGGTATACAGGTAGACCTTGATACGGGGGGAGTCATAGGCAGAAAAAAGGTGTAGCATGGCACGCCGGGTAACAGCTAGTTTACCATATGCATCACCATTCATCTTCATCTAGGCATAATGTTTTTCGTTTTATTTCTTCTTCATTTAAATGTGTATATAATCTGTTCATCCTGCGACATTTGCGACCCTGATGAAGACTTGCATTTTAGACCGAAACGTCAACAAAATTCTTTTATAAAATGTTGTTTTATTAAGATTCGACTCACCCAGACAATATCTACCTTTACAATCTTTACGGCCAACGATCTCCTCTCAAAAATGTATATTTACAAATAGTTTAAAGCGATTATACAGTACCTAACTAAATAATTCAATCATTCCCAAGAAAAACGAAATATCTTAGCACCATCATATTTTTAACCAAAAAAGATTGTTCAATAAATAAGCAATCCCTGATAGTGGAGCTTGTTCTAAGGCGTGACATCACCCCCGTCCATTCCTCAAACCGGCGGCCTAAACTGTCGGCTTTAAATTAGACCTCAAAATATACTAGAGGTTTACATCACCAACCGCACGTGGCCAAAAGTTTAGTTTTAAAGCAAGTTTTAACAAAATTAAGGCTAACAAAGTGTTCCACAACAGTGTATCAGTTAATATAGTAACTATTTATATGTATGGGGGCGAGGTTAGCTCAGTGGTAGAGCACTGGACTAAAAGGTTGGAGGACCTGAGTTCAAATCCTGAGCAAGCACCAAAGATTTTTTCTTCTAGTGTCTTCGTTCATGGGTTGGCGAAAAAAACTTTCGCGAAGGATGATAGTAAGAACAGATTAAACTTAACCGTCTACCGCCACAATACCTATTGCTTGTGCTGTTATTCAGCGTCAAACCTTAAATTCGCCAATTGCTGCCAAATTGTAAATTTTCTGAATTGCATAGGGGTTTTCACTTTCAGATTTGGTCATATTACTCCCAGAAATGATAAGGAAGAGAGACAGTAAGGGAGAAGGGACATGGGATAAGATTAAAGAAGGAGAGGTTTAAACATTATGAAAATCATGTCGCCAATTTATTTCTCTGAAATTCAGGATGCCGTTTCTTTAGTTTGTACGTAATAAGAATGACGGTGTTGTTTCTTCATTCTTGAGTGCCCTCCTCATATTTTGCAAGAAAACTGTACGCCATGGACATAAATTCAATTTTTGTTCCATGCAGCTGATCAAAATAGACCCGTGTAAGGCGACGTTAAAACTTAAATAAATAATTAACAGTAAGCAAAGAATTATAAAATACACCCTTCAGAACGATAAAAAAAAAAAGAATTATAAAATCACATAAAACTTTATATTATTAGTATTCTATTCAGCTGAACAGTAAACATAACTAGAACATCTGTGTAAAGCGCTCCTTTAGAAATGCGAGTCAGGACACGAGCCACTATTGCTTCTGACGTACAGAATACATAAATTTCTCCTAACCAACCTTGTGACACTTCATCAGAGCTGCAAGTTTGCCCAAAAAACCTCAACCTGAATACCTTAAACAGTCTATACGCCTAGACTTGTAAGCTACGCACGGGCGGCGTGCGCTCAAGTCAACAAATTTATTCCGTCCTTGTACACGTGGCGTTAGATGTTCTCTTGCCACATCAATCTTGATTGTTTAGAATCCATGAAGAATCGGCCTTCGTCATAACCATAAAGAGTGAGCATCATCGTATTGTACTTTTTCTCATTGGTACTCTAAACAAACGAAATTTTGACTCGCCAGCAGCAGGTTGAGTTTTCATCTACAAGCCCTATGGCAACCTATAGTAACCCCGGCACTAATAGCCTGGATGCAGATGCGCCGTAAGAAAAACAACAAAAACCAAAATGTATCTATCCCCACAAAAAGACAGCAATAAAACTACGGAAAATCATATACAGAAATCCAAATACGCTTCCGAAAAGTAAGCGTTCGAATTGGGCATCTAAAACCCCCACTTAATGACATAACATAACATACCGCAATGCAATATGATATTACTAACGCTTTGCTGAAAACCAGAAAACTTAAACATAACACATGAGGTTGTCTTACTGTTTTTAAGAAATAGAAAAATATAGGAACATGTGGGTAATTCAAAAACAAGATTGTATTTCAAAAAACGTTTTACTGTTCTATTGGAAGCAATGCGTAAACGAACCGCAATTTCTACTCTATTTCATATTATTTATTATGTTTATTATTTATTCTTTACGTTTATTATTTTTTTAAATTTTATAGTATACACATATTCATTATTTATGTGCGGGGTTTTGTAAGTTGTATATTTAACTTATATGTGTCTGCGCGGCCCTAAAAGCCTAAATGCAGAACCAAAAGTTTGTCGAAATTTAAGAGACAATATACGAAACGTCCAGAACTACGCATGTCTGATAATTAAATAATTCTTTTATTAATTTATTTTCTTCATACGTAACAAAAATGTATATATGCTAGTTCGAATGAATGCAACATATCTAAAAATGGAGCGTTTTGAATGACGAAAACCAAAATTATAGTTTTCTCCACTTTCCTCAAAAAAGGTCATAAAAGACCTTAATTAAAAAGTGCCTTGATTTGATTAACCACGTCAAAATGCCATTACCTAGAACTCTATTAACGTAAAACCATTCGGTCTACGATTTATTTCGCACTAATTTAGCTTTCGTTTTAGAAAAAAAGTATTTTTATGCCTAATTTCTTTAAAATTGGACAATTTTTTTTATAATTAGAGAGCGAACAGAGAAATTTACAAGCATATAATTTTTATAATATTTTCTATATTTGATGTATATAACCGTAGTTATTGTTTTATACTTTTTGTTTGTCTTATTTTATTTTGGGCCTTGTCTTTTTTTTTTCTTGTACATAGTTTCTTTATTTCACTTGTTTTTTAGTACATTCTGACTACTACTCTAACAGACTTCGAATCTGCTGAATAATAAGCTAATTAGTAACGTCACCGACGCGTCGTGGAACTTATAATAAAAGTAATATTTTCTGGTACATTTTTAGTTAAAAAGTAAGAAGGGGAATTCCCTTTGTCGTAGTGTAGAAGGTTTAGACATTATGAAAACCACTGTTCACTTTTATTTTCCACTCGTCAAACCGGTTGGGAAGTTCGTGCTGATGACTTGACAAATCAACAGTAATATCCACATACCGAGGGAGAAATAGCATTAGTCACTCAACGGGATGTTCTAAAGGCGAAGTTAGCAGATATAGAGTGACTTCAATATTTCATTCACGGTGTAAGAAATAATTCAAAATGTTTTAATATAAGAAATCTACGGGGTCTTTTTGCGAAGACCACATCCAGTTACTTTTGAAGTAGCAGTAGTGATTGTATCAGTGATTAAGCGCATGTGCATAACTCCTTTGCCTCCCTATTGGAGGATTCCGATGACCAATTGCTTTGGTTCTTGCTGGGAGTAAAGTAACCTTCAACAGTGAATTAGCTTTTGTGTATGAAAAAGCTCTGTTTATGTTAGTGAGAAAAATGAGTCTTTTACAATTAGTTCGCGATGTTCCTGACAAAGAAAAAGGGATTGGTTTCTTACTCGGAAAAATTAATGGAATCCTATTAATTTTAGCGAGTTGGATAGACTAGAGTCGATAAAATTAATGTAATTCTATTAATTGCGAGTTGGATTGACTAGGGTTTTGATATCTTCTTGAGCGAGCGGAGCGTAGCGTAGCGAGCGGAAACGCATAGCATGTAATACCTAATAAATGTAAAATATCCAAAAAAGAGAGAGAAAACGATTAAAATATGTTTGTTCAAAAATAACTTGCTTGTTATCCTTCATAACCTGCAAAACAGTCAACTTTAATGCTTAATAACTTATTTCATAGTTGAGAGAATTGATTTTGATCATATTAACCTTTTTATTAATAAATATTGCTTGTCATTATCTAATATGAATTATAACCGTAGATAACGAGTCAAGAAGAAGTAGATAACCAGCAAAGAACCTATAAGCTAATCAGTAAGCTTATCAGCGAGTACGAGTAACTGTTATAAATCACTACTGCTACTTAAAAAGTAACTGGATGTGGTCTTCGCAAAAAGACCCAATCTACGAAGGGAATGCATATATATTATTATCTGGGGTTGCTTGATATGAAAATAAATAAGAAAATGAGTAGATCCATTTTATTTGTGAGCTAAATATTTCTTTTGGTCTAAAATTCTATCTAGAAATGTAATGAATAACACACATTTTAGGATGAGGATCGTTTAGGGAAGTGAGATTTTCGTTAATAGGGTTTTATGTAAACAACGTATAATGGGATACCGTTAAGCATGGCGAGTAGCATACTCGAGAATACTGAAAAGAACTATATTTTTGGTTCCAAGTATTCAAAATTGGCATTCACATTCATGTGAATTGAGTTGTGCGAATCTTGGTAATGCTTGGGAAAAACAAGAATTAAAAAAAAAAAAAAAAAATGGGCTATTAGGAGATGAGAAGACTTCCCAGTTTCGTATAATTTTTTAAATGCTTTAAAAACGGTTGCAAAATTGTGGTAAGTGGATGATAACTATTCGAAGGCCTAATACATTTCGCACCAAAAATCATCAAAAGCAAAATTCATTGAGAGGAGATGTTGACCGTTGGGATTGCGGAGGTAGATTTAGTAAGGGAATAACATGGGCGTGATAAGGGGGGGAGGTGACATTTTGATTTGATTGGTAAAAATGTGTCTTAAACCCCATAAAAGTAAATTAAATAAGATCACTTAGTTCATAAAAAATATTTTATTTTGGGCGTAATAGCGTTTTAGTTGGCTAAAACTATTCCAAGTTCTAGATTGTTAGTATTCCATACCCCAGAAATGGTCCTAGCCTCTCCTCCCCCCGAACTTTTTCCAGCCCCCCTCCGAAATTATTTCCTATATACGCCCATGCATAATAAAATCATATGTTATGAGAAAATGTGTTTTACTTTTTGCCGGGGATTTGACTTGAAATTCAAGCCTTCATCAGGCGTTCATGCTGTAAACTTATTGTCATTTCTTCTGTATAAAATACTAGCCGAATACACGTGCTTCGTCACGGTAGATAAGTAGTTATTTTCTTGCGTTAAATAATGTATCTATCGGCAAAATTAACGCTATTACATACTTTTCTACATCAACTGATAAGTAATCAAAGTATAATGTTTCTTGACACTGGAGTGCTCCGGATCAGTGTCAAGAAACAGATAACCTAGAGATACCACGTAATCTATAGGTTACCAGCATGGGCATATATAAGGGGGGCTGAGGGGTCTGCAGCCTCCCCATTTTTATTTGATGGTAAAAATGTGTCTTAAAACCCCTAAAAATAAATTAAATAAGATCACTTATTTCATAAAAAATATTTCATTTTAGTAGTAATAGCGTTTTATTTTCCTAAAACTATTCCAAGTTCTAAATTGTTAGTATTCCATACCCCGGACATGGTCCCAGCCCCCTGAAATTTTCCCAGCCCCCCCTGAAATAGTTTCCTATATACGACCGACGTTACCAGTAACAGCAGTGTAACCAATAGAGGATAAATTTCGTTGTCAATAATAAATGTACGATACAATTTAAAAATTTGTGTTTCTCACATGTCATTTGGAAACACCTATTACATTTACGAGCATAACCAAGAAGTGTTCTGACTGGGGATTCTGATGGGTGAGGAGGCTGTGCATGGGTTCGGGATATTATTACCTCGGATGGACCATCACCAGGTATAGCGAAAACTCTATGGAGGGCAAGTTGAAATATTTATTTTATTTATTTATTCATGGAGCTTCACAACGGCAAGTTGAAATAAACCGCGAATGAAATGGTGATTTTGCTCCTCATAGCGTAAACTCTATAAGGGATAGTTTATTTCCAGTAATTCAAAGTCTGCCATCATAAATTAACCTCAATTATAAATAATTCTGTGAAATAGATAGTGTACGGTAACAGCTGTTCTTTATTGTCCTAGCAACGCATGCTGCCTAGGCTTGCGTGCTCTAACCAACTAAAACTTAAAAACCCTCTAAAAATACTTAAAAATTTGAATATCATAAAATCCTTTCTTAGAGAGTGTCTACGTTCTATAGGGAGTGTCCATGCAAAATTTCAAATTTTTCTGTGGAGTGGTTTGTGCTGGGCGATGATAGGTCACTGAGTCAGTGAGTGAGTGGTAGGCATCTACTATATACCGTCAGCCTACCGTCAAAAGCAAAATTCGTTTGGATCAAATTTCAAAGTTGTAAAATCATTATTCACCGTAGATTCGTTTGACAATGAAATAAGTTTGTCCATATAACAAATGATCAAAAATGAGAAAGAGGCGGCGATTATTTTTTTTTTATGTTTCCAATTAGAGGTCTTAACAACTAATAATAAAAATTTACGCTTTCTATATACCATGGACATTTTAGCGGCAAAAATCTTCTTTTTCTTACATCGAAATCTTCACCAAAAAAGAGAAACCACCGTCATTAAAAATGTTTCTACTAATGTTTATTTGACATGATTATAGAAGTAATTTATGAATGAGAGATATACTCTCGAGATAAGAGATGACTAATAAAGTTAGGCGCGCGGCCTTGCTGCACCAGTTCTGTGCAGCCAGCTATAGGCATTCTCCCAGCTGGCCACGCGACACTTGGCTATGGTTAGGCCTGTATAAACAGATGCATCTTCTAATGCATAACACTCATTTATCTTGACCCTCGTCAATCCAATCCTTTTCCTAGTTTAATTCTGGAGAACTGAAATGGGTTTCTGTTAAGCAGATTGCTGATGGGAGCTTTTTTAATGAGATTTGAAAACTCCTTTCCAAATAATTTTAAAGATAAACTATAAGATAATTATATTAAGAAGAATAGCGTACGATAATTATAAATAAATACATCTACAAAAAATAAGAGAACTTAACAACGGTAAGAGCACAAAAATATATATTAGTTTGGATGAAAGTCAAATCCATCCTTGATCAATCCTGGAAAACTATTTGTTTTCACTTTTATTGAAAAAAAAGTCCGACTCGCAGGAACTGCATCATCTTAGCACGGTTCCGTTCTTATCCCTAGGCTCATTTAGAATGATTAAAATAGAAGCTGTTATTATTTTGGGTCCACATTTCTAGAAAGGTCTTGATTTAGGATCTTACCTGGATGGGTTGGCCAACCCTCCCTAGGAAGGACCCCGCTAGGTAGTTGAAAAGCTATATCTTGGAAATCCATATCTCTAACATTAAATTGTTTTTCTTAACCTGATTTATTATCAAATAAATTATCCAACTATAAGCAATTAAAAAATAAAAAGGAATAAAAAGAACAGTTCGAATAAGCGAAATCAACTACTTTAAAGTTCTAAGCACTTATTTCTCCGATTGACATCGCCTAATCAAAACTTTCTTTAGAACCTTTTTTGTAGAGCATTTAGTAAGCTTTCTAATGGTATTCTTCCGTTTACCAAGATTCTCAACCTTTTTCGAGGTATTAAGGAAAGTATACAAAGTTACCAAAACTTTTTGTCTGTTAATATAATATTTTATTCTAACCCTTCCTTACCTCCAAACGTAACCAAAATGTCAACACATTAGTTTTAATGAAAGTAGAACATGCAGAAAATGTTTTAACTGAATCCCAGGATTCTAAGTACCCAAACCAAAAATGGTATTCAAAAACTATTTTTCCAATTTTCTAAAAACGGTTGAAGCTATCGCCTTGAAAATGGTTTCATTCGTTTTCCTAGCCCAAGAAGCCTATAAAACGAATACTTACAAGCCTATGAACTCAAAAACGTAAGCGTTACGATTTTTTTTTGCGCGAATTTCGCCCCAAACGTTATCTTCCAGTGGTCGGATTCTGCTGGTTAACGAACTCAGCAAATTAGACGAAAGATTTTTGTACCAAATTTCATCAAAATCCGACCATTCGTCTTCGACCTAGAGAGCGAACAGACAAATATATAGATATACAAATTTTAACCACCATCATTTTCGGTCTCTAGGGGTTCTGAAACGCAAAATTTTCTAGTCGGCACTTCCGGATTGCGTCATGAGATCAACCTTATAAGCGGGGTTCCTCCCTATGGGGAGGGAGGAACCGCGCTAAAAGAGTTCAGAATTGATAGTCGTTGAAAAAAGAAATGTTAGTCGCTGAAAAAAGAAATATTAGTCGTTTATGATTAATCAGTTTCATCGATTTGTTTGTATAATTTAAAGATTACAAGGAAATAATTATCCAAGTTAAAATTGGCTCCCTTTATCTTAATAAAAAATGAATGATCTTTGGGCCTTGCATTATAATGCTCTTGTATTTCCACGCAACTTTTCCATCTCGTGCAATAAACAAATAGTGGAAGCTGAGCAAACTGTAACACTGCAGCTCGTATGTTTATACTGCGATAAGAAAGGAAGGGAAGGTCTTCACGTTTATATTTAACCAACCTATTACCTGCAACATTCGGCACTAAAATGTCATGTAATAGTAATTAACAAGAATAATGAACTAAGTTGTTTTATTTAGAGTGTGACTCCGTATTTGGGTGTGCAAATCGTGTTAAGGAGAAGTAACCGTTCAATGGCTTACTAAATTTTCGACGAAAAAGGTTTTGAAGCAATTTTCGATGGGGCGATGTCGAAGTGCTTAAAAGTTTTTGTTCCGTTCTGTCGAATGGTGTTTGTCTTTGTTTAACTCATGATAATTTTTTTTTTGTTTAATTTTTAATTATTAGTAAAATTTGTCGTTAAGTAAAAGAAAGCAAGATGAGAAACATTTTGGTAATAGTGTTTTCTTTGAGCGAACATTTAGAAGGTGGAGGCGTCAAAAGCTACTAAAAACTGCTTCTATTCCTGTACTAATGTCACTAGGGACGGAACCGCGCTAAGATGACGTAGTTCCTACGATTTTTCCTAACATATCTCGAAAATGGTAAGGAAATCGTGTTAAGTGGAAGGTGAACACTCGAAATCTTACTATATATTAGCGCGGTTACTCCCTATCACCACAGGGAGAACCCGCTTATGAGGTTGACCTCACGACGCAATCCGGAAGTGCCGACTAGAAACTTTCACGTTTCAGACCCCATAGATCACGAAAATATAGGTGGCCCAAATTTGTTTGTTTATATATATATATATTCAATTAAAATATTTTCTACATCTAGGAAATTAATCCCAACTAAGATGTTTAAATTTTGGTTATATTTGGAGTATGGAAGTATGCGAAAAAAATTATTTTATTAATAGACATGAAATGTTTTCGGATCTTCATACATTTTTCGTAAATATCTCGATAACGGTTGGGAAATCGTGGTAAGTGGAAGGTGACCATTCGAATGCTTACTAAATTCTCTACAAAAAAGGTTCTGAAGCAATATTCGATGGGGCAACGTCAATCAGAGTTATAAGCGCTTAAAACTTAAATAGTGTTTGATTTGTAAGGGGTTTTCTCTTTGTTTATCTCACTTTTTAATTGGTCGTTTCTTTTTTAAATTGCATTTATCAGTAAAATTAGTTTTGTAGTAAAATAAGCTAAGAAACGGTGAAAGGTATTGGTAATTAGTTTGGAGTGGCTGTGGTAATCATGATGGCAGTGGCTAATCATGATGACGTAGTTTGTTTTGAATTCTTCTATCTATATAACCTTCCTCATAGCCTCCAACTGAAGTTATCGTTATTTCTTATTTTATAGAAAGATTTAACCCACGACAGAATGGAATTTTATTCGCCATGAAGCACATATTTACAGTTGAATATAACAGTAAAACGAATTTGCTAGTAAAAAAAGATACTTAAAATGACAACGAATTTTTGGTTGTTTAGAATAGAGCCTTCTCAGCAGTAGTCAAGGAGTAAGTACGTTTTCAGTACATAATTGTACTGACTTATACAGATTAAGAATTATCCGCATCTGTGTAAGTTGGCTACTGTCAGTTTCCTGTGATTTGTGATACTAATCTATTCCATTTCTTCGAGATGTCACCGCGCTAAGATGATGCAGTTCCTGCGAGTCGGACTTTTTTATATACAGAAATCGTATATATTGTGTAAGTATAGGGCGTATTGAATAGTGAAGAAGTGTAACAATGCCAAAAAGGCATTTACCTATCTATTTATAATTGTATATAATAGGGAGTGTAACGTTGGTGTTCTTCTCCCCTCCTATGTATCCATGTGTTATCGCTTAATATTGTACTATTTACATGCTGTACCCAGTACAGGTAGTAAATTTCAATAAAGATTTATAAAAAAAAAATGAATTCTGAACTTTTTCTGCGTCTTTATTCAGAGTACAGGCGAATAAATAATCAGATTTAAAGGGAATAGTTGCGTTTAGCAATGAAAGTTCTATCTTTCTGAAGATAAGCCGTTTGACAGGATATCTCTAGGACTACACTTTTAGCCAACTTTGATTTCCCTTCAGCTGCGGAGCGAAAAAGTGCTTCTTAAGATAACGTATTCTATTTCGAAATGCCTTTCCTATCCTCCTGCTTTCAGAGGAATCAAATGGAATGAATCTCACATTCATGTGAATATAAGAAACTGGCCTATCTCACATGAGTCAGGGTTTTAGTCTATATACATCTGAATATTCGGGGAAAAAATTGAAATAGGTGAGGAAATTGGGTTAGAATGTCATATCAATTAGTCAGTTTTTCTGTTGTTGTTTTTTCGTAATTTAGTCAGTATTTTAGAAAAAAAAAAAAAAAAAAAAAAAACGATCAATAGATTTCAGCTGTTTTTCTAATGACTGATGTTGCCAGCACATTTTTGGAAACACAAAAAAAATTAGTGTAGGTAATCGAAATTTTCACTGTAAAAAGCTTAAACAGAGAAAAATCGTCTTGGGCTTCATTTAAAGTAAATACATACAAAACAGGATGTAATATTTTATGTGATTTTCGGTGTTTCGATCTAACTTGTAGGTCTTCGGCAGGATTTTCAAAGAAAATGCTAATATTATTTGCGATAATAATAATAATAAAAAATATTCATCAATACAATTCAAAGAGTAGAAACATCTGAATTCATTTCTTTAGAATCTAAACTATTTTTTTACTTTAGTAGTTTAGTATCCGAAATTAATTTGTAAGTAAGGATTTGTAATTACTTATTTGTTTCTATTTATTTTAAAGGCTGCACGTCTATGGCGAAGAGCCCTAATAAACATTTAAAAATAGACTTTTCATTTACATAGTGTTAACATTGTTTCAATTGAACAATGGTAATGATAAAATAAAATTAAATAAACTATATAAACATGTATATAAACACATTTCATTTTTAGATGAATAAAAATAAAATACGTTTGCCTAATAAAATCAGATTAATAAAATAAACAGTTAAAATTGATAGCACAAGAAGCAGAAAAAAGATTGACTAGATTTTCGTTAAATTTAAACTTAAATAGAATATATACACATGTATATAAATCACAGTGCATTTGGAAATGAGTAAAAATAATAAAAAATATACAACAGATTTAATTTAAATTTACAATACCAAACAATTCATTTACAATAGGTACCAAATATAAAACCTGGATCATTTTCTAATTAGTAAAAATAAATTACGTTAGCGTGATAAAACCAGATTCATGGATTATTAAAATAAGCAATTAAAATTGAAAGCACAAGGAGCAGAAGAAAGATTGCCTAGATTTTTGTTTTCATAAATTAGTGTTCTTAAAGTAAAGTAATATAAATTTTTATTTAAAAATGACAAAAAATTAGCATGAAGAGATTTCACTCATAAAACAGTTGACACGATTATTTAGTAAAACTATTATTTGAGACTAAAGAGATAAACACATTAAGGGGTAGTTATTACAATTCTGTCAACACTATATATATATATATATATAGTCTCCCATTTCCTCCTCCTAATCCATAATGGGTACCTGGAGAGAAATTAGGCGGCCGAATCATAATAAAGGCCACATCATCTCCCAAGTGTGCAATACCGCCAAGTATCAGTTTCTGGCTTTAAGCATAGGTATTAAATGAGACAAAATTTCAGTCTCAAATGATCCAGCAACAAGAAAAACAAGAGTATTATGAAACTGGAGACCCATGTGTAGGTGAACCTGCTTAAAGAATTTCTTAATGGGTTCGTATCTGTATGCTTTCTTTAACTCCCTCTTGTCATTTTACAAATATTTTAGTTTTCAAAAACTTTGCTCTTTTTTTATTTAATTCTCATAGTTTCTATAGTTTATTACACTCAACTTTTATATCAAATTGTCAAATAATTATTTGTAGTTGTTTTTGTATATTTAGTTCTGCATTAATAGCATTATGACCACATGAAAATTTTAAGTTTGTTAACCAGCATAACTTCACACACTTTACACATCCCCAAGGAGTTTTGACAGAACAAATCTAATGAAACAAAGATGTGGGGTCTTAAATCAATTTAAAGAAGAGTGCAAAAACAAATGCCTTATTATATTCTCAAGGGAGTTCGAAATACTTTTAAGAAAAATAATCTATGGGGTTATGTAAATATACTGTTCTGATGAAAACATTTAAGGAATTAAAATACATCAAAAATAATATTAGTTGAGACCTTCGGTCGAAGTAGAGGAAACCTTTTTGGATTTGTTCCCTGAAATAAAATGCAGCGGCATTTAGAACCGACCACATACACATCAATAAAACAGAGTAAGATGGTCAAAAATTCACTTCAAAGAGATAGAAGGCAAATGCAGGCATTTCCTTGGCAACGTCAAACTCAAACACGAATCGACTAGAAATAGGCTGCGTACACATGCAGATGAGGTCTCATTATCACCTGATCACTTTGCAACAAATGCAAACCTGGGCAAATGCACTAGGCACTATTTATAAGTGAAGGAAATGCCAAAGAAAGTAGGTTAGTTAAAGACATTTTATATTTGTAATGCAAGGAATTGCATTAAAAGGTGACGCTTCGCAAAAAAATTAACCCCATGAAAAATATTTAATTACGAAAACTATAAATAAATACGAGAAGGTAAACCAAACTATAAGAAATTATAAATGCAGTATTTGCTAATATTAGTCCACGCAGAACTGTACAACAATAACAATATACGTCCTGTAATTGACTGCAGTTTTTTTCGTAGGACTGATACATAGTCCTAATAAACATCGTAGACATTGAAAACATAACATTTGGTTCACACATTACGCACACAATTATGAACATAGTCAAACCTCGGAGTAACGACCAGACTTCGCATTGGACACTCATTGCTCACACATAATTACCTCACGGAGAAAAAAGACAAACCGATATGCAGACTTTGTACCAAAACATTGACAATTAAATACATATATACTCACTGAATGTAAAAGACGTGACGAACTCAACATTCCACAAGAACTTCTTACAGAGGGTAGTCCATACATACTCTCTATACTCCAATATTTAAAACACAGTCAATGGCAGTAACTGTAAGAGTATGCAAATGTAAGAGCATATTGCTTTTGTTGCGGTGCTCAAATAAATAAATAATGATAGATAGTCCAGGCCTTATCTGCTTTGAGATGGATGCTAAGAGGAGGCACGCAAATTTTTACGGGAATATCTTCGGAACAAGTTAAATATCAATAATTGAGGTATTCGTAAATAGAAAAATCGGAGGAAAATCTTTTCATATAAAAAAATCGAACAAATCATGTTATTTTCTAATTCTTTTGCCCTTAACTCCGAAAATAGTTCTAATCGTGCTAGAGACCTTGCCAAGGCGTCAAAAAGATTTGTAATAACAATTCCTATAATATCCCATTAGAAACGTTACAACTGATTCTCGGCTTGGCAAAATCGCAATATGAAATAAATGGTAAACAATAGACATTTTTTATATATTTTTTTCGGCAGCATGAAATAGATTTAGGACCTTCATATTCTAGGAATATTATGTGGATTATAGAATAAAAAAATCCACCAAAGTTCGTTTACATATATTCCCGCAAAAACTAGCTTACCTCCTCTCAATATCCAACTATAGCTACGATTTTAAAGATTCGCTCGTGACTTTGAATCATTTATACATTTTTGTGTCAACTGAGGTACAGATTTTGACGTTAAATATTCACATAGATCCATCTGTTTCGTTCATCATCATCTTTACTATGAACTTATAATCAAATTGGTAATTCAGAAATTGCAAGCAGATCTACTTATCCCTTATCCCCTTAGGCCTAGGAGGGATGTTAAGAAGCCGAAGGAGCTATTCTAAGAACCTTTGTCCATTTTATTCAAATATCCATGAACCGTTATTTAGAATAGTATAAATAATTCTAAAACTAGTTTTTCGAAGCTATACCGGTATTATTTTCAGCGTGCGGAATATTAAATCATCATTTGATGGTTAAATTAATCTAACGCTTTGGATGATATAATATAATTAAAATATTTTACTCCTCCAAGAGTATTCGCTCCTAGCATGGCCTCCGGGAAGCAATCAGCCCACACGTAAGCCTTTGCTGTTGCTGCGTCTACACGAGTTTAATCTTAAGCCCAACCCAATGTCTTGATAAGAAAAACTGAGAGGAGATATTATAGCTGTTTTATAAGCAGGATTATAACTGAATAGATTTTATAGTTTCTCTCAATATAGACGCTAAAAATCAGTTATTACCAACTTACAAACAGTTGAGTTCAATTATATTTCCAAATTCATAATTACAGATGGTTTAGAATATGTATCCAAAGATTCCGGAATTCGAAGGCGGTTAAGCTTCCTAAAACTTAAGGCTATCTCTATCATGCAACCACAGAATTCAAACCCTCTAAATACCAGGCCGTCATTTTAAGCACTAGTCCTATCAACAACCATTTCATATCATTTTTAGGGTATGACTTGCAACCGGAGCTTTCCCATCGAACCCCATCTCCAACCTGTATGCAGAAGAAGGACAACTTTCATTACAGTACTGGAGGAACCAAATGTTGCTTAGTTACTATTTCAGAATTAGAGCTTCATATCAGCATTCTTTAAACCAATATCTTAATAACAACCATACAAACCGCCTAATACAAAAATCACACCCCAAAAATCGCAACATACAGTTCTAAAACATGACATGATTGCACATACAAGGGACTATGCACGGACTATTTGGCAAGCCGACTGGGCAGCAGCAGGGTTAACGAACTTCGTGAAATTAAAAAAAAAAAAAAAAAAATTAAAGGCCAGGAAAAATCAACCCAATTAACAAGAAGGAAATAAGTGATGTTAACCGCACTAAGAATAGCATATACGAACCTCACACACTCCTGCTCGTCAAAGATTCGACCTTCAATATGCAGCTCGTGCAAAGTTCAACTCCCTTTAAAACATATTTTGACTGATTGGCAGGACTTATGAAAAATTGGAAGAGCAATATCAGTAGGCAGACTACATTTATGAAGATTTAGACGATGACACCAAACCAATAACTGGACTTTTTGGAAGCAACAAAACTTATTGATAACTTGTGTTCATTAACTAAATACACAAAACACAACATAAACCTAACCATTTTCCGCAAAGAATTTAATAAAATACTTGGGAAGAGATCCAACTTGACAAATATATTTAAGGATGGCTCCAAAACCTCCTCAAGGAAGGTGTTGGCTTTGCAGTTCTCATTAACCAAGAAATTCATATTTTTTCACTAAACAAAATCTCTTCCATATTTCTTTATTTATAGAAATTCTTGCTATAGAGAAAGCTGATTCAGTAACCATTTATTCGGGCTTATAACCATTAAATAGTGTTCACTTCATAAAGAAATGGCGTTAAATAAATAAGTATATTTATAATTTGACATCCTAAATAAGAAAGTTTTCTAGGGTTATTATTATTTTTCCGGCGTATTTCTGTAATTAACATAACAGTTACAATCCTTCGGGCGAAGGGAATAACGGATTGCGAAGGTAACAATCAAACAAACGGATTAAGACACCAATAAAGTTATATTCAAGGATTCTAAAGTCAAAGCAATATTAACTTAAGTAAGAGAACTATAAATGTTTTGTTATTAACGTCCGAGTTATGTTTATCTACTTCAGGTAGTTCTGTTATCTCATTTCCTTATCCTCAGCTCTGAAAGAAAAAAAACTCGCTAATAATGAGGATAAGAAAATAGTCCTCTATATTTTCAATTTTTTTAGGGCACTAGTGTCATTAATACTATTTTATTACTATTATGGTACGTGTACCTTAGTTTCCTAAATAGAGTAAATACAATTTGGGGGAAGTCATCAATCGGCATCGCTTTTTAAGAGAAACCATTAACCGTGAATTAAAACGATTTTCCACCAAGAAGTGGAGGACACATAAGTAATAAGATTTATAAGTGTCATAATTAGAAGTTATTATTTTTATTGATCTGTTTTTATTTAGTATTTATAGCTATTTTTTTTTTTTAATATTTAAATTTCATTAATTGGATTTATATGTAATATAGTATAATTAATGTTCATATAATTATATATATGTATTAATTAATAGGACTGTCTAGGTGTACAATTTGTATTGTATAATTGGAAGTATATCTAATAATTGTAATTGTATTGGGGTCTGGGACTTTGGATGACGGCCACTAGGAGATAAAATCATAGGAGCGCCCGAGTTTTGGATTTGAAGATTTGAATACATTTATCAAAACTTCTTTTATGACTGGAACCTCATTAGCTAAAGCTAACTAAAGCTGTCGAGAGAGTGCTAAATATTCTACAAGACCAACGGCTCGAAAATTATAGGTCATGCGATAATCGCCGAGTATAAGTTTCTATGAGAAGACTGTCCTTGTACTAGACGTCTTCACTACGAGTATATTATCAGAGCTCTATTATCGGCTAAGACAATTTATAGGCACGAAGCAATAAAACTTCAATCTTTATGCATTTTTTATTATATTCATCGTAGCTCTTGAGGTTGCGTTCATGGGAGCTGCGTTGAAAAATGTCTTCAACCGATCCTACCTACAAGCTATCGGAAATGAATTAAAATTTATTTATATAAAAATAAATATGTATAAGGAAATAAATAAAATCTTTTTATAAAGTATAGGGATTTATAATTATACGAAGGACCTAAAATATTATGATTATATTATTTTAATTTGATCATCACTGCATAGGGGATTTATCTTTAGACAAGTTAAAAATACAATTAAATCACAAACTCCTCACCATACAAAAAAATATGTTATAAAGCCAAGAATAGAGGTCATTCATATATTTTTGTGTATCTCGATACCGGTTAGGAAATCGCAGTAAATGTAAATTATCTATGTAAAGATTAATAAATTTCCTTCAAATAAGGTTCTTTTGCGAATTTTGATAGAGCTATGTTGTTCGGAGAAATCGAACTGAAAATATGACAGTTTCCTGTTGTGGCGCCAATGATGTCGCTTCGCTTTGAAATTTCATTTTACATTTTTACATGAGTTCACATTTTTCACGAAAGTTTGAAAAAAAAAATATATGAATAAATAAGGCGTAATCGATAACCTGAGTTTTAGGTGGGGGAAAAATGAAGGAATGTCATGATATTTAACACGGTGACTGTGGTATTGACCCACTTGCTGACATTTTGAAAAAGTTTTCATTTGACATAATTGAGTGAGGATTTCACGACTTCGTCCAAATTAGAAAAGCGATGCCAAGATAATCTTAACCAAGAAAAAAAAAAAAGAACAAACGCCAGTCTTAATAGAGATGGACGCAAGTTTAGAAAATGACAATGGATGAGCTGCTCTTTGTAACAAATGTTTGGAAGGATTGATCTCTTCCAACGAGCCCAGTGCTGAAATAAGTCAACCCCTTCTACGATAGATTCGATGTAGTCGTTTTTTTTTTGTTTTTTTTTTAGGGCGCACCTACATCTAGACCTTGAGGAATTTTCTCGCCGAGCCCGGTGAGACTCGAACCCACCATCACCCGCATGAAAATCTAAGACGTTAGCCACTAGACCACGGAAAGACCTGTAGTAGGTAGTGCCCCACCTCAATCTTAGTCATTGACGACTTCAGAATGATTTTTGAAATATTTTTTATATTAAAAAAACAAAACAAAAAGAACAAAAAACAAATGCATTTTATTTAATTTTTCGACATTTCAGCTTGAAATTAAAGCCTTCAAGATGAAAAGAAAGGAAAAAACATTATATAGAGATCAGAAAGTATGATGGTAAATGTTATAGCTTAAATATAACACATTTATCGTATGTATCATTCATCCTCGTCTATAAATTATGTTTTTAATTTCATCTGTGTATGTAAGTATTAACTGCGTCCTCCTTGTTTTACAGTCCCGATGAAGGCTCGAATTTAGTTCGGAAAATTTAGTTTTATTAACATACCATATAACCGTGCCCTGACTATATCTACCTTCGCTAAATCTAACGGTCAACAACCTCCTCTCTCAAAAAAATAATGCCTATACATATATATTTATAAATTTTGTAAAACTAATATATAGTAGCTAAACCATCAATAAGCAGCAAATAATGATTAAATCATTCAAGCATTCCCAAGAAAAACGAAATATCTGAGCCCCTACTTATACAAAATTTGGTTTGGGTTTGGAGTAAATTCGTCGATTTTCAGGAGTAAATTCACCTTTGATCGATTTTGCATAGTTTTGTAATAAACCACTATAATTAGCGCCGGGTGTAAAATAGCGAGTTTTGCTGCAATTGACCAGAAATCCCTGATGTTCAGGAGCATTTCCGTAATTGTGGAACAAAATGGCTGACAAGATAATCCTAACAAATTCGGATCGTCTAGCCATGCTGAGGTCAACTCAAATGATATATGTCAAAGAGATAAAGTGCAATCGTTACTCCCAGTGAACCAGAAAATTATCCAACACAATTAAAAATAGTATGGCCGGATGCAGTTTTTTCCCTATTGACGATGTTATCTTTTTCAAATTGACTTCCCTTACGTAAGAATGAATTACTAACTAGCAGATAATGCATCATTAGTTGCAAAAAGAAGATACCAAGGACAAATCATTCACTGATATAGTTACGATTCTTTGATTGTGATTGTTCAGGCATTATTGCAACAGTTCAAATAATTTAAATAGAATAAAGTCCGTCACGCAGGAGCTGCATAACTAAGCACTTTCTCAGAATTGGGTAGTGTCGAGTGTATTCCTGAATAATTTGCTTAAAATAACCTATATAGATAAATAAAATAAAAACATAAATAACACCTGTTTCAATTCAATTCAAACATAGTACAAAGTAAATCCCCCCCCCCTTCCGATAGACCGATTTAGTTCATTTTTACAACACTTCTTCCTTATTAGATACCCAGGACGTATACCGCGTTTCGTTACAATACAACACAAATTATGGCTGGTATTGGCAAATAACTACTTTGGCTCCGGAGTAAACCCCATCTCCAGATGGACCGATTTTGTTGGTTAACGAACTCGTTCAATCGTTTGATTGGGGAATACTACATACCAAGATTCGTGGGGAAGAAACAAAAACTCTGGCCGGTATCGTGTTATATATATATATATATATATATATATATAGATAGATAGATAGAAATTTTAACAGGGGTCATTTTCGGTGTCTACTAGGGAGGATCGATAAAGATTCGAAGAAATTTTTCAAAAATTCCATCTTGAGTGCAGCCTCAATAGCTACTTTACTTCGGAGGAAAGTGCTAAAAGGTCGATTTTATAAGTACAATTGTTGCATCTGAGCTAATTTAAAATTCACTACGAAGATGTGCAAGATTGAATAAACGCCTTGAGCGTTTATAGTTAATTGGAGCTTGACATGACAGGTTTTCAACAAGTAGTTACGTCATACGCATCAGAAAATGTCATTAATAATTGGAGGTCCATTTTGACCGAACATGTGGTTAGAACTATGATTCGGCCGCTTCTTTCCTCATTACAGGTACACATTATAGGCTGAATGAGCGGAGGAACGCCGCACAAACGCCCGATTTTGGGAATAAACCTGTAGGTACTTGTATATAATATGATAAATAATATTTCTGATTTTGGTATCATTTATTAAGTATTTTTTTGTGCCGTGTCGAATGAGACCACTACCAATTCGATAGAATAATTATTTTGGAAGATAAACAGGGTTTATTTTACGAAAACCGTGAAAATCAGCAATTATTAAATTTAAGAAAGTTATAATGTTCAGTTACTTGCTATCAAAAAATGTTCGTTCAACAACTCTTTGTAGAAAATAATGATAAAGTCGTTTTTGGTAAAATAATCGCATCGCTGATTGACACCTTCATTTTATTAGGCTGTGCATATATACGGCGGAGTACGTCTACCAGCTGTCTGTTTGTATGTTTGTTCCTTATGCAAATCCACACCCTTCACCGATTTAGACCAAACTTGGCACACAGGTAGGTCGTGATACGGGGAGTGTCATAGGCTAGGTCAAAAACTTCTACCAGCTGTCTGTCTGTATGTTTGATCCTTATTCAATTCCACACCGTTTGACCGATTTTGACCAAACGTGGCACACAGGTAGGTCTTGAAACGGGGAGAGTCATAGGCTAGGTTAAAATCGTCTATGACTCACAGTTCGGAGATCACGAGTTCGAAGCAATGAACCCAAATAGTTACAGATTTGCGTTATTAGATTTTAATATTAATTATTTGGTTTCTAATTTATTTTTGCTTTTATAGATGCAGAAAGTAGGTGTAGCATAGCATGCTGGGTAACAGCTAGGAAGAAATAAAAATATATGTTTGTTTGTCCTTCGGTTTTGGAGATTTTATCTCTCTCGACACCACTGTGCGGCGAATAAAATACAGGCCGTGACTTAATTTTAAAAACATTATATTTTAGAGAAATTAACTCGAGCGCTATCATTAATTGATTTTTTTTTTTTATTTTATTTCGGTTGTTTGAGTGGTAAATGCTAAGTAGATAGATCAGGAAGGCAAAATTTCTGGTGAAATTTGGCTCGATTAAGAGATCAAACAACTTAACGATTACTTCAATGAACCAAAACAAACACCAAAACCTTGTTAGAGAGCAACAAGTATTGAGCTTGTTGTAAAAAGAAAAATAAGAAAAAAGAGACCAGCCGCAAAGGTCAAGGCTGCCATGAGACAAGTGTAATGACAGGAGCGCAGAGGAGCAGAGAAAATAAACATGATAGTATTACACTATTCCACAACTTATTCTATTGATTGTTTTTAAGTAGACAGAAGGTCAATCAATGAAATAAAATCAATTTTGAAAATTTTCCCTAATGCGAAATAATTTAGATCATTAATTCTTATAATTATGAGTAAATTTATCTCTTGCATTTGAGGAGAGCTGCATGCCCGGGAAATTTGGCATATTCCTCGCGCTCTTTCTCCTTCAAGTTGAGGAAGTTGTCTTGAACGTCCACTCGACCACGGAATGGTAACATTAACTAACATACTTTTTCCGAGTAACTAACAGACAGATTTACAATTTTAATTAAATTATTCACGCAAAAATTCGAATTTAATATTCACGCCACAATTTCCCTCCAAAATGGTAATATTAATTTAAACACTCTTTCCTAGGCCCACTAAAGTTGATTAACTCGCATAACTTTTTCGGACTTCCAGCCATAAGACATATCCATATCAAATACACTTTTATTTACTAATAATTTTATTAAAACTGCCCTATCGGGTTCACTTCTACTTGTGCTTCTTCAGAGGCTCTAAGACTAGTTAGATTTTAATTATACAGGCTAGCGTTGCACAGTGGACCGATTCCCATAACTAGATGGGGAAAAATCAAGTAAACAGATCATAAAAATAAGGCAATTATATTACTAGAGATACATTAGATAAGGTGTATTTTCAGTATTATTAAATTATCTTCGGTTCCTGGAAAGCCAGGGGCATTTGAAGTTGGAGAATGATATGCGAGAAGCTGCTCAGCCTAATTCGACATAGTTACCGAGTGTAACTTAAAACCTGATTAATTGTGCAGTGCAATTAATCAGGTTTTAATTTGGTGTATACTGTTATTATAAATACAACAATTAGGGGTATGTAGATACTATTTAAGCACTTATTTGATGTAAATTAATGGAATACAAAAAAAATATGGTCTTTGAAACAAAGGTGTTTTTTATTTAAGAGAAATAAAAAAAAAATAATTTTCTGAGGACAAAAAACTTTAGGATACCCAAAGAAGGCCAGACTGATTTTTTTTTCATATGATCATTGAGTTAAAATGTGTAGTTTCAAACACCATCAACCGTTTTTTGGCGATCAAATCAATTTCAGCAATAAATAATAATAGAAATAATTTTACAAGCTTAACGATAGGATAGACATTTCCATGAAGCTAAACTCAAGAAACAATACTATTAAACTAGTCTCGGGAGATTAGACAAGGAGGAACATCTAGAATAATATCAAATATATTAAGTCAGGGCATGGATGAGAAATAGACAAATAAAATAATCTAAGGAAAATAAAACAGAAGATATATCATGATTGAAATTATGAAATTTAATGGCTCAACAAGAAATCAATAATGGTTATAAGCCAATAATATTGGAGATGGTTATCACTTCGGGCTATCAATTTCTCCAATAAAAGGCCTAATAAATGTTTTAATACCCCAGCACACCTTCTTAACAGTAAATAATATACGGGGTTAACCGCACGCACTAAAAATGCCTGCACGAATCAGATGGGTGTGAATATACCGATAAAACCAATTTATAGCCGCCCAAGGGGCTGTTGGTCGAAAGAGTGTAGGGTTAATAGCTTTAATTATAGATTTTTATCACCTAAGGAATATTTAAATATTCTAAATAAAAAACTAAATTCTCTCAGTAGAAATCTTTAATTGGAATTCATGTGCAAATAAAATTTGGCTATAAGTAATTATCAATAGAATTGTTGTCGTCTGCACCTACTCGCGTTCATGGGCGTATATAAGGGGGGGGCTGAGGGGGCTGCAGTTCCTCCCGAAATTTTCATTTGATGATAAAAAGTTGTCATAAAGACCTTAAAAATAAATTAAATAAGATCCCTTAGTTAATAAAAAATAGTTTATTTTAGTTGTAATAACGTTTTAGTTGCCTAAAACTATTCCAAGCTCTAAATTTTTCATATTCCATACCCCGGAAATGATATCAGCCCCCCCCCCGAAATTTTCCCAGCCCATCCCGAAATTATTTCCTATATACGCCCAAATTTCCTATGGTTGCCTCTTTTGGTACCTTAAACTCTTCTGCCTTTGCCACATATCCAATTTTTCTTTATAGACCAATCACAGTACAGCCTAATGCATCAGATATGATCACTAATAAGGTAAAAATCATAATATCTATACAGATATTAATGTTAAAATAAAACAGTATATAACTATTCACAGAAAAGAGAAAATGCAGAAATCAGGGATGGATATTTTAAAGTTCACTTGTACTGGAAAGTAAGAGGGGATTAAATGTGTAAGAGTTAATGTTATAATGGAATGATTCAGACAGATACCTCGGTTTGAGAAGGATATCTAAGTCAAAAGGAGGAGCCCAATGGCGAATAATGTGTGCTCGATTTGAAGGAAAAAGCATGATTAATAATAACAACAGGTGGTGCTAATGTCCCTGTAGCCGGTGCACCCCTTCCCCCAAAGAAATAAAAGAACAGAATACTAGGTCTAATTCTTGGGATGGATAGATGATTTAACGAGAGAAGAGACTGGACTTCAATGAAGGACACTAGGATTTGTTGGACAGGCAGAACGAGGAAGAAATGAAATATATACCCGTAAAATATTGCATTATGATAATATTACAAAGGACGAATGCTAAGATATATTCCAGTGAAGGCCTAGCGCTATGGCTCAGGGTCATGTACTGGGAAACGTCGAGGCATGGAGAAGAATCACACCTGGTGTGGGTAGACATCGTTCAGGGGTGAGCACATTGAAAGCAGCTGATAGCCCGGTAGTTGGAAATAGATAAAAATAAAATATCTCAGGACTCCTAGGGCGGTGGCGTTAACCAGATTTTCAGAGCTACTGTGTCACACAGAGATTAGAGCTTTTGAAATATGACACAAGTCGCAGTTATTACCCAATTGGATTTATAAGCTTGATTGGTAGCTGGGAGAAGACTGGCAGTTTCCTAGGAATCTGGGGCTTATGTAGAACTCCCGGGCCTCCTTGAAATTGTTTCAAAACTGGAGTTCGGATGTTCATAATGAAATTTTTCAGCCGGAAGTTTATGTATGACTGAATTGATATACATCATTAAGATACAGACATCCATGACTAATATGTCTTTGACAAAGGTACCTATTGGAGCCCAAGGGAAGGCCCTATGTAGGGAACAAGAGGGCAAGGCTAATGATAAGGTCAGTAGCCCCGAGAGACAATAGACACCTTGTCTACACCCGCAAGGGGTTGTATTCACACCTCCTTTCTCTTAATGCAGGTGGGTAATGGCTAGTGAGAGAATTCAATACATTACAATCATCCTCATGGACAGTCTATTCATACAGCAAGTGAATAGATGGCGTCCACCATAACTATTGACTCACACTAAAAGAGTCAAATTATTTTTTTATTCAATTAATTTATTTATCGATTATTAAATTCTGTATATGAATATGTCTGCTCGTAATATGATACAAATGATGTTCCTGTGCTCAAGGCCTCCCAACTCCATCCTCTATCAACGTCACACGGACGCTCAGGACGTAGAAACAGGTCTACTCAAGCTCCCTTCTGCACCGACCTATGGTTGGAGCCGAAGAGAGATCGGGTAGCCACAGACACTGACACACTCGAAGGAAGAGAAAGCCGTTGCTAACACCTAACTTGGTCACTGCAGCAGATCTCTGGGCCACTGCCTTCTGAGTCGGCTTGGTGGAGAGAATAGTTGGGGGACATTCGATAAGGAGAGGAATTCAGGGTTTTGATGAGTGGGACGTTTGGCGTCGAAACGTTGGAATATAGAAAATATAACACTTTCAACGAGTCGGATATTGAGGTCTTTATGGGATTGACTATAACTATTAGGATTTTGGATTAGAAGGTTTGCATACGTCTGGTGTTCGATGCTTTCGCAGTTCCCTAGTGTCTGTAATTAATTAAACAGAACCAAATCTGCAACAAAATTAATATTCCAGCACTACGTGTTATAGTCCTTATCTGGGTGTCCCTCAGGAGCTTATGATTGTAACATTTCCTGGTTCCTTCATGAAGTAATATAAAAATCCCATGGGGTTAACCTACCACCGACCGCGTGGGTTCCTGCTGTCTCATGACTAAAAGATCCAACATGGTTAGCAAGAGCTGGAGAGATGGCTAGCATCAGCTCAATATGTATCATTGGGAAGAAGCAAATACAGTTAGACTAGGGAAAAAATATTTTGTATAAAATTTCTGAACTGTCTGTCCTACATTAAAAAAAAAGTCCGATTCGCAGGAACTGCGTCATCTTAGCGCGGTTCCGTTCTTATCTTTAGTGTTTATGAAGGCATAGAATAGAAACAGTTATTACTTTGTTTAGCGAAACACCTATCCAAATGAAATCTCAAACTAACCAGTCTTGAAAGGTCTTGATTTACAATCTTACCTGTATGGGTCAGCTATCCCATAAGTCGGACAGAAAGGCCTCCGCAAAGAGGCATTTGGAAAGCCTTGGGATCTCTCTCTTTGAACTCTACATTTTTAACAATAAATTGATCTTCTTATTTTACTTAATCTGTTTTATTGTCAAAAACATTATCCGACTATAAGCAATTTAAAAATAACAAGGAATAAAATAGACAAAAAGAACAACAGCTGTGCGCGAATGTAAAACAAGCATGTATATAGTTTACTGAAGATAAATTTTATTATTTTTCTTCAAGAAAGTGAAGCCTAATTGAAGCTATTGTGATAGAAACAAGTGATTTATGGACGAAAGTTAGTAACAATTTTTTATCACTAAAAGTAAGGCCATATCTAAAGAATAGACGTTATGGAATCAGTAGTCAACATAACCTCTAAGGTTGAATTATTAAAGGACAATCCTTTATGTCCTAGTGATTGTGCTATAGTTTTATACACTGTGAAAGGCATAAAACAAGAAGAATATTTCTTACATTTGGCGAATATAGTTGATGCTAAAAGTATTAAATTTGCTTCCTACATTTCAGGAGGCAGGTTTTGCATACATTTAAATAGTAAGAAAGAAGTGAATAAATTAGTCAATGAACATCGAAATATAATAATTCGAGGCCATAATATTTTATTGAAGCGGTTTTTAGAGCCGTCTAAAAGAATTGTAATATCTAATGCATTTCCTTCAATCTCTAATGAAGCGATTGAGGAAGCTATAAAGAGACTTGGGGTTGAAATAGTTTCGCCCATACAATGTTTAAGAGCTGGCCTTTATGATCCGAGGTTATCACATATTCTCAGTCATAGGAGACAGCTGTTTGTAAATCATGAGGGCATTGAAAAGCTACCTTCTTCACTGGTTCTAGACTTTGAAGGAAAGCCTTGGAAAATATTCTTGGAGACTGAAAAACTCAGCTGTTTTATATGTAAAGGCCACCATTTGGCTGCTGCATGTCCTGACGCTCCTAAAAATCAAACTGAAGACCATCTTCATGTTGATTCTCTTTCATCTGAAACCTTTGATAACGAAAGCGCTAACAACACAAAATTCAGCTTAGTGGCTCAAGAACCAGATGAAAGTACACCTTTTTCTCGTGGTCATCAAGGAACTTTAACATGTTTTACCACACCGTTTTCAGTTACTCCAGACCAAAAATCAATATCCCTAGAAAATCTACAGCAACATTTTCCGACTTCAGTAATAAATAAGAATTTAGAAGAAAAAGAAAATATAACTGATATACGGGAAGAAAATGAGGGACTATGCGAATTATTGAGCTCAGCAGATATGATGTTTAAACAAATTGAAAATTTAGAGAAGCTTGCTTTGTTAAAGTTTGGTAATTCCAAAATTGCTGCTGCACCTGAAGAAGATAAAGTTCCTCCTCGCCTAGAAGAGACCAAGATAGCGACAAGACATAGTGTGGCCGCGACATTAGCAGCTGATCGGAGTGAAGAATCCTCTAAGGGATGGAAAGGAAGCAAAGGTACGAAAGGGAGTCTTCAGATATCTGGTAGAAAAGCTGCGCCACGCAAAGAAAATACAGTTAAAGTTAAGAAAAAGTAATTTATTTGCTATTTGTACATGATATGAGTATTTTCTAGAAAAAAAAAATGTTTGTCAATACTATCCTCTGTGTTTAAAGGAATTAAGTTTCACTGGCATAGCTGTGAATATTTTATACACAACTGTTGATTTTTTCTTCTTTTTTTTGTACTCTTTTATGTTCTATTCAAATTTTATTGTATTTCATATTTTTATTTTATTGTAACAATTTTTGTTTTCTTGTTTAAATTTGAGCATGTCGCCTTTGTTGCGAAGCTCTTTAAATAAATAAATAAATAGACAAAAAGAACCATTCGAATAAACGAAATCAATTACTTTAAAGTTTTAAGCACTTATTTCTCCGATTGACATCGCCTAATTAAAACTTTCTTTGGAACCTTTTTTGTAGAGCATTTAGTAAGCTTTCGAATGGTAACCTTCTGCTTCCCAAGATTGTCAACGGTTTTCGAGATACTAACGAAAGTATACAAAGTTACCAAAACTTTTCTTGTCTGTTAATAAAATATTTTATTCTAACCCTTTCTTTACTCCAAACATAACCAAAATTTCATTTTCTAATTTCTAATAGTTCTAATTTAATGAAAGTAGAACATGCAGAAAATGTTTCAACTGAATCCCATGATGTACCCAAACCAAAAACCGTATTCAATAACTATTTTTCCAATTTTCTCGAAAACGGTTAAAGCTATCGCCTTGAAAATGATTTCATTCGTTTCCCTAGCCCAAGAAGAATATACAGGGTGTCTACTACTTTCATGAAAGCCAATTTCGTGACTTTTTCGTGACTTGACGTGCAAATTTCGTGCCCATTAAAAAGAAAATAATTTCACTAAAAAAGAGAAAGCCTTACGTTTTAGCTTAAACTTATTTGTAACTTAAACGGATTACCATGATATCTATAAATTCGCACTTTTACATACATTTAAACCATGTCAAACTAAACTCGAATAAGCAAAATCTCGTTTTTAGATTCGAGAATTTGCTCTTGGATTGCGGGCGATACGACTGTATATTTTACTGTATTTTTTGGATTTTTTTTTTTTTTTGTCTTCACTTATGGTGTTCTACAAGCTAAATATGTACACTACAATTGAGTTAAAAATTTTATTAGCCTGGAAAAGAAATAACGACGAAATTCAAGGTGCGCCGGTTTTTTTGTCCGGCAGTGTATATAAAAATACGTAAAATTAGTCCAAAGCGGCCTTAAGTTTTAAATTATTTTAACCATTGGCACTATATGGCTGTTAAAACACCGGCTAACCATCACTTGGTCTCGTACAACGAAACTCCAACCGCGGGCCCACAGCTTCAAGGGACTGGTTTGAAATCGTCAAAAACGAGGTTGCGTCGTATGCGCCTGCCCATTCACGACGAAGGAGGAACTCATCAACAGGATCCAGGAGCAGTACCAGCTCATGAGATCTCAAAGGCAATACGTCCTCCCTAATGCCGTGGAATTGAGTTAGATGTTAAGCTTAAATTTGTAGACATTTTGAAAATCTACTGGAAAAATAGTTATTAGTCCACAGTGATAACCATTTTTGTCCCTATATATTTCTATAGATTTTTCATAGGAAAACGAGGTACCATTTTAAGCAACTTTTGAGGGTGCCTTTCACTTAAATGGATTTTTTTTTCACTTTTTATCTACAGGAGAGTGTTTTCGGTATACAATTTCAAATTGCACCCCAGTTTACTCATAAGCAGATATTTAATTAAATAGAATGTAATCAATATTACCACGATCCTCAAGGCATAACCATTTAATATGTACATGTATCCATTGTATTTACAATAATGGTATTCATTACCAATATGTTCTTCTAAATTCTTTCACCCTTGACTCCGAATTGTCCTCCTATCCTTATTCAGAGCAAAAAATGTGTGTACGCAGTGTGGGAATGGTTATGAAATTCACTGTTCATCCATTCCGCCACCACTCGTTCATTATCAGCTGGGCAACCATACATTTAAAAGCAGAGTGCGTTAATATTTGATAGATGGGCTTGTGTAATAAACGTCATGTAGTTTGGGAAGGATGGGACATCGCCATAATCGTGTGAAATTAAAGAATTGCTCCTTCACGCTGAAGCATATTTATTGGTTTTGGTTAGAAAATCAGAAAAAAATATATTGAAATAGATTTTTATCTTAAACTACGAGGTACCATTTTAAAGCTTATAAAATAATGCAACTTTTGTGGCGGAGGCAAAACTCTAAGTGTAAAAATAGCTGATTAAAAATATATTTAATAATTTAATAAAAAATTAATATTAAACGTTCTCATCTATATGCCTTTGAAAATAGCTCTTAATTTACCTTTAGCTCTTAAATTTCGCTAAGGGGGGACTCTTAAAATGTTAAAGATTCAACAATCCGGCCATATTTCAAAGAATATTTACCCGATTCAAACCATACTTAGATGGTCGATAAAGGCCCTAATGGGAGACATTTCCTTCCAACCAGGGTGTTTCTACGTGTTCTGCGATAGAAGTTATATGCAAAAAAGTTTACATTTTATTTTTATTTTGAGAACCATTTTTTCCAAGTACCTTTTGAGATGATACAATAGTCATTTATATGGTTAGAAAAAGGAGTCTTTCTTCTTTTGAAAGATTTTTCAATCACGTAAAAATCGGATTATCTCAAGAGGAGATATTGAATTTCAAAATGTTAATTACTTTTTCGCTTACAAATTTTTAGTCTCTTCCAGACTTGGATCATTACTTTTTGTTTTCAATGATATTCACTATATTAGGGTTTCTTGGGGTGCAGATTTCAAATCTGCTATTATTTTTGGGGTAAACAATTTATAATACTAGTTTACTTGAAAACGTAAGCATATTTTTGTATATATTTGACGAAATATAAATTATTGTTTAACGATTATATTTTTCTTTTAATCTACTCTAAAAAAACAAATGAATTGGTGAAAGAATCATGTCGATATCATTTTCTAAACTCGATATAAAAAATAAAGCACTTTCAACCTATTTTATTTTATTTCTCGGCTCCTAAGGCGCATTGGACGGAACGCTCGGACACGTGTAGACTATTTTTCGATGTAGAATCACCAGAAAAAAAATTGGTCCAGATCGGTGACCCCATCGCTGTATACTCCCCTTGTTAGACCTGAATCACCCTGTGTGTGTGTGTGTGTGTGTGTGTGTGTGTGTGTGTGTGTGTGTGTGTGTGTGTGTGTGTGTGTGTGTGTGTGTGTGTGTGTATATATATATATATATATATATAAGTACAGATGGAATGGTTGGGATTCGGCTAAATAAACCTCAATATGATTTTGTTTTAAAAAAATCTATATTTCGGACGTTTCGGCTACTCATTGGTAGCCTTCGTCAGCTAAAATGACAAAAAAAAGAAATTAATACAGAAACAATCAAGAAAAATTTATAATTGTGATAGGTAACAGAACTATAGATACAGTTTAACTTATAACAGAACATATCGTCTTAAAATTCTTAGAATGAGTAGAATGAAAAAGAAAATAGGTACAGTAATTGATTTTAATAGTAATTAGTAACATTAATTGATTTTACAAAGAAATAAGAGAACTATATACCAATGACAAATATAGTAGCTAATAGTAACATTAATTAATTTTACAAAGAAATAAGATACTACATACCAATGGAAATGCCGAGCGGCAGAGGAAGACCAAGGTTGGCAATTAAGTAACCATTGTGAAAGTGTCTAAGGAAAAAAGGAATCTGCAAGGGGTATATGTAACTGGAAACAGCAAGAGGTGGGGGAAAACGGGCGGTAGGATCAAACAGATGTTTATGACATTTTATGACAGGAAAGGAGAAAAGGTGTTAATGGAAGGATACCCAAGGGGCAAGGTAAAAATCTAGGTAGGTGGTCGGGCGAGTATTTGGAAAATATTAGCGTACATAGGAGAAATGCCTTGTTACAAAACTGACCAACAAGGCATTTCTCCTATGTACGCTAATATTTTCCAAATACTCGCCCGACCACCTACCTAGATTTTTACCTTGCCCCTTGGGTATCCTTCCATTAACACCTTTTCTCCTTTCCTGTCATAAAATGTCATAAACATCTGTTTGATCCTACCGCCCGTTTTCCCCCACCTCTTGCTGTTTCCAGTTACATATACCCCTTGCAGATTCCTTTTTTCCTTAGACACTTTCACAATGGTTACTTAATTGCCAACCTTGGTCTTCCTCTGCCGCTCGGCATTTCCATTGGTATGTAGTATCTTATTTCTTTGTAAAATTAATTAATGTTACTATTAGCTACTATATTTGTCATTGGTATATAGTTCTCTTATTTCTTTGTAAAATCAATTAATGTTACTAATTACTATTAAAATCAATTACTGTACCTATTTTCTTTTTCATTCTACTCATTCTAAGAATTTTAAGACGATATGTTCTGTTATAAGTTAAACTGTATCTATAGTTCTGTTACCTATCACAATTATAAATTTTTCTTGATTGTTTCTGTATTAATTTCTTTTTTTTGTCATTTTAGCTGACGAAGGCTACCAATGAGTAGCCGAAACGTCCGAAATATAGATTTTTTTAAAACAAAATCATATTGAGGTTTATTTAGCCGAATCCCAACCATTCCATCTGTACTTATCACCTCGACGGCTAACTATCTAATCATCATTATATATATATATATATATATATATATATATATATTCGCTCTCCCACCAGCTCAAAAATGGTCTAATTTTGATGAAATTTCATACAACATTTTGAAGAATGTTCGTCGAATTTGATAGGTAAGTTCGTTAACTAGAACATGGTTCTGCACAAATGTGGAATTCCTACCAACTGGAGGATCATCAATAGTATTTTCTATACATAACTTTAAGGCAGTTATCATCGCAAGAGCCCTAACTAATACCTGCAAGTTTTCACTCCACCGGATTGTACACAGTTTTAGTGGGAAAAGATTAATTTCAGAAACGTGGCTGAATTTAGCTCTTTGATGGGAAGTCTTTAAAATAGAAAATTTCGTGACATGGTTTCCAAATTCGTGACTTTTTCGTGATTTTCGTGCCCTATTTTTCATTTCGTGACATTTTCGTGACTTTTTCGTGCAGTAGACACCCTGATATAAAACGAGTACTTACAAGCTTATGAACTCAAAAACGTAAGCGTTACGATTTTGTTGCGCGAATTTTGCCCCAAACGCCATCTTCCAGTGGGCGGATTCTGCTGAATAACGAACTTGACCTTTCAAATTGGAAGCCGGATTTTTGTACCAAATTTCATCACAATCGGACCATTAGGGAAGCCAGAAATGAGCGAACAGACAAATATATATATATATATATATATATATATATATATATATATATATATATATATACAAATTTGAACCACCGTTATTTTCGGTCTCTATGGGTTCTGAAACGCGAAATTTTCTAGTCGGCACTTCCGGATTGTTTCATTGTATCAACCTTATAAGCGGGGTTCCTCCCTATGGGGGAGGGAGGAACCGCGCTAAAAAGAAACAAAGACAAAAAGTCCGACTCGCAGGAACTGCATCATCTTAGCGCGGTTCCGTTCTTATCCGAAGTGCGATTAGTAAAGGAATAGTAGCAGCTATCGGTAGGTTTTGATCTTTTGTTAAAAATATAAAATAAAATCTCAAAGAGAAGGAAGCTTAAGGAGCCACATATGGAAACTGACAGTTTTCTAAGCGGATGGGACTCTCCCGTCATCGCGACGCTCACTCTAGGAAAACTCTATTACCAATATGATTCTTATTTTCTCAGCTTTAATGAAATACTCATTCCACCGTTAAATAAACTTAAAAAACAAAAGTGAGGTAAACAGTGACAAAAACCCGTTTAAAATAACAAAACTAACACTTTCGTAGTTTTAAGCACTCACTTCTCCGACTGACATTGCCCCATCGAAATTTGCTTCAGAATCTTTTTTTTAGAGAATTTAGTAAGCTTTTGAATGGTTAAATCGTACTTCCCACGATTTCTTAACTGGTTTGAAGATATTAAGGGGGAAAAATGGTGCTAATACCTACCGATAGCTGCTATATTCCTTCACTAATCGCACTTGAGATAAGAACGGAACCGCGCTAAGATGAAGCAGTTCCTGCGGGTCGGACTTTTTTTTTGTCAGACAAATTGATGTATTATGTTTATATTATAATATAAATATTATGTTTATAAGAAGAGCAAATCACTTTAATTGCGGTGTAAAATATTGTTGCTAGCTAAATCTAAGTATTATATAAGCTCATAAGGAAAAAATGGTGCTAATGACTCAGATTTCGATACACCATAAAAGAAAAAAAAAATTAAGGACAATATACAAAGATTCCGAAGTATTTCATGTCTGTTAATCAAATATTTTATTCTAATCCCAATAACGCAACACTTATACACAAATAAACTTTTTTTAGGTACCTATTTAATACGTATAAAATAAGGTTATAATGAGCGATCCGCTGTGGCATACACCAAGTACTCTGCCACCGTGTGGAGTGCAACTAGTATAGACCGGTACGTCAGTACCACTGTGGTATGTAAAGAGCGGCTGTTCTGATACTGGCAAAAATTAGAAATCCTACATTCCTAAAGTTGTTTGGAGGCTTATCTTTATGACTCTAGAAAGGGACTTACAGATGACGAGGGTACACAGGGAGCTAGCTACCTGGGGACATGGAAAATCCCCCCACCCTAAGCCTCCTAGCTCCTCACCTTCGAATTCATATGATTTCGTTCAATGAATTAAAAAAAAAAAAAAATAATAAATAGATAAACACTTCTGAAAATAGAGAATACCAAAAACAATTCTAAAGAACGAAATCAACACCAGTAAAGTAATCTAGATATTCATAGGGCATCTTCGAATTCCAAGATACCGTTGAAACAAAATATTGTTTCTATATATACGTATCCTGTTTTATTGACTAATACATTTGACTACTATAAGCAATCACAAAAATAACGAGCAGTGAAAAAAAAACTGTAGGAAACACACAAAACGATTCGTTCAAATACACGAAATTACCTATGTTTTAATCACTTATTTCTCCAAATATGACCATCCCATCGCAAATGTCTTCAAAACATTTTTTGTAGAAAATTTAGTAACCTTTCGAATGGTAATCTTTTGCTTGCCAAGATTCCAACCCGTTTTCGTGATATTAATGAAAATATACGAAGTTCCCAAAACTTTTCATGTCTAAAAATGAAATATTTTATTTTAATCCTTCCTTTACTCCAAACGTAACCAAATTTTCAACATATTAGTTTTGATAAAATTCAAACATGGAGAAAATGTTTCAACTGAAGCCCATGATTCTAAGTACCAAAATCAAAGACAAAAGAACAGTTCGAATAAGCGAAATCAATTACTTTAAAGTTTTAAGCACTTATTTCTCCGATTGACATCTCCTAATCAAAACTTTCATTAGAACCTTTTTTGTAGAGCATTTAGTAAGCATTCTAATGGTAATCTTTTGTTTACCAAGATTCTAAACCTTTTTCGAGATATTAAGGAAAGTATACAAAGTTACCAAAACTTTTCATGTCTGTTCATAAAATATTTTATTCTAACCCTTCCTTAACTCCAAACGTAGCATAACTTTCAACATATTAGTTTTAATGAAAGTAGAATATGCAGATAATGTTTCAACTGAATCCCGTGATTCTAAGTACCCAAACCAAAAACGGTATTCAAAAACTATTTTTCCAATTTTCTCGAAAACGGTTAAAGCTATCGCCTTGAAAATGGTTTCATTCGTTTTCCTAGCCCAAGAAGCCTATAAAAAGAGTACTTACAAGCTTATGAACTCAAAAACGTAAGCGTTACGATTTTTTCTGCGCGAATTTCGCCTCAAACGCCATCTTCCAGTGGGCGGATTTTGCTGGTTAACGAACTTGACCTTTCAAATTGGACGACTGATTTTTGTACCAAATTTCATCAAAATCGGACCATCAGGGAAGCCAGAAATGAGCGAACAGACAAATATATAGATATATAAATATATACATATATATATATATATATATATATATATATATATATATACATATATATATATATATATATATATATATATATATATATATACAAATTTGAACCGCCGTTATTTTCGGTCTCTAGGGGTTCTGAAACGCGAAATTTTCTTGTCGGCACTTCCGGATTGTTTCATTGTATCAACCTTATAAGCGGGGTTCCTCCCTATGGGGGAGGGAGGAACCGCGCTAAAATCAATCCTGTAACAGGCCACGAGGACCCAGAGGGGCAGATATTGTAGAGGTATCTGATTCTTGACCATACGGCACACTAGGGAAATAGCGTTGTCAGTACTATGCTCTGGTCGCCTCATCTTGCCCTTTGCAGGTACCCCGAATGGTCAGGGAGCCCGAATCCAACGCACGACCGTTTAGTGCTTGCTCGGGATTTGAACTCAGATCCTCCAGCATATTAGTCCAGTGTTCTACCACTGAGCTAACCTCACCTCCGTCGTACATTTGAAAAACTTCTAATTTTTCAATTTTGCTGTCTAACTAAAAATCCAATATAAACTATTACTTAAAATTTATGACAGGTTCGAATTTACGCTCATGTAGAATGCATGTTCTGTACGGCGTTTACACCGTAAAAAGCAAACTATTATCAAAGAGATAAATTGATCTTCTTCTGACTCAGCGAACTTAATCTGCTTGAAAAAGCAATGTTTCGCCATTCGCACGTGCATTCTGTCATATTTACCTCCGATCACAAAATATTTCAATGAAGTATCATTAATTCCTGATACATCAGACGCTTCATATGCCTCGCCAAGTCAATACATGGCATTATAAGACAAAACTCCATCTAATGCGAATTTTCCGCTAATCCGAATAGGTTCGGATGAGCAGGACTCCACTCTATGTCGATATTGAGTGTCGTGTCGTCCAGAAAGAAGACAAAACTAGTAGAAAAACTGAGAAAGGCAAGCATAAGCCTATGATCAAGGATATGTAATTTAGTACAGGCTAAAGTTTGAAATCTAACTAAATGTTTACCTTCGTCGAGTTCAAAAAAGCGTAGGAAGTTTAAATTTTTTAAACTTCCTACAAATATTTATCTCCAAATAGTCAGTGATGTTAGTGAATAACGTAAAATTACGTTCTCAATGTTGTGTGGGAGACAAATAATTAAAAGAACTGTTATCACATGAAAAAGCTTTAGATATAAGTGCATAAATCAGATATTTAATCAACATTTTAAGTGTTTTAAAGAAGTAACTGGGGTACAAACATGCTAAAAAATAATTCAATTCAAGATACTATAATTCCCGAAAATAGTTTTGTCCCCTAACCCAAAACAAATTTTAAAAGAGATTTAAAGAAAAAGAAAGCGAAAGAGAGAACTGCTCAAGTGTACCCAAACAATTGTTGGGAATGCCGAATGGTTCAAAAGATACATACTGTACTTATACTGCGCTACATTACACTTGAAGGCGGCTAACAAATTTATATCAAGATGTGAGAGATATGCCAGCCGAAACTGTTGGTGGGGATATACTAACTGTTGTGGACTGGGAATCGTTAGTTATGATGGGGAAATAGTTTGTTTAACGCTTTGACAGTTATGTTACTCTTTGTAGAGGGGGAGCTAGGAAATACAGAATGAATACAAAAATGTCGATGGTTTCTTGGCATAGAGCCAAAAAAATACATAGTACGCTTTCAAGCCCTCATATTTTATATACGTCAAAAGCAACATTCCGTTGTATCAAAGCAAGTGTTATCAAATTAATATAGAATCTTTTAAACATTCTCCTTTCAGAAAACAGAATTAGCATAAGGATTACAACACATTTTCATTTTTATAGTTTGTCTATTAACATATTTAGCTATAAAATATCGTCAAGCCATCTCAGTTTGTATTAAATCAATGTTGGAAAATAAATCCGTTCATGTGAAAAAAGTATTTATAAGTCAACATTCTCCCATACTAAAGCACAAGCCTGACCAGAAAACATCACCGATTTCCAGTTTTCTTGAAATCAAAGTTGAAATCCCCACTCGCAATGATGTGGATTTCTCGAATATTTCGAAAACGTCTACAGCTTTTCGTGAATAGCCCACTGGATCAGAATAACGATCGCATTTCGGGATGTGCCAATTTGATCACTACACACCAATTTTTTGTAACATATTCTAATGATTTTTTTTGTTTGTGTAAACCCCATAAAAGAAAAGCATGTTCCTCGCTAAAATGTCACCGTATATTTATATATTTCAAATATACTCTAACGAACCCCATCCTTCGAGCCCCCCTCTGCAGGAGAATATGAATCGCTACATCAGACATTTGCAAATGTATATTTATGCTGAAAATAAAACAAGAATGACGTTGTTAAGTCGTAGCAACCGTGTTGTTGAACTGTTTAACTTATGCCCAAGCAAAAGAAAAAAAAAGTTATTGGTTATAAGTTCATATGGCATGGTATTTTTTATAGTAATATTTTATAAATAATCCATCGATTTCTCAACGATAATGATATGCTACGATTCTGATGCAAAAGCAGATTCAACAAATAACCAGCTGTTGCGACAACTGGCAGTACTCTGTTCCGAGGATGCTTCTCACCCAATAAATCAATCGAATAAAAGCTCGTAGAAAAGCACATCTTCTAAACAATTCATAAGTGTACTGCTAAGGACAGTTTTGCTTTTCGAATAGACATCAGTCAACAACTAAAAATATAACAGTAAACAATATTTTGTAGAAAACTTAGAGAACAGACTGCAATGAAGACACAACTTCTCAATTAATTTCCAAATAAAATTCTAGCATAGTCACAAGTTCTTATTTTTATAACAACCATTTTTTGAAGCCTAGTAAAAAACATTCCATGAATTAATTATAAACATAAATCGTATGACTCCTATGACTAATTATAAACATTAACAGCTAAATTTATTAAACCACTATATAATTAAGAGGACGGTATAATCCACCAATGAATAAATATTCTAATCTTTATATTAGTTTTAAAAATATTCATTCACCAGACTGAAAATCTATTAAATCTATTAACTTGCTATTGTGTGAAAAGAAACGCAGAAGCGTAATCGGCAACGCACACAAGAGTAAAACGATAGGGTCTGCGTTTAAATTTCAGCCAGCAGAGTTAAAAAAAAAAAAAAAAGATTTGGAAATTGAGTTTGCCGTTATAATAAATTCAAATCATAATACGGACATCTACTCTAAGCTTTATATGACAATAACATTTTCATTCGGATTTCAGAGAAATACAAGTCAATACCGTGTACCTGTAGTGTTGGCTTCTTTGGGCGACTTAACTATCCACGCTGATATGATGCCCATTAACTTAATTGGCGAGGCACCTGAGCGTAAAAGGATTGAGTCTGGGTACAAATCCCAGGCTGGCGAATCGATCAACCAAAATAAATATTTAATATAAACAATTAAATCAAATTATTAAAAACTCACTATCCATGAGATAATTTTTTACTGAGAAATGAAATTGATGATGATAATTAACCGTAGTGATATTGAAGAATGATTCCAAGTAAAAAAATGTTTAAACCGTTAATCCTATTTTAGCATACGCAGTAGATAGGGTCGATTAAGATTTAAAAAAGAAAAAAAAAATTGCAACTTCTTTCACGATTGCAAACTCAATAGCTTCACCCCGTCGGAATGTGCCAAAAATGATTGCATGCCGTTAATCCCCTGTCACTCAAATAAGAATTGATTGATACGATACCGCACCACCCTCATTAGTTAGAAGGCACTAACTACATTTTTTTTCTAAACTTTTTTTAGCCTACAAGAATAGGTTTAAAATAGAGTATTTTTTTCATGAAATTATTAATCTCCAAATCCAATTCATTAAATAGCTATATCGAAATTATTATCGCCTCTTTATAAAAAAGCTAAATGTATCCAGAAATGACCCTGTAATGAAAAAGCTTCATATGATATATAATATACTTAAATGTAAATAAACTAATTTTTGATAAATAAAAAAAAAAACAATACTTATATAATTTTTTTTATTTAGGGTTTGTAAATATGACCATAAATCGCATTTTACAAGAAAGGCGGTTTTCATATTTTACAGCAGGAAACTTATAAAATGAATAACACAAAATTGATTTTTTACTAAAAGAAGTTTATAAATTAAAACGATAACTATATTAATAGTAAACCAAACGTTGTGCACATTAAAGTAACAACATTTACACACCCAAAAGTAACAAAAAACTAAAGCGAGTAAAGCAATTATTTTTCCTTAGTCCCTGTAAAATTAAAAAATTAAAGTGAATGCTAAATAAGACAGTGCTATTTATAGACGGATGTATTCATCTTTTTACTTTGAAACCTTGGTTTTAGCACTTGTAAATTGAATTGTAAGTTAAAAACAGTTGAAACAGCAAGAACTTCGGCATTGTAGTTTCATGATGGATTAACATCGTGACAGACATTGACATCATCATCAGGGTACGTGGCCCGTCTTATTATTGTTATGTCGTAACATGCTTCCCTCCCGGCTGGACAGAGGTAACAAATTGTCGAGCAAAGAACTAACAAATTGGACACCGTTTCACCTCCCAATGAAATTTGCATTCTGAAAAATGTTGTATTCCTCTGAGATTGGCTAAAACCAAATAATTAATTGGAATTTTACTCCAGACGTCCCTAATAAAAGGCCACAAAGGAGACCAGACGCTGTCAGTAAGTTCAAAGAAATGTCTCTTCAAAAATATACAAAGGGATCGTATTCGAGGAACTCGTATAAATAGAAAATAGATGCGAGCTCTAGATCTTTGCTTCCAATAAAGCCAAGTTACGATGAACTTGGCCAATAGATAACACCGGAAATCCATTAAATCTGATCCAGAAGGAACATTCATTCCCTTTGGAGGAGGTGATGTAATCCTAACCCAAATATTTCCAAGTGTCCCCGGTCAGGCTCCAGGCTGTCTGTGAGCTTTCACGCGGATATTCAAGGCTTGTCACCCAAAGCTCTGCTTACAAATGACACAATGAATTTTTAATACTGCATTTTTAAGCAATTCGTTCATGGGTACAACCCCAATAGCTACATTCCTTCGGATTTTGGGACTAACCATTTAAATTCTATTTACTGATAATCATTTCTTATTGTACAATAGGAGGACCGGTGGATGCATTAGGCGTGACGTCACTCTTTATCTGGAGTAGTGGATCCGAGCCCCACTATCGTTGACGGATTTCTTTAAAAAAAAGTTCACCTCACAGTAAAGGCGTCGTCATAGTTTTCATATAATGCATATATCTGGAGTGATTTGGAAAGTTTAGAATGGCATGAAAACAACACATTTTGAACTTCAAGCGCCGTTTTATCCAATTGAAATTTATTCCAAACTAATAAGATCGAATATTTATTAGGCTTCATCGATTATTTATATTTCAAGGTTATAAAGATGTTGATTTCTGTCATGTATAATAGCACAAAAGCCACGAAGGATTAAGGCGGTGGTCCTTACCTTTATGCATTTTCTTTTTGTAGTTGTAGAATTAGGTATAAACCATTGATCATAAGATAATGTCCGAAAATTGGGGCGAATGTTTGTTATATGATAGATCAATTTTAAAATTCTTAACTCGAATATATTGTCTTAATTGTGTGTTTTACTACTTCTTGTTGGAATAATAATAATAACTTTACTGCTTCGAAGTCACAGTGAATGAGTGCAATACGGTGCCCTTGTCTTCTTTATGTAGGTTAAGGTCTGACAGCCCTCGGAACGGTTCCTGAAATTATAGTTCTCAATGACTCCCGCAGTTGTGAACTAAATCGGTCAAGCGTCTAATCATTGGCCGAAACTGATGATGACACAGTGTAGCCATTGTGTGTTTCTTTAGAGCTGACTATATCATTCCGCTGGAATTGGGTTAGCCAAATAGAACCGCCCAAACTTGGAAGAATGCTGGAAGACATTGATCATATACATGGTCGGGAGAACTGTCATTAATGAATTCTTATTAATGAAAAATGTAGCATCAATCATTCTGTACTTAATTAAATTAAGTACAGAATGATTGAATTAAATTGGAGGCCATCACCAAAATTCTCAGTTCTGACCTTACTCACTTTTTAGTCGATGACTACATATTTCAGCGTATCGCTTTTTTGTTTATTAGGTCTTAGAAGTTTATATCTTTACGGTTTGATTATTAAAAGCGACTGTGTACGACGATGACAGTGTGTTGTCATCGAAGTAAAAATTGCGACTACTTCATCTGCTGCTCATTAAAAAGGAATGCCTTCGGATTGTCGCTTTAATAATTAATTTATCAACCTGTTTACGGCCAAGGGCATTCGAAAGCTTCCAGCTGCTTGTGATATGGATTTCTTACTAATGTAGGAATTATGCAGCATGACACTTCATTGCGATGGATACATTGTTTTATCGTTTATCATAGTTATTTCTTTGATCTCTATTTTATAGGGTAATCCTCGCCTCTTCTTGTGATCTGAAATTATAGTCTTGAGCCACAGAAAATTTCTTTCATTTTCTCATAATTTTATAATGAGCAGTTGAAACATAATAAATTATACAATACATACTCGGTTTTGTTTTGCTTATGTTGTTGAATCAAGATGCACCAAAGAGTCAACAATTGAGAAAAGTGCATCATAGAAATAGATAAGCAATATATTTTTTTTTTTTTTTTTAACTCTTTGAATAATAAAAAACTGGCAAGATGAGGGGTAATAAATAAAACAAGAACTAGAAAGAAACCAATTAACCAAGATTAAACCAAGTCGCCACCACTAAGGCGAAAGGAAGAATAAAAACAATGAATAATTTTCATCAGAAGGGAATGTGAGAATTTTTCAGATCTTCCGTAAGATCGTGATCTAATAATTAATAATAATTATTATTAATTAATTGATGAGAATAACATAACAAATAAAATAAAATAATTATAGACGCAAAGAAAAAAAAGAGACATTTTCACAAGTTTGAACGTAGCTGCCAAGAAAGTAGACGCTAAATAAATTCTTGTCATTCTTGAAAGTTTAATAATGTATGGAAATGAGCTGCGAGATTCTCAGACAAATTATAATTAATAATAAAAAACGGCATATTAATATTTCTAAATATATCATTTATAAAAATCAAGTGTCTCACATCTTCTATTCCAACCTAACTCATTGGAATATCATTTCTTTCCCCTAATCCAGTCATTAATATCTTCAATCTCACATACAAAAGTGTTTTTTTCTGTATTAATCGACTCTGCAATATCTACACAGATTAAATCGACGTCCACATAAATGCAGCGGAGTTTCTTTTAGATTACAATATTACAATTTTTTTACGTCGTATCAACTGCTGTGATATTAGTGCCGGGCTATCCATAGCTTTCTACCCTATGATAATGCCAACGGCACATGATTTTCCCAGGCGGTCACCAATCCAATTACTGACCAAGCTCGACGTTGCTTAACTTCGGTGATCTATGGGAACATGTGTATTCAAAAGGTGGTATGGCCGCACACAATCAGTGATTTACTGAGGTCAGACCACGTAATGAAAAAATTGTGACTAATAAAGATTTTACATCACTAATCTCGTAATAACACTGGCATGTATTCAGGTAATAATTAAAATCAAACATAAATAATAAAAACCTTCGGTAGCAAAAACAGCGTTTTCCCCAAGTGGATTATGAATATTTGTACTAAATTATTCTGTTTATATCTAATAAAATGCAATTAATTCTTCTTTTTTCAGCCTTCTTTTCATATTAGTAAAGAAGACAACAATTCTATAAAGAGGTCAGTGATAAAGAAAAGATTATGCCAGGAAATATACATCTATCTTTGGGGGAGGGGTGGGGGAGAAATCTACTCGACAGGAATTGCATGTGTCTATATATTTCTTATCCCTGGTGTTAGGTGGAAATCTAGGAATAGAAAGTCTAAATATCAATGAACGGAGGCCTGGTGGCCGTGAATGTTAAGGCGTGAGCACTTAACACTCCGTGCCAATGGTCGTGGGTTCGATTCCAAATATGGGGTGGTGGCTTTTCTATAGAAAAAAGAAATGGTATCAGCCCTATCCTGGCTAGAAAATGGTGGTAACCTATAGATTTCTTTTTTCTTTTTTTTTTTTGAGCAAAGGTTTATGCGGAGGATTAGGAAGACGCACCGGCAACCAAAGAAGATAGAAAGCGCACGGATGTTTTGGCCAACCCTGTATATATAAGTTTGAACAGTCAGTTTTTTTGCGCCTTATGGGTTAAGAACGTCGTTATATTACACACCTCCAATTCCTAATCATCGGGTATACATACCATTCTCCAACACCTTAAGCCGTTAGGAAGAGAGTAAAACCTTAGATAGGAGACAATAAAGGGCCCCATGGAGGGGTGTCTTGATCCCCATCAAATAAGTTATAAGAAGACAAAACCTGACGGGAATCCATCTCACACGATTCTATACGTCGGCTTTATCCCCAGGAGGTAACGAACAGGCCCAGCCTTCACCTACTAGACGTGTTTCTACCATCTTCTCTACAAGATAGCTTCAGGCCTTTGATTACCTACATTCATCTTTTTCATCAGTAAAATGAGCACACCTCCACTGGCAATACCCTCGGGCCCCACGACCTAAGAGAGCTTCCAGAGCCTCAGCCTGGAAGGCGTGAAGACACACCTCCCTTGATAGCCTTCGCCCACATAGCCCTGAACGGAGATAATCTGCCTACTATAAATACGGCTGACAACACAAACACGCCATCGGAGGCATAACAGATTTCCACTTTCACTGTGCATAAATTGAAGACATTAGGGTCAGGATAGGACGCAAACAATACAGACGAAGAAAGTGCAGCTAATTAGAGGGTGATGTAGAACAAAGGGCACGAGGTTAGGAATGGGGTAAGTCTACACGTGTCAGTTCACTCACAAAGATATCTATTGTTTGGTTCTTAACTACAGCCTCAAGGAAGAACAAGTCACTCTATTAGCCAAGCCCTCAAGATCTTATTTCTTGGAACATTAGTTTCTTTCAGGAGACATGACAATACCACTATAATCTGTAGCCCTACATAGTACTTCTGTTTCTATGTGTTCTGAGAGTGCTAAGGAAACCTTCATAATTATAGTCTAAAAAATCATTAAAACATACCAATGAGGTCAATTATTTATTTGAATAAACAACAACGTATCACTTTACGTAAATTGATGAAAGTCTCTGATGTCTTTAGTGATCATAATGTTGGAAGCTAAAGATGCAATACCCAAAAGCCAGTGCAACGACAAGTATAGGTCTTCAGGCGAACTACTGGAGTTGGTCTTGTTTCTTACTGGAGGCGATCAAGTTTCAGTCGGCTTCGGGGTAATATTCGGGTGTGATAAGATGACAAGGCGTTCATAAAAGAGTTATGATTGAAACTCCATTTTTGGCAAAGGGTTGGATAATTTTTGAAAAAAAATTAGTTATTTACAGGAATGGGTTCTGAACACCGTAATCTTGAGAGTGGTAAAGGGATCCAAGTGATTTTCTTGACAGTTGCTGCCAACTAGCTCGTTTTCGTTTGAGTATTGTCATTTTTGTGATACATATCTACTTTTGAAAGTCCAGAAAGAAATTAAGGGGTCTATGTGCGGATTCTCCAATATCCATTTGCATATTAATCATAAACCGGATGATGTATCTATTATTTATCACCGAAAATAAACAGCTAAGGACCTGAGGATTCGTCTGGTATGATCGGGACTGTAAAAATCAAGTTTTTGTTATTACCACATATCGTCCCAACAATGTCAAACTATCGAATATGCAAAATCTCGTTTTTAGATTCGGGACTTTTCTCTTGGATTGTGGACGATACGACTTGCCGCCAATTGTTGCAACTCTAACCCCTTTAAAGAATAGCCTTTAATGCCTTAAATAAAGTATCGAATAAGACCATTTTTCAATATATTACTTCGCCAATGGATAGAATATGTTCGTTTCTATTTTTCTCCAATTTTCATAATCGATAGTTTGACATGGTAGGGACGATATTTTCAACTTTGAATCCATTTTCCTCAAAACATTGAGTTTGTTACTTAGACCCCTTGACGGCTGGGTTTCTCAAATGGATTAGGAAGATTCCATTAATCCATGATATTTTGTTTCCCAGAATCATTATATTTACTATCTGTCCACATCACCGCTCCAAGCGGAATCGAGCAAACCCTAAGCCAGTTCATAAGCATGTCCTGCTGATAGGGGTTTCTAAAATGATCAGCTAAATTATTCCTCGGGTTAAGTGGACTACATGGTACAATAGAGTCGGAATGCTGGGTGTGGTGTGGATGTGACATTGACAGACTTATTCCAGGACGGAACTAGGGTCTGATAGTTTTCAATACATACTCGTCTTGTTAGAACGGTAACAAAACAGGGTTTCTTTACCGAAGCACAATGGGAGAAGCTTAGAGTCAGAAAATGCAATGACATGCAAAACAGGTCTCGAACCAAAAAGCAACACGTTCTTCTCGTGCACAGAAAGTCCCTGGACAATGGAAGTAAAGAATGGCCTTCTACAACTCATTTAGATAATCTTGCCTAGACGAAAGATGTTTGCCAACACAGTTTTTGAATAACTCATGTAAATGATGGCTCAAAAATGGCAAAATTCAACGATTAATATTGTATTCTCATCAAGAATATGGAAATTATTTAACAAGGCAACAGAGAGAGCATTAAGTATGTTTGATTTGAAAGCGTTGACTTTTAAGAGCACAAGAAATGCTTATCATTTCCAAAGAAATTCATAAATGTATATGAACTAATTACAATCAGACTATTGTGAGATAACTTTCGATTAATTTTTTTAAATATCTCATAGTACAGAGATGACAGCTACCGTTCTTCTACTAAACAAATTGTGTATAAGGATTCATAAATACGTGAAGGTAGACCTACAGTGTCTAAACGTTTTAGACACTGAATTCCATGAAATAAAAAAAAATAATTGTATATTATTTTTTTTCAACATTTATTTTCGTTTTTCGCTAATTTATCCGAAACTACTGTTTTCTCCGCAAAACACTACTGAACGTCTTATACAGGGTGTCTCCAAAACAAACAGCAAAACTTCGAGAATAGATACACGATGAAAAAAAAAAATCTGTCATTCTAGACAAGTATATTAAATTTTTCGGATTTTTTTTCAATGACATATCACACACACACACACATATATATATATATATATATATATATATATATATATATATATATATAAGAATTCAATTCACACCACAAGAAGATAGACATAAAAGCCCTTATCGAAATTCCGTAAACCAATAAGGAAATATTTTTAAGTATTATTTACTTCAAATACCGAAATTTCACACATTGTATGAGTTGTGTGTAAACATTTCAATTTTGTGACACATGTGAATTATGAAAAGGGCCGTACCGGTCCAGACTACTCACAACACAGGCATAAAGCATCCTCTAAAAGTAGGCCTTGTGTTTAGAACAATGCCGCTAGATCAATTAGCCTGAATAATAAAGCGAATGCATCACGAAGAACAATACCGCCAAAACAAAATTAAAATTCCACACATTTCTCATTCATAAAGTGAGCACACGTTGTTTCCATTGCAAACTAGGCGTAACAAAAAAACAGAAGGCGAAAGAACCTCAAACAATATATATATATATATATATATATATATATATATATATATATAACGTAAATAAACCGACCTCTGGAGAAAGCCGTGTGAAAGACAATAATTTTCCCCAGCGAAGAAAGCCCAAGCCCAAAAAGAATATGACAAGCCTCTACGGCGAGAAACTTTATCAACAGACAAAACGATTGAGCAAAATATGATGCAGATCTGCCACCTTCGATAAAGCAGAACACCATTCGTTTTTGTTCAACTGCTTTATTTTCTCTATTTTGCCCGACATGTTTCGTGCCTTTGTTCGCACCTCTTCAGGGGCTTTCCTATGCAAAAATATTTTTTTGTAAATCCCAAATTCAATTTTTGTACAATAATAAACATTTATCGTTTCTTTAAATTAATTTACTTTTAAACGAATATTATTTTATTAAAAATTCTTATCCTACCTTATCAGGAAATCCTCTCGTCATGTGTACTTCCTGATAAGGTAGGATAAGAATTTTTAGAGGTGCGAACAAAGGCACGAAACAAGTCGGGTAAAATAGAGAAAACAAAGTAGTTGAACAAAAACGAATGGTGTTCTTTATCGTGGTGGCTTTACCGACCCCCTGTCATAAAAATAAAAAAGAACAAGTGAAAAATATATATTGGGTCATCATTCAGAAGAATTAATTAATTAATTAATAAATATATATATATATATATACATACACATATATATATATATATATATATATATATATATATATATATATATATATATTAATACGTTTTGTTCTTTGAGGCTTAGGGTCGGAAAAGTAGCACTTCCTTGTATCACACTACTTTATTTTGCATGCCCTACATGTTTCGTGCTTTATTTCATTCGCACCTCATCAGGGGCACTTCTAGCTAAGACGTCCTCTCGTCTCATGTACCTTCTACGGAGGCAGGGATAAGTATTACAAGGAAGGGGTGTGATACAAGGAAGTGCTACTTTTTCCGACCCTAAGCCTCAAAGAACAAAACGTATTAAGAAATATTTTGGGTCATCTACAAGAATAATAATAATAATAATATATATATATATATATATATATAATGAACTGCTTATATTATATACAAATATAATCTCTGAAACTTCAAGTCTAAATATGGGCATTGAATAAAATATCCTTTAGAGGAAGAAACTATTTTCAAGAAAAAAAAATCTAGCTTATTTTATACTAGAGAAGGAAAGTGAAGGTTTAAAGTAACACTTTTTTTTTAATAAGAAAAAACCGAAATAGCAAGGCCTGGAGGTCACAATATCTCTTTGTGTGTTGTCAGAGGAGAACAATGTTCGAAAAATAAACAGGTAATCCGATATGCATCGAACAAACACGATTGAACTACTGCTGTTGTTACAGCTGCTGCAGGCCTCCGTAGCCACATGCACCTGGCAACTAACAAACAAAAACAGTACTAAAAAAATGAGAAAAACGAGACCAATGTACAATTACTTCTCTCTAACGTATATCAAAGTAGCCCAGATTGCAAAAGCTTGTAATATTTCTGCGTCTTTTGGTCCTTGAAGCACCGTTTTTTCCTGTAGAAAATTCACACATAAACTTTTGAAAATAAGAAACAAAAATGTCTAAATTTCCCTCAGTTGTTTCATTTTCGGGGTGAGGTTAGCTCAGTGGTAGAGCACTCGACTAATGAACTGGAGGACCAGGTTCAAAACCCGAGTGCGCACTAAAGATTTTTTCTTCTAGTGCTGCCGTTCGAGGGTTGGATTTGGGGTCCCAGATCGTCCCTAGGCTCACCCAGCCTTTAATTAAGTTAATTAATAATGGGTAGCTTGGGTGCTAATGACTCTAGCAGTCGAAGCAGCCAAGGGGAAAATCAGGCGCCGGAGCATAGTGCTGACACTATCTTCCTAGTGTGCCCTTGTGGCCTGATACGGGACTGTTTTGTTTTTTTTTTGTTTTTTTTTTCATTTTCGGGCAAAACGTTTTTGAATACTAAGCCCCATTTTCAATGCCCATGCAACACCATGGTTTGGTGGTCCTGGAACAGTTGTCCAAATAAACAGACAACACTGCATAGGAGCAAGGATTGGTTAGATAAGGGTCTATACATGGATATTGAAATGGGCCTACGTCCCGGAAAACATTTTGCCATCAAATAAAACACCTGTGGATACTTTGGACGATTTTGTTTCACATTCTGGACACAATATGCACCAAACATTTCATTCGAATTATCTATGTAGGTAATTTATAAGGCTTTCGAATGGTCAAAAGGCTTTTTGAAAAATTAATCATGGAAAGATGTCAGAATTGTTTTTATTTATTTACATTTGTTGTCGTGCCCAAAACTAAAGCTGGCTACACACGGTCAGGCAGGCCTGTAAGATAGGCCTGAACTGTCCGCCTGAACGTGTATATATTCATGCCGGTCTGTCAGTTAAGACTGGTTAGGCGGCCGGAATTTATACACATTCAGGCGACCGGCTTTCAGACGGAATGTTCAGGTCTAACTGACAGGCCTGCCTGAATCGTGTATAGCCTGCTTTACCCATTATTTTCAGGTCTTTGCTTCAATAAACTTTCCTTTATTATCGCTCGCTATAAAACATTAAAGGGACACCGAACTAGTCTTTTAGATTGATAAAAAAGATACAGCAAATGGTTCCAGTTACGTCAATTATTTCCTAATTAATTATAATTTGACATGATAAGAATGTCAACAGTATGTAGGCTACACTCGAGATAGCAATTATGTGCCCAGTAATAAAAATAATGAGGCAAAAAAAGTTACTTGCTGTACTATGATAAGTTATAAATGTTAGGTATGGGGTTAATTAGTTGGCGAAGAAAATTATTTTTGTATTTTGGCGCGTTTCCTCCTTCCCTAAATGGGGGAAACTCCGCAAATAATGTCGGAAAATGACTCAATCCAGAAATACCGGCTGGAAATATCGATTCATCAAATCGATCGATCAAATTTGTATATAGATAATTGTCTGTTCGCGGTCTACCGTCTACAATAATGGTCCGATTTTGATTAAATTTAGAACAACATTTTTTTTTTTTTTTTTTTTAACGGAAGGTCAAATTCGTTAACAACCAGCATCAGCCAACCGGAAACTGGAGCATCAAGCGAACTTTGTGCGAGAAAACAAAGATCTCTTCATACGCTTCGAGAATAACCTCATGAAGGCATACCTGTGAATTGTAAGAGTTATGTCCTCCAATGTATAAGAGCCGCTGAGAGGCTCATTACTATATCTTTCTATGCTAGAAGATAATTTGTTTAAAAACTCCAACAGGGTGGTAACCTGTAGATAACCCGTCCTAAAATTCGTAGTTAATAATAAATGGGCGTTAAAATCTAAATAAATAAAAACTCAAACGAGATATTTTTGCGCAAGGCAATTTTAGTAGAACATGTAAAAAAAATTATCAAAATCGGCCACCATTTGTCAATTGGAATGGAATGGCCCAGGAATACGTTGTTAATGATCATTTTGACCATAAAGAGTCATTTCCGACCTATGGTGGCGTTGACTTTCTTCTCCTTCATGATTCGTAGATTCGAAATATGAAATAAAAATGAAAAACATTTCAAGGTCAATTTTGTGGGGGTCAATATGGGGGTTATTTTTTTGAATTGGAGAATCATCTGGCCAAAGGATGAGCATTATTTTTCTGAAACCCTGTACATTTTTACAGGGTAATGTATTTTCTTTATTAAAAAAAAATCCATTATTCCTAGTGAGAATTGAACCCATGACCTTAGGCAGGGAGTGCTCATGTCTTAGCACTGACGGCCACCAGGCCTTCATTCGCAATAATAACGATGCTAAAAAAAAATGCTAAATAGGATGTTACATATTTTTTTATCCTTTCTGAATTTCTTGTTTGATCTTTAACAAAATTCATTTTCTAGGAGGAAATGCAGCGAAAATTAGGTTCAAGTGTCCGGAAGCTTACCGGCGAATAGGAAATGGTTGCTATTATATCAGTGATGCGAAGATGACTTGGCATGAATCTCAGTTCACCTGCAAGGATCTTGCCGGTGGATTCCTCGCAAAGGTGAACAAGCAATGGAAGGACAGGAGTTTAAGAAGGTTCCTTAATAGATCTGAAGGAGGTAAGATTTTAAATAGAAAAAAGTATTAAGAAAAAAAAAAAAGTCATTTAACATGGACATTTGATTAAAAAAAAAAAATGATTTTAGCTAATTTATATTTTATATAAATTCATTATTTTATATTACATCAATTAAAAAATTTAAAATAAAAATTGTACTTCAAAATAACCACACAAAACAGTTGGAACAAAATAACAATTGAAAGTTATTTATTTATATTTCATTTTATCTCATTGCAAAATTTTAACAGTCCTTGTAAATTTCCGAGGTTTGCAGACATTTGATCTATAGGATAGCACATTTTTCCAGCCAGAATGGGGATGATGCCTTTGCTCCAATTACGTATATGATATAGGGAAGAACATTAAATTCGCAATTGTGTGTTTTAGTATAAATATGCTTTAGCGATGACTAAACTGAAAAAAAAAAATGTTACAAAAAAGTGTCCGCTGGCGTTTGCGCATGGGCAGTTGCCATGTACGAAAAGGAAGGCTGTACGTTATACAGTGCATTACATAGGTTTGTCGGGGGAACCTAAAGCATATTTATGTTCCTGAATTTGAGCAGAAGGCTCTATTTTTTTTAAAAATAATATAAGGAATTAAATATTACTGCTCAGTAATTGGTGAATTAAATTGTAGAAGGATAGTTAAGCAAAAATCTACGTGTATTTTGAATCATGTCTCGGGTGGAAGTAATTGACATGCAAATAAAAATTTGTGAAAATTAAATGTTGTATTTAATCCACTCATTTAACATGTTCAATACAATTGTTTGAAGTAACGGACATCAGAGGTCAGCAGTGATATCTACTCTAAATAGTCAGAATAACGATCTCATTTCAGGATGTGCCATGTCGACTCTTTGTAAGTTTAACCCTATAATAAATTTTTTTTCCATGCTAAGATAAAAGGCAAATAAAAGGAAAGGGAGGTTACCTTTAGATAAACTGCCCTAAAAATCTGTAATTAATGAAAGGATATTAAAATAAAAATAAATAAAATGTTTCTAGGTTATAAGTAGCAGACAAATTATTTAAATATGCTAAGTTTTTAAGTATGTTTGTGGAATATATGTTTACCTAGGCATTTAACCAGTTCAGCTTATAGGAACGGAACAGCCTTCCATTCAAGCATGAAAAATGTAAAAGTATAAACAAGCGAATAATTACAAAATAATTATGTGATTATGCACGAGAAAATGAGCATAGGAAAAAATGCTTATAACAGAATAATTGGTCTTCATAAGTAGTATTACAAGTTGCAATCTAATTGCATTAGCATGTGATGAAACACATAAATTTAAAATTTGCTTAATTAACAGCTTCAATATCCTTCAGGTTTCAGTTAAACGTATGATACATTGAACTCATAAACCAGTTTTCTAATAACTAGAAAAAAAACCTGAAGACTTAGTAAGCCAGTATAATTAGGAAGGAGGATGTATAATTAAACTTGTTAAAGGAGTTTAAATCAATTTTTTATTTAAAACATTATTTTGGAGCATCGGCTGCCAAGATCAATAGTACCAGGTCAACAAATCTCAACCATTTCTAAAAACTCATGGAGAAGAGGTTAAACCATCGCAAGCTTGGTTCAAACTTTAATAATCATCTGTGCGAGTGTCTAATAAAATTTAAAAAAAAAAAAAAAAAAAAATCTTTGATGAATAAGTAACTTATTATTATTTTTTTTTAAGGTTGTATTGACTCCCAAGGACCACTAGCTCCATTAGATAAATATATAATTGAAATAATTTTTTTAATCTGTAAATTTTTCAAAATAATGATTCAGTGAATATTTAAACTGAATGTATTAATATCGACTGATTTAAACATTTATAATTTTTTGGGGTAAAAATCGTTATATCAACCTATTCAAGTATTGGATCTAAATACCTCAACACTATAAATTCAAATAACTTTATTTCGTCATTTTCATCTAACTAATGTTTATGGTCCATTTTATTGTTTATAGTCTGGATGTTATTTAATACTGGTATATGGCTATTTTTTGCCTGTCAATAAATAACATATTATAATCAGATCGTTAAGCCACTTGGAGACTTTAAAATAACCATTGAGAATACAATTGTTTTACTAAATTTACTCAATTTTATGAATTCACCAACATTAGCTAATAGCACATTAATGATATAGCTTTCTGAAGACATAATTATTAGAATAAACTTAAAATACCAAAGATATAATAAGCTCTTTCAATGTTGTTAGTAAACATTTCATCTCATAAACTTTCATTACTTTTCAAAAAGGTTGAGAAAAAAATGTAATCGCTTCTTGGGTAATTCTTAGAAGTTTCAAACTGAATTTTTGTCAATTATATTTTATAGGTAGTAGAAACAAGATCATTCGTCAATAACTCAATTCCGAAGGAAGCAGGTGTCTTAGGCAGTGCCATTTAAATTACTCATGTCCAAAGTAATATTCTTTATTTTACTTCTGGTTACTAGACGGAGAATAATAAATGTCTTTGAATAAAAAAACTAAATTTTATTATTCAGAAGCATTTATTATTTATTTATCAACTAAATTTTAAGAATAAAAACAAATTTTAAGCATGGGTAACTACACCTACAAAATTGGTATTCTAGAACAAGTAAAAATCCATACAATCAAATCCATACAATAAAATAAATTAATGTATAGGTGCAATAAATGCACAATTTATAACAAAGGATGAATAAATGTTTTTAATGTACTTCTCAAATGGCATTTTCACGATCAAAGAGGGAAATCTTTTATTTGGCAGCCTAACGGGCTCCATCCTTTTTATAATAATATTCTAACCAGGTATGATCTATTTATATTTTTACTATTATCCTCAATAGGAAGTACCACCACTATCCAGTACAACTAGTAACATCTAAGTTTTGTTTTATTTTTCCTAGATCCAAAGAAATTAAGATAACACTGACATTACATACTATAATTAACCTTAAGAAAATTTATCACACTTTCAACCAGTCCAATGAGCCTTTTGACTCTTCAAAATTATGGGATATACAATTAAAAAAATAAATAATTGGAGATCAAATTTTAGCTTTAAACTTTGATAATAAGATTGAATAGTTCAATTATACCAGTGGTAATACTATCCTTTATACAAGAAGGTTTCATAAATTTTCCCTGATAGACTGCGTTAACATACTTCTGTAATCAAACTCACAAATCAAATCAATTATACGAGCAGTAGACACATATTTTTCCAATCAATAAAGCAGACACACAATCTTTAAAAAAAGCCATAAGTTATCCTCTATGATACCGATGTTAGTTAAATAAATTACATCACTCCACAACTGTATTAATTACATGTTTTTTTTTTCTATTTTTATATTATAACGGCATACCCGGAGTATCAAAAGTCAAAATATAAAAATCAAAACGGCAATTATTTTTCAACGGATACAGAAAAGCTCACAGAGGAACTCCCAAATCTTAGAGAAATAAATATATGATATCTTCAATTTAATTTAATATTTTTAGAGGTATGATGGTATTGCAGTGCGGCTAGAGAGGTGGATCGGGACAATCTACGACTTCGGGAGGCACACTTGGATTTGGGGTATGGGCGGAGAGAGAGTTCGATACCAGGGCTTCTCGAGAAGAAGGCCAAATGACAACTACAGCTGGCGGTGTGGCGTCATGGACCCTATTTTATTTTTTAGGTATGTAAGAAGGTTCAAAACGAAATCAATGAAGTAAGTGTAGTCCTTAGACATTCCATCCTCAGTACCCTAAAGGACGCAACATGTCATAATAAAAAAACATAATTGTAATAATGAGTTATATTACAATTATGTTTATAACTTTAAAAAAGAATAATAATAAATAAAATATAACTTTAAAGATTGGGGGGGTTTCGGTTTTTTTTTAAAGGATAATTTTAGCTATGAGGTAATATTATGTTGTATTATTTATGGTATCAAGGTGGAGGCAATGTCCTCGAAATATCTTTAACTAATAAAATCATCTTAAAAGTGGAGAAAACTTTAAGAATGTTTCCAATAGGGAGGAAACCTTGCTTGTGATGTCATCATAATGAAGCAACCCAGAAGTACTAAAGATAAATGTCCATGCTTCAACCCCATGGGTCAATAAAAAAACGTCCATTTAAATTTGTATATATATATATATATATATATATATATATATATCTTTTTCTTTTTATTAAAATAATCATTTTTATTGCTTGGAAAAAAAAAAAAACAGTAAAAATTACCTCCTAGAAGCCTGAGATACCCCATCTCAAGATTATATATATATATATATATATATATATATATATATATATATATATATATATATATATATATATGTATGTATGTATATTTGCTTTAAAAAAGTGTGTATTGCCTACAGGTATTCATTATTGCTCATCTGGATACACTTGTTTTGACTATGGAATTAGCAGCTTAAAAAATATTGAATAATGGTAGCAGAATTCAAAATTTCTAAAAATATTACTATATTAACTAAATATTTATTCTCAAAGTACATATTTTAGTTAATTCATGTGCACTGAATTTCAATATTTAAATCTGCATGTATGTAAATAATGGATAATTTATGTGTAAATGCTACAACAAAGGAATCTCACAAACTTTGTTGCTGGGAAGAGAGGAATCTAACAAAGTAAGGGAGTAGAAGAGGAAGATAAAATTACGTCGCCATACAAAAACGGCAACAATTACGAATGTGCATAAGCGTCGGGATTACATTAGACCCTGATAAAACTTAAATTTCGTGGCATGGTTTCAAAATTCATGACTTTTCATGCCCTCTTTTCAATTTTGTGACATTTTCATGATTTTGGTGACTTTTTAGTGCAGTAGACACCCTGTGATTATTCTGAAAACCTGTATTTCTTCTTAGCCGAAACCCCAATTCATTGCTTTGTACCACTCCAATAACTAATTAAATGCATTTCATTATGAATTTTGATGTTTTATTGACTCCACGACTTTTTTCTATTTATTTGACACATGTTTTATTTATGTTATCTAACAGTTCATTTTTTCTCCAATTGAGAAGTTTTAACATTAAAAATTTAAAGTTTTTCAGAATGTACATATAATTACAATAATTGTAGTTTCAAAATACTTGTTTATCATATTTAACCGAATCGGAATGTTCAGGTGGTCGACAAGAAGCTGTATAGAAAAGAAAGCCTTCATCTGTGAAGTACCAATCAAGATTATTGGCGAAGACAGTAGGAGGAGGAAACTCCTGAGACGTAGGAAAGGAAAGGGGAAACCACAGAGAGGAGAAAAGAAGACTTTGAACACACCAGATATTGAAACTAACAGAATAACCTGAGATCTAATGCAGAAAATTTAATCTGTTACTGCACAACACTTTAAGTACAAAAGGACATTTAATTATTGTAATTAATTATGTTGCTTATTTATTATGTAAAAAGATTTATGTAAATTATTTATTAATAACTTTTTTCTAAGTCAGTTTGTACAATATTGGGTAAAACTGCCATGAATAATATTTAATTCCTGCATTTAAAAAAAACTGCCATATAAATGAATTAAGAATAGATAATTAGGTGCTATATTGTAATTATTAATAAAGCAATTTTTAAGTTTACTTACAAGTAAAGTAGCTAAAAAAAAAATATTTATTTTGTTAGTACTTCCTTCCCCTCATTCCCATCATTTTTGTGACGTTACAATGAAACTTGGTATGCTTTGCGAGTATCTAAAGAGAGAAATTTGTTGTAAAAATAAACTTAATCGGTCCACAGTTGCTCTGGACCCACTGTTCTAATTTTCTCGTACTGGCCATATCTTTAGCACTTTCCTCCGAAGGAAAGTAGCTATTGAGGTTGGACTCATGACGGAATTTTTGAAAAATTTCTTCAAATCTTTATCGATCCTACCTAGTAGACACCGAAAATGACCCCCGTTAAAATTTTTATATATCTATATATATATATATATATATATATATATATATATATACATATATATATATATATATATATATATATATATATATATATATATATATATATGTGTGTGTGTCTGTTAACACGATAGCGGCCAGAGTTTTTGTTTTTTCGTCACGAAACTTGGTATATAGCATTCAATTAGCAAACGATTGAACGAATTCGTTAACCACTAAAGTCGGTCCACCGGAAGGGGGGGTTTACCCCGAACCCAAAACGCTAATTTGACTATGTCAGCCGTAATATTTGTTATATTTCAACGAAACTTGGTATTCGTAGTGGTAATATAGAGAGAAAAGTGAGTTATAAAAATGAACTAAATCGGTTCATTAGAAGGGGGGGTTTACTCCGGACCCACAATACCAATTCGCCACTACCAGCCGTGATTTTTGGTATATTTCGACGAAACTCGGTATTTGTAGTGGTAATCCACAGGTAAATATGTGTTGTAATAATAAACTAAATCGGTTCATTAGGAGGGGGGTTTACTCCGGACCCACAATACCAATTTGCCACTACCAGCCGTGATTTTTGGTATATTTCGACGAAACTCGGTATTCGTAGTGGTAATCTACAGGTAAATATGTGTTGTAAAAATAAACTAAATCGGTTCATTAGAAGGGGGGGTTTACTCCGGACCCAAATTCCTAATATAATCATACTGGTCGTAATTTCTGCTGTATTGTAACAAAACGTGGTATACGTCGTGGGTAACTCATGAGAAAGAAGTGTTGTAAAAATGAGCTGAATCGGTCAATCGGAAAGCGGGGGTTTAATTTGTAATATATTTCAATAGAAAAGCCCGCCAGACGTAGGTTCACAAAGCCTCCGCAAGGAGTGCTTTCTACCACTAGAGTGACTGTATCCTGTTCCTGCGTTAGATCAAAATACGATAATATGAGGTTTTTTGTATTTATTACGTAGCGTAATAGGTACCATGTGTAATCATAACTCTGGAAGCAAATTAATAATTGATCAGTTACTCATTACAAATTTAAAAGAGAACTATTCATGTTTTTATTTTATTTATGTAGGATATTTTAAGCAAATTGTTCTGGAAAGCAGTCTACACTACCCAAATTCTGAGGAAAGTGCTTAGTTATGCAGCTCCTGCGTGACGGACTTTTGTTATATCACAATAAAACTTGGTATACACCCTGAGAATTTAAGGAGAAAGATGTGTTTGTTAAAAAAAAAAAAAAAATCAGTCCATTAGAACTTTTTTAACACAGCCACTCGTGGTTCCAAGCCCATAGGGATAGAACATTTTTTTACCTACTGTTATTTATAAGTATTCTGTAAAATGATAGGAATAGAAACTTTAAAGAATAATACTTTTGTAAATATTCAATGAAAAAAAAATTTACTCTTAAAAAATACAACATGATTAGCCAGTGTGTCATACTTAAGCCAGAACACGGGAATCAGTGAGGGGTAGGCCATCCCGCACCTCCTGCACAGCATCTGCTACTAATACAGAACTGTGCACTTGGCCAGAGTGCCTCCAATACTACTAACACAAATAAGTGATTCTGAACAACTGTGGTTCTCACATTTATTTGTGTGCCTCAAAACCGGCATCTGGTGATTTCTAAATCAGCTAGCAGGCACTTAGAATTGCCTGAAGGTAGTGTAGGCACCTCCTTTTCAAACTACGCCAGCTTTATGCCTGTTAGCCTTGGGAGGTTGTTGAGGTAACAGCCCTTTAGCACCTGGTCAAGGTCAAGCCTTGTACGGATCAGCAGCAAATCGGTTAGCAAAGCAGTCAGAAAAGTGTCAGGCAGAACTCAAAAGTGGAATGAACAAGGATGTCTAAGCATTTAGCCACGATCTTAGCCAGAGAAATTGAAATGTATACACAAATAAAGATTCTTTAACTGACTTACCTTAATATAGGTGCAGAGTGCATCCCCCTTGAGCATGTTTGTTCCTGGTTCGGTGTACAGCTTAATTTTCATTTTCCCCGAGTCGGGATCTTTCATTACAAGTCCACATTTCTGCATCAGATCAACGAATTCTTGCTCGGAAATGTCCAAAGGGAGGTTGCTCACATATACCTTATTGTTAGTTTCATCAGTTACATCGAACCAAGCTAAAAATAAAATAAACTAGTTAATGAAATAAAGTGATAGAAAAATATGAAATAAGTCATTACATATTTATGTAATTTGTTTAATACACAAAATGTCAGTCAGGATAAATAATTCAATCATTAGATAAATTTAAATATTATAATGAGGATGCAGTCTATGATATGCTTACAATAAAGGCTGACAAATAAGGCATTGAAGAAATATACTTCTTCCTGTTAATAACAATCTAAACAAAGCAAAAAATGAGCCAAGAATAATCATAAATATTCAGTCCAATCCAATAAACTATACCTTATAAATATTGAATATAGATTGTTGGCTTTGTTGTAAATAAGACCAGAGTCAATTTTTATAGAACACTAGCTGTTACCCAGTGTGCCATGCTACACCTACTTTCTGTCTATGACTCTCCCCGTATCAAGATCTACTTGATACCAAGTTGTCTATACCCAGTTACAAAAATCGGTCAAACGATGTGAATTTGTTTAAGTTCATAATGATACTGGCAGAGGCCAGCACAACAGCACATCATCTAACTGCCGACAGAGGCCAGTAGTAGTCGATTCAAAATGGCCGTCACAATCTGAATGGTTCAGTGTAGCCAATTTTTCTTGAAAAAAACTTTTGACCTTTTGACCAAATTTTGAAATTTGACTATTTTGACCTAGCCTAGGAAATTTCTTGTATCAAGACCTACCTGTGTGCCAAGTTTGATCAATATCGGTCAAACGGTGTGGATTTGTATAAGGAACAAACAAGCAAATAAATAAATAAACAGACAGACACGTGATTTATATATATATATATATATATATATATATATATATATATATATATATATATACAAATAGTTTGTATTTTGTAGACAAACTGTAAATGAACAAGATGTCTTAAGCTCTATTCAACAATATTACAAAAAAGGTGACACAGAAGATATTATTAAAAAATGAATCAGTAGAAACTACAGCCGTTTGAAAAAACTCTAATTTTGAAACAAAATTTTGAATTTAAAAAAATTATGAACATCTCCCCAATCCAAAAAATTCTCTGTCAAGTTATAATTCATTCTAATATACTTTCAATTTACATAAGGAATCCCATTTTGAAGGTTCTGTATAGTGCTATAAGTATAAATTCAAGATGCCACAAAATTGACATTCATTGTGCAAGACTTGCTCCAGGAAGACTTGAGGAAGAATTTCTCAATGGTCTCGGGTCATTCACTTAGTTTAGGAATAATATGACATCTGTATTCTTTACATCATACATTTTTCTTTTATTAATTAATTTTATTTCTGTTTTCCTAAAATTATCCTATTTTGGCACCAGGAAGAAAAAAAAAAGAAAAGAAAAATTATCTTATTTTGAATCATGCTTTTTCTAGTAGCTCTCTATTTCTTCAATGTATATAATTTTGTATTCTACTACTTCCCATTTCTAATTTTAATAATTTGACCATTTTAAAGAAATAATTTAATTGAAGAGTAAATTACCAATGTTGTGAAACTGAAATAAATGAAAAATTTATTAAGAAGCATGTCGGTTTTAATTTATTCCCAACTCTTCCTATAGATTGCAAAATCTTCAATATGCATTTAATACACTAAATCTGTGTGATAATGGCCAATCAGCCGATGCATGAAAAGTACAAATTAAAAAAAAAAAATAAAAATCCTCAAGTCTGTTGTATGTTTTTTATGTTGTATATTGTTAATAAGCTATCTGTGTTATATATAAGTGAATGTTAAAATTTAAGTAAATATTACAGTAAAGCCAGAGCGCCAATGGTCATTCACCCTACATAGACAATAGAAGACCTGAAAAGGCATTTGACAAATCAAATCTCTCATGGTTTGGTATTTGACTTATTCGCATAAGTAAAATAAACACATAGACTGCATTGAGACCATTCTCTAAACTATCGACTTGTGTGTTACGTGGTAACCCTAACCCTGTACAGGTTTTCTTATCTAAAGCAATACAGGCTTACATCTCCCTGTATATTTTTAGCGTCTTTTTTTAAGAATTTCTCAGTAAAAGAGTTTTAAAAACTAAATAAAGTGTTTCAATTAATTTAATCAAAACAATTTCGTTTTGTTGTATTGTTAAAATAAGATTTTAGTCCCATGCAAAAATATTAATAATTAAAGGGAATTCGTGAAACGCAGTAATGGATGTTTATGATATCCCATAACACAGATAACGTGTTAAAAGGAACACACAAATTTGGAAAACAGCTCAATGGCACTCTAAAAGAGAAGAAACTGTATTAACAAGACTAAAAATAGGATATACACAAAAGATCCACAAATACCTTCTAAAAATCATCCACCAGCGAATGTACAACACTTGCTATACCAAAAATACTTAAGAAAATATATTAATATATTTCCTTAAATACCAGCAACAACAGCAGACAAAAACTCAAGATACCCACATACACTATAAGAAACGTTAGAAGTTGAAGAATAGACCATTCAAAAAAACATCAATATCTACAAGTACTCATAATATAATGGACTGCACTACCAATGGTCCTATATATAGGGCAGAGGCACTATAATTGCACACCAATAATAACAATAGCTATGAACGATCATGAGCTTTAACAAACATTGTGAAGCGAATAAAAAAATATATTTTTTTGATTTTTTAGGGTTCTTCACTGGGGAGAATTATTGATGTTAATACGGCATTCTCCAGCGGTTGGTTTTTGTGGGTGATATTTCGCAGAAATCCCATTCTGCTTCATCAGACCGTTGTCCATATTTTTAACTTTTTTTTGTTTGTTATTTTATAATAAACTTTATCGTATTAAACTTATTTTGACATATGGTGCTTTACAGATGTACATTCTTGTATCAGCGCTTCTTGATACTGCATGGAGCTGATGGGACTGTTTTGACACTTTTCTTCGTCTTCCTGCGGTGCACTTGATTGTCTTTCCTTGGCCAATCTTCCTTTAACCGTTCTGAGTACGGGCTTCCAGGTAGGGTGTAGGATGACACCTTCATCCCGGTTGAGAGGCTACAGCCTCTCTGACTAACCTTCTTTTTAGATTTTCTTCTTTAGCTAGGACCCTGGCTTGGTCAAAAAGCATTTGTCCGGGACATTCTTCTCCGTGCCTAGCTACAGCCGAAGTTTTTGTGCAGAGTGTTGTGGCTATTTTTTTACCTGTTTGTCCTACGTAGACTGTTCCATAGTCACATGAAAGAACGTAAACACCCTTTTCTTGTAGCCACTGTTTACCCTTTGCCGATCCGAGCCAATCGCCTACTCTGTCGAGAGGCCAGAAACCACAATTTACTCTGCGATTTGTGAAGAGTCTGCCTATTTTTTCACTAATGCCTCGAACATACGGTAGTGTAATTCTATCTCCCATTTCTTCTTTTTGTTTATCAACCATTTCTTTCTGCTTTTTCTTTTTAATGCAAGTGACTGCTTTGACCACCTCCCTAGTTGCATAGCTGTTTGACTTGAGGTCATTTTTCAGATAGGCGAGTTCAGTTTCCAGGTAGGCTTCATTGCTACATAATTCCAAAGCTTGTTGAGTCAGTGTTTGCACAACTCTTCTCTTCTGCGCTGGAATTCGGCATGCAGATATTGTCCAGTAGCTGTAGGTTTCCTATAGACTGTGCACCCCAATCCGCCGCCTGGTTCCTTGATGATCAGAAGAAACAAAAAGGGAAGCTTGAATTTTTTTGATTTGTTAATTTTTCCAAGTCATCATTAGATCGGTATCACAAATATTTTATCAAAGCTGTTTGTTTCTTTTTTACTCAAATCAAGAATAACACAAAGCTTAAATACAAGAAGATTAATTGTGCCACTAGAAATAAACTATTTTGACATGGATAGAATAATTCACCATTGCGGAAAAATAGATTATAAAAAAGGGGGAAAAAACTGTAAAAAAGAGAGAACTAATAATCCCAAATAGTGAAAAACACTCATAACAAGGAGTTTCTAAAACCTTTTTTCTAAAAGTATTTACATATTTTAGTATCAATTTTAATTCATCTTCTCAAATTTGAAGAGCACATGTTTGCAAAAATATCCTAAAGTTATAATATCTTATATTTTACCTGGCTCCTGTGCTTTTTTTTTCAACAATTCATCAGTTTCTTTTTGTTTGATTTCCTCTTTCTCTTTCTCCTCAAGGATTTTTTTATTGTCCTCGGTCTCAGGATTAGTAAACCCATAGCTAAGTTGGTAATGCGCTAAAAAATCGTCATCGACCTAGAAGAGAATACCTTTATGTATTATAAAACAATTTTAATAAAATTATCGAAAAAGGCGGAAGATCAATAACTATACACCACACACTTTCACACTTTTTATTTAACTTTCCTACATTTTTTGCACCATTTTGGCGCCTCTTCAGGAGAATATGCTTCAAAACACAACTTCAGCCTCAACTTGAGGAGGAGAACCTTCCACTAGCAGGACCAGTCTAGACTCTCTGAGAATCATTTTTCTTCGGTTTAATTTTAATGTTTTCACATATGGAACAATGGCAGGTTCACACTATAGAAATGTTAGTTCAATTCATTGTTTCTTACCTTGTTTTCTTAGTACAAAACTGAACACATAAATTCTTGAACGACTAATTGCTATTATTTTGTAAAGATTTTCCATTTTTTGTTTAATTGCTTACCGACAATTGCGTATTTTTTTTTTTTTTTTTTTTTTTTTTTTTTTTTTTTTTTTTTTTTAGTTTCCTAGTACGAATATTATTGGAAATATGCACTACGTCAAACAGCCTTTGGAGATAGTTTTCACAGTCATTATTGTGTTCTAGTTGCGTTTCTTACTGACATTTCATAATAATTAGGTATCGTAGAAGGTAGAAAAATAATGTCTCTCCACTGTTTTTCAAAGTATTTATTAGCAAAAGCTTTTCGAGAACATGGTTCTCATCGTCAGTGCATCTACAATTTTCACAAAAACACGCATATATTAATTACAGAAATATTTATAAGTATTCTTATTACTAAAGCTATGACAAATATTAATTACAGAAATATTTATAAGTATTCTTATTAAAAGCTATGACAAATAATGTTACCTATTACTCCACCGGTAGTACTGCTAACAGCCTCTCCGAACAGGTGTGAGGTAATGAGACTATTCCGGGTGAGCAGAGTATATATATTGACGTTGGATATTGGAGATCACAAGAATCAAGGTTGTTGAACCAGAGACCACTGAACTTTCTGTTGGAGACAGTGTATGGGGAAGGATTATGTCGGGTTATTTGATGTCATGTGTGTGAAGGGGTAGTCAGTCTGAAGGTGTCAGAGTAAGGGATGACGGGTCTGTCAGGTGGTGGGTCCGAGGGATGGTGTCTTTTGTTGGGATATGAAAATTTTCCTAAGGTCTGATGTTGGGAAGTTTATTTGTTCGTTTAGTAATAAATCTTTATTACGGTGAATGGCCTTTTCTATTTCTAACATTTCATGATAATTGGATTTCTTAGAATAATTTATGTTTTTTAAAATTTTGATTCCCGTTTGTGTGTTAAATTGGTGTGCTGTATTTTTGATGTGTTCTGCAAAATTTGAGTGAATGTTGTGGTTGTGTATAGCTTTAACGTGTTCGTCTATTCTTTGTGAGAACTTGCGATATGTTCTCCCAATGTAAATTTTTTTGCACGAGCATTCTAATTGGTAAATTCCACTTTTATCAAATTCTTTTATTTCATCTTTAGTGTGTGATAATGACTTTTTGGTATTAAATGTATTCTTAAAGGAAACCTTGGCTGTGTCTTTCAAAATGTTTTTTAATTTTTCGGAAATTGGTCCTAAATATGGTATCGAAATGTACCTTGTATTGGAAATTATTGGCGTTAGTGTCGGGAAAACAACTTTAAGAGTCAGAGATTTTTCCTTATTACGTATAAGTTTGTCTATAATTTTGTGTGAGTAGCCGTTGTTAGACGCAATTTGTTTAATTGTATTTATTTCACTTTGATAATTTTCTAGGGACATTGGAATTTTGAACAATCTATCTATCATGGAGTGGAATGCCGCTAATTTGTGAGAGATATGGTGGTTAGAAAGTGAGTGTATTATTGCATCAGTGTGAGTGGGTTTCCTGTAAATTTTAAAGTCGAATTTATTACTGTCGGTAATGGTTATGTTTATGTCGAGGAAATTTATAGAACGGTTATTGTCAATTTCCATCGTGAATTGGATTTTTGGGTGAAATGAGTTTATGTGTTTCAAAAACATATCTAACTGTCTCCAAGTACCTTCCCATAAACAAATTATGTCGTCCACGTATCTATAGTAAAATTTAATATGTTTATTTATGTTAAAACTTGGGTTTAAATATTTATTTTCTAAGTTATTCATAAAGATATCGGCTAGCAAGGGAGAGGACTCCCAATGGGCTCGAATCTCTCTCCCTTGCTAGCCGATATCTTTATGAATAACTTAGAAAATAAATATTTAAACCCAAGTTTTAACATAAATAAACATATTAAATTTTACTATAGATACGTGGACGACATAATTGATTATGGGAAGGTACTCGGAGACAGTTAGATATGTTTTTGAAACACATAAACTCATTTCACCCAAAAATCCAATTCACGATGGAAATTGACAATAACCGTTCTATAAATTTCCTCGACATAAACATAACCATTACCGACAGTAATAAATTCGACTTTAAAATTTACAGGAAACCCACTCACACTGATGCAATAATACACTCACTTTCTAACCACCATATCTCTCACAAATTAGCGGCATTCCACTCCATGATAGATAGATTGTTCAAAATTCCAATGTCCCTAGAAAATTATCAAAGTGAAATAAATACAATTAAACAAATTGCGCCTAACAACGGCAACTCACACAAAATTATAGACAAACTTATACGTAATAAGGAAAAATCTCTGACTCTTAAAGTTGTTTTCCCGACACTAACGCCAATAATTTCCAATACAAGGTACATTTCGATACCATATTTAGGACCAATTTCCGAAAAATTAAAAAACATTTTGAAAGACACAGCCAAGGTTTCCTTTAAGAATACATTTAATACCAAAAAGACATTATCACACACTAAAGATGAAATAAAAGAATTTGATAAAAGTGGAATTTACCAATTAGAATGCTCGTGCAAAAAAATTTACATTGGGAGAACATATCGCAAGTTCTCACAAAGAATAGACGAACACGTTAAAGCTATACACAACCACAACATTCACTCAAATTTTGCAGAACACATCAAAAATACAGCACACCAATTTAACACACAAACGGGAATCAAAATTTTAAAAAACATAAATTATTCTAAGAAATCCAATTATCATGAAATGTTAGAAATAGAAAAGGCCATTCACCGTAATAAAGATTTATTACTAAACGAACAAATAAACTTCCCAACATCAGACCTTAGGAAAATTTTCATATCCCAACAAAAGACACCATCCCTCGGACCCACCACCTGACAGACCCGTCATCCCTTACTCTGACACCTTCAGACTGACTACCCCTTCACACACATGACATCAAATAACCCGACATAATCCTTCCCCATACACTGTCTCCAACAGAAAGTTCAGTGGTCTCTGGTTCAACAACCTTGATTCTTGTGATCTCCAATATCCAACGTCAATATATATACTCTGCTCACCCGGAATAGTCTCATTACCTCACACCTGTTCGGAGAGGCTGTTAGCAGTACTACCGGTGGAGTAATAGGTAACATTATTTGTCATAGCTTTAGTAATAAGAATACTTATAAATATTTCTGTAATTAATATTTGTCATAGCTTTAGTAATAAGAATACTTATAAATATTTCTGTAATTAATATATGCGTGTTTTTGTGAAAATTGTAGATGCACTGACGATGAGAACCATGTTCTCGAAAAGCTTTTGCTAATAAATACTTTGAAAAACAGTGGAGAGACATTATTTTTCTACCTTCTACGAAATCGAGAACTCCACAAATAACGCTGCATACATCACAGATATAATTAGGTATTTTAAATGTGAAATTTTTTTATCAGCAATAATTAAAAATGGAAAACATATTTTGAACCATGGAAGAAGAAGTGAAATATTTGAATCATCTAAAATTGTTGAATGATGGTGAATCGGAAATGAGATTGATGAAGAAATTGATATCTGCCAGCTTTCTCCTGACAAAAATGAAGGTCTAACAGACGAAGAAGAAATTGATCTAAGACAGTTGAATATCATATCATTTATTTATTTATTTTAGTTAGCTCACAACTATGGCGACTTAACAGCTTTAACATAATAGATACGACAAGTTAGTACAAATGTACATAGTGGACATGTTTCTTGTCATTTGTAAAGTTAACTTCACATTTTCTACATATTCTCACACAGTTGTAATTATATTTATTTTATGCGTGGGGGGATTATAATAATAGTAACTAAAAAATAAATAAATAGCAAATTGAAATGAAGAAAAAAAAATAAAGAAAATAATAAAAAATTGAATAGAGTAATTACATAAATGGGATTCAGATTAAGTCATAAATGTTTTCTCTTTTAAGATATTCCAATAACTGTCCTATGTAGTGACTGTCATCTGTAAGTAGTTCATGCATGTTGTGTGGAAGGATATCATTTTGTCTCAGTCTACAGTCTGTGAGGATGTGTTTAATGGTGAGAGTTGTATTACAATACTTACATGTTGGTCTGTCCTGTCTAGTCATTAGGTAAGAGTGAGTCAGTCGTGAATGGCCTATCCTCAGCCAGCACAGGACGACTTCTTCTCGTCTGTTACTTCTGCTGCTTGAAGGCCATTCATGAATTGTTTCTTTAATTTCTCTCAACTTATTATTTGTTGTCCTGTACCATGTCTCCTGCCACCTTTTTGTAATTATTGTCTTGGCCTCTGTCAATAAGTCCTGGTACATTGAGTCCTGAATGTCTAGTTGGTCTTTTTGCGCTGCAAGTCATATAATTTTCCCAAGGAAGATGTGTTCATTGTGGTACTAAAACAAAATATTCATACAAAGAATGTCAGAAAAGCATTCATATTGATTGTTTTCCAAAATATCACAGATTGTAAATTGTATATTAGCATCACATTTTTTTTTTTTTTTTTTTAAATGCACACTTAAAATTCTGTATTCCTACAAACGCATTTTCTATTATTTTACAAACGATTATAATGTGTTATATTAATAATGTTTCATCAATGTAAATAAAAACAACACTTTTCTTGTATTGAATATTCTATTAAAACTATTAGGCAAAAAGTTGTTTGTTTTTCTTTGTATAACCTGAACCTGCCATTGTTCCACTTTTTTTTTTGTAAGATTTATCTAACTAAACCTTGTTGAAATCAATATTAAAAAAAAAAAAAAATCTACTGGAATTGGGGGGGGGGGGGCAGCATGTAAAAGGTCAATGCTAAAGTTTAACTACTAAAGAATGTTTAACTATATACATATTTTTTTTTAAACAGATTTAAAGGGATTCATAATCATAAAATGACATAGATAGATTATGTAGGATCTGTGAATAGTGCAATTTAAAGTTCACAAACATGAAAATAAAGCATTCACTTCTGTAATTTCTAACAAAATAAAAATAAATGATAATTTGAATGTGTAGAATTGTACATAAAATACAGGGAAATCAGAATATTTTGTATAAAAATGTTGTAATACTCACTTTAGGAAACCAAGCAGATTTTTGCTTGTCCCAGAAATATACAGTGCCATCATTAGTGTCTGTGTAGGTAAGAGTATTACCATCCGTACCATAGACACCTTTTGACATATCTTGCCGAACTGTTTTCTTTTCAGGTTCATCTGCTTCCTCTTCTTCATCAGTGTCTTCCTCTTCCTCGACATCGCCTTTTTTCCTTTTTTTTGAAGTTTTAATTTCAGGGCATGCCTCCCAGTTATTAGTTTCTTTATTCCATTTGTATCTAATATCTATAAATATTATTGCAATATTAGTATATTTCATATTTTCATCAAAATGTATGTTCTTAATTATCATATTATTAAAACAAGTCTATGAACATAAACACAAACAAATATGATTTTTTGCAAAAAATATTAGACTAGTAGTCATCACTTGTTAACTTGGAAGTTCTTTTTAAAAAATGAACACTTAATCGAGTAATTCAATTTAAGCCGCACCTCAATCATAATAACCCCAATTACTGAAAACCCCAGTAATAATCATGTGGCACATTAAAACTCAATGATAGACATTGTGTTTTAAATTGACAATATTGAATGTGTATGGTCACTCAATAGTGAGACATTGCTTCAAAAAGTAACTTTCGCTCATTATTATTTTTATTGAAATATCCATATAAGGCATAGTCAGACAAATGAAATAATAAATGTGTCTTTGATTGTGAATAACAAAATGAATGGAATACATTCAAAATTGCCTTACTCCGTTTTTTCCCCACAGAAAATGTTCATAAGAACAATAATATTAGGATTATGTTGCTTTGTCAAGTTCTAAACTCTAATCTTTCAGTTTGAGCTGTCAAACATTAAAGCGTAACAGATCTTTCAAAATTACATGGCGTATAGTTGTCCTATAAATAGAAGTATACATTATTAAACTGAGACTCACTTGTTTCATTATCAGTGTAGTAGTAAGTCTCTCCATCAAATGTGTAGTCTTTCTCCGAAACTTTATTAGTTCTTACTTCCCACTTTTTTTTGTCATCATCCCATTCATATTCCACACCGCTAGAAGGATCTAAAAGAAACTTTTGTTTAAGCAGAATTTGTAAATCACCAAGGATATAATGATTAAATATATTTGAAATAACCTTTGTAAAAACACTTTCCATCTTCATAATGTAAAGCAGATTTGTCAATTTCTACATCTTTTTCTTTAATTTCACTAACACTATTACTTTCTTTATTTTCATCCGAAATTTCATCTTTATCCTCAGCCATGATTCAAACAGAAATGATCGTTATCACTGTCTGATCAATCTAGGCTTAAAAGTAATTTCATAAATTCGAATTTGGCCCTATACAGGTAGTAAACAAAGAATAACCTCCCTTGAAGTAAACTTCAAACATTGCAAAGAGGTCGAACAGTCGAAAACTATTGTGTCTAGTCTAAACTAAAATGGCACCTAACTAACAAAATGGTCAAATCATACATACACAGCCAAGGCCATTTGTCCAATACCATTACTAGATATAATTATAATTATACAATTGAAGTTAATTAAGTATATATATATATATATATATATATATATATATATATATATATATATATATATATCTGCTAAAAGTAAAAGAATTAAAACAAAATAAGAGGATCCTAAAGAAAATAAAAAGTCTATGTATGACACGATTATTTTAGCACTTTCCTCCGAAGGAAAGTAGCTATTGAGGTTGCACTCATGACAGAATTTTTGAAAAATTTCTTCAAATCTTTATCGATTCTACCTAGTAGACACCGAAAATGACCCCCGTAAAAATGTATATATATATATATATATATATATATATATATATATATATATATATATATATATATATATCGGGTGGGAAAATACAAGCAAGCGCAAAGAAGCAAGACGTAGAACAGTCTTAAAGCAGTCCCATCGGCTCTACTCTATGTCAACAGGCCTCGGTACAACAATGCACATCTGAAACTTGCCATATGGCAATATGATCAATCGAATATATAGGTTATTAAAAAATAACAAGTATACAACAAATTTAAAGCCATGGACCGTCTGAAGAAGCAGAATGTGATTTCTGCGAAATATTACGCAAATAAATCGACCGCTGGAGAATGCCGTATTAACACAAATAATTCTCCCCAGCGAAGAAACCTCAAAAATAATATATATATATATATATATATATATATATATATATATATATATATATATGTATGTGTGTGTGTGTGTGTGTGTGTGTGTCTGTGTCTGTCTGTCTGTCTGTTAACACGATAGCGGCCAGAGTTTTTGTTTTTTCTTCACGAAACATGGTATATAGCGTTTAATTAGCAAACGATTGAACGAGTTCGTTAACCACCAAAACAGTTCGTTACCCCGGACCCAAAACACTAATTTGTCCATGCAGCCGTAGTTTTTGTTATATATCAACGAAACTCGGTATTCGTTATGTTCACCTAAAGAGAAAAATACGTTGTAAAAATAAACTAAATCGGTTCATTAGGAGGGGGGGGGGGGGGTTAATTCGGACCCACATAACCAATTCGCCAATACCAGACGTAATTTTTGTTACATTTCAACGAAACTCGGTATTCGTGGTTGTAATCAACAGGGGGAAATGGGTTGTAAAAATAAACTAAATCGGGTTATTCGGAGGGGGGGGGGGGGTTACTCCGGGCCTAAAGTACTAATATACTCATACCGGTCGTAATTTCTGCTGTATTGTAACGAAAGGCGGTATACGTCCTGGGTATCTCACGAGAAAGAAGTGTTGTAAAAATGAAGGTAATCGGTCAATTGGAAAGGAGGGTTTACTTTAAACTCTGTTTCATTAGAAATGTGAACCCATAGCCGCCGCGGGGAGCACTATGTCCCACTAGGGGGGACTGTATCCTGTTCCTGCGTCAGATCAAAAGACGGGAAATTAAGTTTTTGTGTGTTTATTAAGTAGTGCAATATCATTTATTTACATAACCCTGGAAGCAAATTATTTACAAAATTAATAATTGAACAGTTCTCATGAGAAATGTAAATGAGAAGAACTATTCACGTTATTATTTTATCTATATAGGCTATTTACGGGAAATTATTCAGTAATGTAGTCAACTCTACAAAAATTCTGAGGAAAGTGCTTAGTTATGCAGCTCCTGCGTGACGGACTTTTTTATGATTATTATTTATGTATGCTCCACATATTATTATTATTTATTTTTATTTCGGTCGAAAATCGTTTTATCCCAAGTTAATAGTTTCTAAGAACAATCGATGCCGATTCACAAAAATTAAGTGGTTTAAGAAGTGATGCAAACGGTTGTAAGAACAAGTATACCTAAATGAACATAAGTAGCTTTCTATCATAGTTACCTAACCATTATCGCCTTTTCTTTAATTTATAAATTAAATAAGTTATAGTCCGGTGAATTTCTAAATTATTTGGAAAATACTGAAGACTTTTATCAGCTTCGAAATTGTCTCGTTTTGCTCTCTAAAGGACCGTGTGTCAACATGTATAATTTAAATATGATTAATTAGAAAACTCAATGAAATATTTACGCAACTGGCTCTGTTTATTTTTTTTTTTTCAGTGGTACTGTCATTTGGGGTGAGTTCGGACACATTTTCGAGGTTTTCTCGTAATTAAAAAGTACAGAATTTTTGTAAAAATCTGGAAAATTAATTTATGAACCCTTAACCTTCCTCTCTCGAATAGTGTATTTTGTTTTTTTTTTATATCTCAAAAATTTTCAATTTCTTTATAGCTAAAATGTGTCCAAACTCACCCCTACGTGTGGGGTGAGTTCGGACAGCCTTTAATTTCTGTAAAAATCTTAACCTAACCTATAGTTGGAGTGAGCTCGGTCATAATTGACGATATTCTAAAGAGGAATATTTTCTATAACATTTTTTAGATTAACAAAATATTCTTTCACTTTTTCCTTATCAACTTCTGCTGTACACCTTTTGATGCATTGTGTAAGACGTTCCATTAATGGATGATTCCTTTGCATAAAGCCTTAAAACCATTCCAGTCTGAGCTTGCTTTAAAATCCCGCCAAGTTTTCCCTGACCATCCTAATATGTTTCAACGATTTAGCTAATATCTTAATCGAGTTAATGGAAAGTCCCATTCAGCTGCAGCTTAAATTCCCGTTGATATTTTTTTTTTCTTCTTGACTTAATTTTGTTTGCCACAAATTTATTTTGTTGTGCATTCCTCTAAATTTATCATTTAAAGTCGATTTAGAGGCAGCGTATCGATTCAGATACATAAATCGATCCGCTGCCTCTCTCAGAGTTTTCTTCTTGGTTTTGACATCGTCAATCACATTTTTCAAAGCCTCTTTGGAATAAATACTGTTTTCCATTAAGCCAAGAGGACGCGGGTATAATTGATGCATGGCCGAACTCACCCCACGGTATGCGAGTTTTTTACTTAACGAAGAAAAAAAAGCTTTTGAACCCCCCCAAAAAAATAATATATTTATTTATGTATCATTAGCCAACATATAAACCTACTATACACTATGAAAAATTAGGATTTAATTATTTACAGAGCCTCTACATAGACGTTTGTTTCTAGCATTTCGAAAATCATGGAAATTACAGCTCACATTAAAACATTCGTTATTCACTTCAAAGTGTTCTCACGGCGATTTAGGCTTTACTACATGGAAAAAATGGAATATCGATCGTATTTGTCAAGCCAATTATGACCCTAATGAAAAAGTTTGCTCCAGGTCACGTGATTTCCTGCGCCATGCACTACTGTCCGAACTCGTACTACCTGTCCGAACTCACCCCAAACGACGGTACGTTTCCTTTGTAATGAGATTTGTTAGCTCACTTTTGATAATGGAGCCAGGTAGCTATACACTTATAAGCTTTCTCTACGAAGGAATTTTGTTCGCGGACAGGCTCTGGAAAGCATTCTTAAATTAATTTATTAAATCTAACAATTATTTATTTTGTGATAAGAGGCGTGCACTGTTCTTAGCAGTGGACTGTATTTTATGGGGATTTCTGAATACTGTACATTGAACATAGATAAGTCGCTTGTTCAAATCGCCGAATTGTCTTTGTGGTACTATCGTAAATCGTAGTAAATGAATGTTGTACTTAACACTTTTGAGCCATCAGATCAGTTCCACATAGTCACTATAGAATGCCGGGTAGCCACAATACGTAGAGCTCGATAATTAATCGTGCGGAAAAAAGAGAGGATTTCCACTCTTAATCTTAAATCAAAGACATCACAATTTGGAGACACAGTTCACCTCTCGAAGAAATACTTCACACTGCTCGGCTCGCTGTTCAATCTAGGCACAGCCCTGAAGGTGATTCTTGGGTATCAAAAATAACAAGTATTCTTTTCTCGTCGAGCAACTTTGTCTATTGACAGAAAAAGAACTCATCCGGAAAAAAAATCTGGACACAAGAAAATCAAACTTGTCAAAACAGCATCGTGGTAATATATAATGATTTCCAAGTAATTTTTCCAAAAATCTTTCATGAGGACAATATAAGTTGCTATAACTCTTTTGGATGTAGTAAAATATAAATATTTTTTACAATGTTTTCTCAATGACATTTTGAAGTGTTAGTTTTAAAGAAGTAGGCACAAACATTTGGTTCGAAAACTTCATAAAATACAGCAATTCATCGAACTTTATTATTTTTTATACAATTAATATTCTATTCTAATACATTTCATTTCTCCCCCTCCCCCCCCCACCCCCCCCCCCCCGCAGTGCCCGCAGTGTACAGGAAGTGATCTTTAAAATTCAAATGCTTCCACAGAGATGTTCTCATCTCAGATAAAGATGGAGCTTTCATTCTAAAGTAGTCAAAGAAGACTAAAATGCCTCTAGTTCTTATTGGTTTATATATTTTTGAAGATTAATTTATTTTCTCCCCTGAAAAACAAATAAATAAAAAATGTAGTTTAAATGGTTAAAGGAAATATACGGTTTTAAAGATTTATTAGTCGGTGTATGCTGATCAGGTATAAATAAAATGTTAGATTTCTTTTGACTATGTAATGAATCAGCGTACGATTTTAATTCGCCTTTTTAACTTTCTCGTCGAATAATAACAGAACAGGGTACAAAAATGTTCAAACATTTTCAGAGAATGAGTGAAATCCAATTTTTACTTCTATATCCCATTAGTTAGAATATTAAAATATTCAGGATGAATAACTTCTGTTATGGAAGTCAGCTAACAAGCCTCGGAAATTAAAAACGAAAATTCGTAGATTTCATTTACTATACCATACCATATATATATATATATATATATATATATATATATATATATATATATATACATATACATATACATATATGGTGATTCAGGTCTAAGTAGCCAAACTCTAGGAGGTAATTGTAGACATAATTTCCAACAAAAAAGTTCATTTGAGGTATAGTCCGATTCCGAAAGGAAAAGGAGCTATGTCCAATTTTCAGTTTTTTTACCATAGCCATGTTTTTTTAATGAATAAGAAGAGATTGCTAAAAAATTGTTCAAGATAATTAAATTCTAATTATTCCATCATAAAATAGACAAAATTTTCTTTAAAAAGACAGTAATTTAATTCACTAAAACTATTATTAAAAGATACTTTCTTGACGTCCAATAACGCACTTCTGTTTTTATCAATGAATCAGAGTTTTTTTACAGTATTTTTCCTCAGCCCCCTTACGGACTACGGATTCAATATTTACACGAAAACTTTTACACTTAGTAAGCATTAAATCTATGAAAATGAAGTGGAGGTTTATTGAGGGATAAATTGAACGATTGGGTCCCTTTTGTCAAAAAAATGTGAAATGTAGTTTTGTTACTTTTAAATACCTTGTGTGAAGAAATTAAAAAATATTCATTTTTTATTGGCCAAACTGTGGGAATCCATTTTCCAGACCGGAAGAGATAAACAGTAAGTGAAAAAAAATCATTGGAAAAGTTTTTCATCTGGGAGATATGTTACATTTTGTGTTTTGCAAATTTTCATGGATTTATCTTTTAAACGATGTAGTTGGCACTAAAATATTTGCTACTGTATTTGAAAATTTTAAATTTTAAAAATTTGAATTGGATCTTAATCAACTTGGACAGTGGATTCATCCACTGTCTAACAGCACTGGTGCAACACTTCCCATGCAATAGGTCCATCGTGCTGAAGGAGGTTTAAAAATGTGTTGATTCAAACCTGTCGGGAATCAGGATTGGCTGAAGAACATATTCGTCCAAAATCCCGCACCACATGTTAAGTTGGAGCTGATGCTGATAGTGTGATCTTCACAGGGCATAAGAATTAAAATGAAACCAAGTATGCGAATTGGTACTGTTAAATATTCCATTCCGTGTGAATGTGGCTTTGTCTGTCCACAAAATGTTGCGGCCGAACTGAGTATAAACATTTTTCTCTCGCTATGTTTTGCACAATTTTTAGTTTTATTTTAAATTTTATTTAAAAACACTAGCTGAATACCCGTGCTTCACCACGGCCGATAAGTAGTTTTTATATTGCGTTAAATAAGGTATACCTTATTTATTAATTTTGATCATATATGATCGAAATTAACGGTAGGTACTACATAATTTTGAACAGCTTATTATTGCACGGACATTAGAGTTACCCAGTAAACACCATGTAACTGCGCTTGATTCCGTTGGGGATTAAAAAAAAATACAACTACTTAAAAAGTTAGGTAAATAGAAACAAATACGCGTTGTAAAGAATAAAACTAACAACTTTGAAGTTTTGAGCACTTATCTCTTCGATTGACATAGCCCCACCGAACATTACAACAGAATCTTTTTTGTCGAGAATTTAGTAACCTTTCGCATAGCCGCCTTCTATTTACTACGACTTCCCAACTGTTTTCGAGATATTTTTGAAAATATACTGAGATCCGAAAACTTTGTATCACCATTAATACAATTTTTTCCCATTTACTTCTTACCGCCAAACGATACCAAAGTTTAAATATCTTATATTAGATGATAATTACCCTAGCAGTAGAAGCACCCATATATTAAAAAAAAAAAAAAAAAAAAAAAAAAAACTTGCATTAATTTTAATTTTAATTTTAATTTTAACGTCCATTTATTATTAACTACGAATTTTAGGACGGGTTATCTATAGGTTACCACCCCTTTCTAGCCAGGATAGGGGCGATGCCTTTTCTTTTTTTCGAAAGAAAAGCCACCACCCCTAGTGGGAATCGAACCCACGACCTTTGGCATGGAGTGTTAAGTGCTCACGCCTTAACCCTCACGGCCATCGGGTCTCCAAACTTGCATTAGATGAATGTCAAATACCTGGTACAAGTTTCAAGTGAACCAATCATCGTTTCTGAATACCCAAACAGAAAATTATTTTGGTAAAGTATTTCTAACAATTTTTCTCGTAAGCGGTGAAAGAAATCGTAAAATGGATAATGAGCTGGTTAATGAACTTCACCTTTTAAATGAGAACAAAGATTTTTGTGCCAAATGTAGTCAGTATCGGAACATTTTTGAGCCGATGAGGAACTTCTTAATAATTCAAACCCCCCTAAAAGGACTTAAACATTTGAATATATAAAAAAAAAACTTTCTTAGCGAGTGTTTACATTCCAAACGGATGGTCCGAGCAAACTTTCAAATTTTTGTGTCAAGTGCTTCGGGATATTATTACCTCGGATGGACCAGGGCATAACCTCTATGAGGGACAAAATCATAGTTTATTTCTAGTAATTCAAGGTCTTCTATCAAAGTTGAAATTAACCTCAAATAAAAATAATGAATTTCTTGCTAGGCTTAAAACTCACCATTTTGCATATAATTTGTACTGTTTTTATTCCCAACCCCCCCTGGTATGCCCATCCCATATTAATGTGTCCTGGTTTAACTCTCCAAAAATATGGCAAATATGACGGGAACAGGGAGAAAAGAAACGCAATTAAAACTCAGTGAGTGACAGTTTATTTCTAGTAATTCAAGGACTGCCATCATAGTGGAAATTAACCTCAATTAAAAAAAGTCCGACTCGCAGGAACTGCATCATCTTAGCGCGGTTCCTGTTCTTATCCCTATTTTCATTTGAAAAGCTTAGAATAGAAACAGATAATATTTTCCTCGGCCTTTGTTCAAAGGGTTTTATGACTGGTCGGGTCCGCCAGACCCTAGAATCCTCTTCTACCGATACTTCATTTCATACGTTTCAATGAATTGGAAAATATCAAAATTATTCACATATTCCTGTGTTCTTTTACTATAGTTATAATTCTACAAATAAAATCTATTAAAAAATAAAATAAAAAACCAACAGAATAAAGTCAATTGAAAATATTCAAAAGACGTCATCGAATCTCTTTCTCTTGGCAAGCTATGTTACTAACAATGAATTGTTTTTCTTATTTTACTTAATCTTTTTTATTGTCAGATACATTATCCAACTTCAAGCAATTAAAAAATAACAAGGAATAAAAACAGACAAAAAGAACTGTTCAAATAAACGAAATCAATTACTTCAAAGTTTAGGCACTTATTTCTCCGATTGACATCGCTTATTCAAAACTTTATTCAGAATTTTTTTTTGTAGACCATTTAGTAAGCTTTCGAATGGTAACCTTTGGCTTCCCTAATTTTCAACCGTTTTCGAGATATTATTGAAAGTATACGAAGTGCCCAAAACTTTTCATTATTTTTAGCAACAGACAATGGGTCTCATTTTACCTATCCTGTTTTACACACAAATACATTTTCGTAACATAAAAAATTACAAAAATAAATAGCAATAAAAAACTAAGGGAAAGAGACAATAATTACAAAAAGAACGACAAAAAACCGTTCATAAGAGCTAAAAACAGACGTATTTGAAGTTTTAAGCACTTATTTCTTCGATCGAGATCACCTAATCAAAAATTGTTTCAGAATCTTTTTTGTAGAGAATTTAGAAAGCTTTCAAATAGTTTCTATCCACTGATCATAATTTCCCAACCGCGTTCGAGATATTGATGAAAGTAAACGAAGTTCCCAAAACTTTTCATGTCTGTTCATAAAATATTTTATTCTAACCCTTCCTCAACTCCAAGCGTAACCAAAAGTTTATCATGTTAGTTTTAATAAAAGTAGAACATGTAGAAAATGTTTCAACTGAATCCTATGATTCTAAGTACCCAAACCAAAAACGGTATTCGAAAACTATTTTTCTAATTTTCACTAAAACGGTTAAAGCTATCGCCTTGGAAATGGTTTCATTCGTTTTCCTAGCTCAAGAAGCCTATAAAACGAGTACTTACAAGCTTATGAAGTCAAAAACGTAAGCGTTACGATTTTTTTTTGCACGAATTTCGCCCCAAACGCCATCTTCCAGTGGACGGATTCTGCTGGTTAACGAACTTGACCTTTCAAATTGGACGACGGATTTTTGTACCAAATTTCATCACAATCGGACCATTAGGAAAGCTAGAAATGAGCGAACAGACAAATATATATATATATATATATATATATATATATATATATATATAAATAAATATATATATATATATATATATATATATACAAATTTGAACCACCGTTATTTTCGGTTTCTAGGGGTTCTGAAACGCGAAATTTTCTAGTCAGCACTTTCGGATTGTTTCATTGTATCAACCTTATAAGCGGGGTTCCTCCCTATGGGGGAGGGAGGAACCGCGCTAATAATACTATGCAATAGATAATGTACGGTAACAGCTGTTCTGTTATCGTCCTAGCAACGCTTGCTGTCTAGGCTTGCATGCTCTAACCAACTCAAACTTTAAACCCCTCTAAAAATACTTAAAAATTCGAATATCAAAAAATCCTTTCTTAGTGAGTGCCTACGTTATATAGGGAGTGTCCATGCAAAATTTCAAAATTTTCTGTCGAGGGGCTTGGGCTGGGCGATGATAGGTCCGTGAATGAGTCAGTGAGTGATTGAGTGGTATTTGACAAATATATAGTAGATTTCAAATTATGCGTCAATTTTGAGTTACAATTATTTAACTACCCTGAAATGTTTTTGAACTCTCCCTTCAAAATTTCTAGTCAAAACTAGGTGCCAAATAAATCATGTAAAAGATAAATCAATGAAATATTAGAAAACTCGAAATGTGACATATCTCGCAAATCAAAAACTTTCCAATCGTTTCTTTGAGCCGCTTTTATTGCTTCCGGACTGGTCCACTCGTTCAATCCCTCAATAAACCTCCACTTCATTTTTATAGATGTAATGCTTACTAAATGTAGAAGTTTTCGTGTAAGTAATAAATCCGTAGTGCATTAGGGGGTTGAGGAAAATATTTTTAAAAAAACTCTGATTCATTGATAAAACAGAAGTGCCTTATTGGACGTCAAGAAAGTATCTTTTAATAATAGTTTTATTGAACTAAATTACTGTCTTTTTAAAGAAAAGTTTGTCTATTTTATGATGGCATAATTAGAATTTAATTATCTTGAGTAGTTTTTGAGCAATCTCTTCTTATTCATTAAGAAACATGGCTACGTTAAAAAAACAGAAAATTGGACATAGCTCCTTTTCCTTTCGGAATTGGACCATACTTTAAATGACCTTTTTTGTTGGATATCATTGCTACAATCATCTCCTAGAGTTTGGCTACTTAGACCTGAATCACCCTGTATATATATATATATATATATATATATATAGAGAGAGAGAGAGAGAGAGAGAGGGGGGGAGAATTAATAAAAGAATACTCTTAAAATCACTTCATCGGACTGCTGAATTCTTTTTTTTTTTTAAATATATTTTAAATGAATTGTTTATTTATTTGTTTGAGATTCTCGCATTTTAGGCGAGCGCTCATGTTAAGAATAACTCATTCCATTATATACATAAAAAAAAAAAAAAATAATAAAAATTAATTTAATATAGTTCTCATAGTGCTAATGGCCCAGTAGCAGATGCACTTAAAAAAATAAATAAATAAAAATATAGTTCTCATATAGTTGATGAAATTTATATTAGCCAATAAAATTATTCCCTATTTCCAACCTATTTGCCAGTTTTTGTAGTTTTACCGAAAGAAGAATTGAAATTCACTGTCGACGCGCCTGTGGTAGATGATTTCCTTTTGGTTGATTTTGGTTTATTTACTGCAGATTTTTGATCGTACGGTTGGGATTTAGCATTATTCGACTTCTTTGGAGATCTGGCCCAGATTGGTTCCTTAAGACTTCCTAGTTTTTTCTCGAAGGACTCCACATTTTGGTTTGCCTCTTGGCTTTTCTTCAATCTTTGGTCACCATCCTCACTTTCTTCCGATAAAAAGTCCTCTAATACCATTTGATATTTGCCTTCTTTCTTCAATGATTTAAAAATGTGCTCAGAATCCTTCCTAACGGCCTCAAAATCTTCCTTAGTAGGTCTAAAATTATTAGGAGATTCTTCTTTTTTTCCAGCACTGGGCATCGTTCTGGATTGCCAGCATTGTGTAGATGTTTTCATATCAATGTACTCGCTTTTCGGCTCTAAACTATTGGCTTCATTCTTAAATGGAAGACATTTGTTCATTATTTCGTAAAGAGACGGTTCTTTCTTGCCCTCAAAATTTCTCGAAAGTTGTTCGAGATCATTTGGCTCACTCGGAACAATTTTACTAGCTCGACGGATTTCGATTTTTCTTTTAAGTTTTGTTTCTTTTTTTAGAGGTTTATTTTCAGGTGTTTTGAGTTTCATCGGCTCGTGGGTACAGGAAATAGGAATTGTTTCTAATTCTTTTGAAGTGTTTTTCATTTTCCTTAACCTAAATACTTCATCAACAATTTTCCTTGCACGACATTCAATGCTTCCTTCATCGGATTCATTGTTAGCAGTGCAGTGTCTCACCATCACGGTAACAAGTAAATACTAACAGATATAATATTCCGAAGAAAGATTTTAAAAATCTAATATAGCGAAAAAATCATTTATATCATATGGCAGTAGAAAAAATAAAGGAAAAAAAATTTCATGGCAATGAATTATTTGAATTTTAAAACTCGTTTAGTTTAATCAGATATTTTTTTTTAGCTTTTCACAATCATCGAAATAATGTTTAATTTTGGATGAATTAACAGATAGTTGGAAATGAATCAGCAAATAAAAAAGGCCAACTTGAATTAAAATTTGTTCACCCTCGGTAGGGGCCGTTAAATACGCCTTAGCTTCAAACAATAAAAAAAAAAAAAAAAAAAAAAATGTTAAAACTAATCTAGAATATTAAATGTTCAAAGCTTATTGATGCGTTGTGTGAATATGATAATCACAACTCCATTAGATGTTAATAGTTTCAAGATTTGTAAGTTTTGTATTTGTTTTTTATCTACAGAAAAATATTAAGAGAACCAATCTGTAAAAGTTATATATAACTGGCGAATAAGGCGGAAGGCCAATAAAATATCGCCACACAGTTTTACACTTTTTATTTATCTTCCCTACATGTTTCGCACCCTTTTTGGTGCCTCTTCAGGGGAACACACTTAAACATTAAATTCAGCCTCACCCTCCATTCCTCAGGTTGAGGCTGAATTTAATGTTTAAGAGTGTTCCCCTGAAGAGGCACCAAAAAGGGTGTGAAACATGTAGGGAAGATAAATAAAAAGTGTGTGGCGATATTTTATTGACCTTCCGCCTTATTCGCCAGTTATATATATTTGAGCTAAGGGTCATTTAATGAATAATTGTAAAAGTTATATTTTTTCAATAGATACACAATTCATTTACAACCTAATTATGCCAATTTGTTAACTATTTCCCTCAAAACCTAAGAATCGAATTCCCCTTTACATTTTGTTATTTACGACCAGTTGCCTTAAATTACTATAAAATGGGACCCTTTAACTCCGTTAGCTTAATAATTCCAAAAGATTGTTTATTTTAGTGCATTCACTAAGTTCACAGGTATCAAAGATTAAATATTGTTCTTGGACTTCCTGCAGTAATCTACTGTACTTCTGGGGAAAATAAGGTTTTCATATTTTAATATAATTACTTGAATCTAGCTGTGACAACTTCTAAGACGAAGGCCACGAAAGAGGCTGCAAGCCCATACATCAACACATACAGGGCAGGCTTGAAATCTGCGAAGCCTACGCTCACATAACCACTGTCCATGGAAGAACAGTACGGTTTGTCTTGAATCTGTTGTCTTTTTACTCTTGAAATTAGACCGCATTCCAGCTGCTGAGACAGACTATATAAAAAAAAGGTAAATATATATTATTAAAATGAGTTTTGTTTGAACTAAAATTATTCATTTGGTCAATAAGAGCAATCAGATTTTTGTAAAAATCTATATTTACGACGTTTCGGCGTGGTCTTTGGTAGGCTTCTTCAGCAATGAATTCCTAGTATATGGAGATGACCAAAGCTAACAGTTCTGGGTATTCCCCTATCCCGTAGGCATTTACTGTTGAAGAAGGCTACCAAAATCCATGCCGAAACGTCCTAAATATAGATTTTTACGAAGACCTGATTGTTTTTACTAGCCGAATCCCAACTGTTCCCTAAATGCCTATGATTATTTATTTCCACAACTCATAAAGGCGAAAAAGCCTTTATGAGTCAACAATAAAAGTGAAAAAATAAACTAAAAATAAAAAATAAAATAAAATAAGAAGGAAACTAATAACTGTAACAAAGAAAAAAATTAAAAAAAAAAAAAAAAAAAAAAAAAAAAAAAAAAAAAAAAAAAAAAAAAAAAAAAAAAGGAAATATAAAGAAGATTCGAGATATCTATTAAGCCACTCGACAGTGACAGGACGATATAATCCTTAAGTGTCTTCATTTTGAAATATTTATTTTTTAGAATAATTTATTCGTCCGGCTGGCATTTCAGCCCATCATCCACCCGTTTTACGTTTGAGTGCGTTGGGTATTACACTAAATGTATTTATATCATAGCGTGGTTAAGTTAATTTATCCAAAGGAGCCAAATCTTAAGATTAATGGCGTAGCGTCACATTTTTCTGAGCTCTGACAATGTTATTAAACAAAACTAATAAATTTAAAAACAATAAAGTTACTTGGCTTGAGGTAATTGTGTGACTATGCCGTCTTTATTGGACGAATTACCATGTATCTGAGCGTAAAAAGCTCAAATCCCAGTTAATGTTTCTAAACAGTAAAAATTTGAAAATGATGATTAACGACTGGTTTTTCTTATAGATACCAATACATATGTAAGTACTAAGCAATGAGCAAGAAATCTGCTTAAAACAAAAATATGTGCTAAGCCTATCCAGTTTACTGATTAGTGCTAGAAACGGAATTGAGTGAGTAGTTTCACAAAGACTGTTTTTTTTACTAATACTTTTTTATAATCATGTCCATTTCCTCTCACGAAAACGTTTATGAGAAAATTATGTTTTAATATTTATGAAATTACAGAAGAATATGTATTCTACGAAAATGTTCAATTTTATTTTTCTAGTATTCAATCACAACCACTCCATTTTCTCACGTTTTCTCGCCGATATGTACAAAGACAATTATTAAAATTTTAAATTAAATTAACCTGGATTTACACAAAAAAAGGGCTAAATTAATAAATTTAAAATGACTGAGAGAAAGTATTGCTTATCATTTCTTGACCATCTTTCTATAATGAATACTATTTTATAGTATCTTGTATGGGGTATTACAATCGTGTGAACTGTTCCTTGTATCCAGACTTCTTCGTGAGGGGTAGGCCGAGTCCTGGGAGGTAAAATATGCGTAGTTCGCTTAACCCGCATTTTTCGGGCTCTTCGAACAGCTGGGAGATGATCTTGTACGCTCTACTTGTCTCTATCTAAAAAAGAAATATTTAAAAAAATAACTTTATTATCAAGGAAATTTACTGAAAAATAGGTTTCTTAATGAAAGTATGATTCACGTAATAATGAAATTATGATTCACGTATCAATTGGAGATGGTCATTAACATGACTAAAATGCATATATAATATATATGAACAATATTGGTAATAAAATAAATAAATACATTTCTTCTAGTAATAATTTTACTGGGAATAAAATAAATTACTAGAAATTTATGATGAGATTAGAAATTTAGTGTTTAGGTAAGATGAATCATTTACGTCATTACTATATTTTAATGTGTATCTTTGTGGTAGATATGTGAATATGGTGCTTTGGGTTCTCTGCAGTCAGCTAGAACGTGTTTCATTTTCATGTCCGTTGCAAGTTTCGCTTAGGGTTTTGTAATGTTTTCTGAGAACGTGCGAGTGAGGTGTGAATACATAATCCTCGGTCTTGTTAGTATTACTTCATCACGTATTGCTCTTCATGAACTTTCCTGAGCATTCCAATATATTTCCCATAAGCGGTTTCTTTAGTTACCATGACGCATGCCACTTGCACAGGATATGAATATTAATTTTTAGGTGTCTTGCTGTATGTTCTGATCATTGTATGGGTTGTGGTGGCAAGTTTGTTTGCCATTAAAGTCTGTTCGATTCCCAGGAACTCACGCCATTGTATGTTGATATTTTAATCTCAATATTGCTTGTGCAATGTTGATGAGAATTTGGTTTGCGTTGTTGATATTATTCCATAATAGGAAGAAGAGCAAACGTAAGGGATGCTGTTTACAGTATTATGGTATTGAAGTACCATGTGTAGGAGACTCAAAAGTACTGTGCAGCACCGCTATGTCTATACTTGGGAAACTGATATGGTATAGGTTCTGTCCTAAAACAGCTACTGCACCTATCCCTCTCTGCGCATCGATCCAGTCGTAAATTTAAGAGTTCATTCAATTTTATATTTAAATATCTACTAATTCAATCATTGCAATCTAAAATCCTCCGCAAAATAGCCGACGCTCCATTAATTATATCCAATTTGACTCTCGATAACGACCTCCACATTCCATTTATCCAACACTTATCAAAAAAAGTTCACTCAAAATTACACGCCCATCCTAATTATTTAATTAACTCCCTATCTAACCCCAAATAACCCCGTTCGCCGACTGAAGCGTAACTGGCCTAGAGATCAGCTCCAGGAGTAGTCTATCCTGATTCTAATCACTCTGCCTTGTGGGTACTGCAACTATGTGACTTCCCTCCTCATGATCTTCAAGACATATTTACATTTATCATTTTACTGGAAATGTATTTTTACATTGTTTCAAATTCTGAATAAATTAACAAAAAAAAAATATATATCTACTGCTTTATTTTTTTATTGTATTGTATTATTTAGCCACATTCACGTCAGAATCTTGTTTTATACATCGATAAAAATTGTTGTATTTGAACAAATTTTACGTCAATTTAAGGTTATGTTGATACGTACACTGAATGCCGTCGTTCCTTCCCTTACTCTTTTGATTCCTTCTTTCGCCGAAATAAAGCTCTTGTCGTTTAGATTCTTCTTTAATAGTAGTTCGTGGATTTCTTTGTCTTTATTCCTCTGAAAAGGAAATAAAACAGGAATTCCGCAAGGCGACAATTAATAAGATATCTATATATATTGTAAGCTGACCTTGAGGCATACTCTATTGTGCATGTTGTCATGGAAATTGAGTATTAGGGGTGAATCTGCAAGCTCCCTGAGAGATACCACCGTCGGACTGCTGCTCTGGAGCAATGCTACGATATTTGCCGAGTACGAGGTGTATAGAAATAGAGCACATAGGGAAAACATTATTATAGTTGTTCTCACTGTCAGAGATTTCGGGTTGAGTTCAGTTCCTGAAACATGTTCAAAAACTGTGATTTTTCTTTTTGTCTTTAACTATTTATAAGAGGAATCTTTAGGAAAGTCATTTTCACAAGTAATAATGTCTACATTTATGTAATGAGTATATTTTTTTTTATTCATAATCAAACTATCTGATACCAAAATAATTTTTTTTTAACTTGAGAAAAGATCCTTGACCGTTGAGATAGCCAATTTAAAGATTTGGACATTTGTTTTTATATAAGTATATATATTTATTTGCCTATTATACGATGCACCAAGTATTTTTTATAATTCTTATGGTCATGATTTTATGAAGAGAAGGACTGACAGGAAAAAAAAAATCCATTGGCCAAAATCTATTTGCTTGAAATGTTAACTGAAGTCTTCTGAGATGTTAACTTGCCGAAAATGTTTTTTTGCAAAGTAAATAAAAAACAGTTATTCGTTTCTTGTAATACATTGTACAATTATTGCATGAACAAATCAATTTACATTACTCCTTTATGTCTGTAATTCTCAGCTATGATTAAAAATCCATTTCCAAAAATTACGAATTTAATTTTCCGCCATAATAGCCTGCCAAAATTATGACGAAAAATATTGACACTTACATGTCAAAATTTAGTTTCGGCTTACGTTTCAAGCCTTCACTTGGGCTATGGGGATCCGTAAAGAAATCGCTAATTTCTGAATATTTATTTCAACTGAGCGATTCTATAATTAAATTATATACTACATAAATTATATATATATTACAAACCTTGCTGGCAAACAAATCCTATGACAAGAGTGAACATGTCCGCTGGAGTGACGTAGGGCTCTTCAAATGCCCCTCCTGCGCGCAAGGCAAAACACATAACCAGTAAAGCGAGGAGAAAAGTTACCAAACATGATAGCCAAACTTGCCTGTCAAATGGCAAATAATAAATATTGGATATTGTTGATAAGCTCGGCTGTTTATATATTATTCTGCTCCTGGAAAATAAATTAAAACTTGTTGAACGTAATAGTTTTGAGAATCATTTCCTGATGTTACTTTGTAAATAGAATGCATGTGTTGTAAGGCAAGATAAGAACAAGAGAACAGGTGAACAAATTTAATCACCCTCTGGAATAAGATTTTCATAAAAAGCCAGATATTTCATTAATACACAGGACAGTAAAAGAGATTATCCCATTCGTCGGTTTCTTAATTTCAGCAAGATCATAAGGTACGAATTATTTCAAACAAAAAAAAAAACAAAAAAAAAAAACAAAATGTAAATATTCATGGCTAATGATATTGTTGGAAAAATATTGCTAAAAGCAACCAATTATAAATTCCAATAGAACGAAATCAATTATTTGCTAACTTTCTCAAACTGACATAAAATTTGCTGTATACTTTATTTGACCAACAATGCCTAACAAGTTTCGTGGACCTCCTCAGGGGCCATTATAATCAAAACAATGGTTTTCAATTCATTTAGTTATTTAATATACAACTTTTCATATTTGGCATTTCATGTCAACATTTCATTAGTCAACATTAAAATTCCTATCTAAAATACGCATGTTTAAATATAGGTATTTAAGATAGTAGTTTTAATATTGACTTTTAACGAAATGTAAATATGAAAAATTTCATATGAACTAAATGCATTTTAAAAATTGTTTGGGCTCTAATGGCTCTTGAACAGGTGGCAGAAAGGCCACGAAACATGGAGAGCAATTTGCTTAATTAAATTGAAACAGTCCGTTACCTTGGCTTTTATTTAGACTGTAGACGCACTTGGAAAGACCACATCAGACTGAAAAGACAAGAACTCAACAGACGCTTTGGACAGCTTTACAGATTACTGAATAAAAACTCACCTCTCTCACTCGAAAACAAACTCATAACCTACAACACAATTATAAAACCCATTTGGACATACGGAATAGAGCTATGGGGAACTGCAAAACCATCGAACATCAGACGAAAACCAAACCTTCCAATCTAAAGTCCTCCGAACTATTGTCAATGCTCCTTTTTACATAACCAATAAGAATCTTCATAAAGACCTCAACATTCCTCTAATACAAGACCTTATCCCCATCCGTTTTGCAAATTTTCACCACAAATTATCACTAAACCCTAATCCTGCTGTCCAGTCACTGTCCACTTCCAACCATCCCTATTCCCCACCACGACGGTTGAACAGGATGTGGCCCCGCGATCTGCTTTAAGCAATACAAGGGAGTGATAACGGTGGTTATCTTCTCCCCACAAGCCCCTAGAGTGTCTGCAGTTCTCTCGTCCCTTTTCCAGCTCCAGTACTTCGTACCGCTGCTGGTTGAGGAATGGGGTACGGCTGTCCCTAGTCATCTCGCTTACCCGAGGAGACAAGGGGGCAGCTGGTGCGGACCCTCGTGATTTTATTTTATTTTTCTTATGTTTATGTGAGCACATTACAAAATGTATTATTATATTACAGAATGTAATTTCATTAAATTAATAAATAAAAGTAAAAAAAAAAAAAAAAAAAAAAAAAAAATTAAATTGAACAAAAAATAAAAATATCTTTTGTACTTACTGGATCTGAAACAAGTGGGTTGAAAAATCGAGTGCATTAAGCCTAGTCTGTGTCATCATCAGAGCAGTGCTGCTGAAGTCAACCGAATTATTCTTTAACAACTCATCCAATGCTGCACACCCAGGCCTCTTTGGTTCAATGATTTTCAAACTAGTAATTAGAAACGTTAATTCAATTATTTTTTAATTTAATCAAGAAGATAAATATTTTATACTTAGAGGCTCGAATTTATTATGTTTAATTCACAACACAAAAAAATAAACATTTATCTATAATTTTAGTCGATATTTGCAAAAGCTTGCGACACGCAGAATAAATTCGTTTTCTATAGGGTTGGTATAAAGCTGAGTTGGGCAAACGTTAGCGCGCGCTAAAAGCTGATACCTCTCCGCTAATTTAGCGAAACTGTAGAAAGCCAGCGCTAATAATTAGCGGTTAGCGGCGGCAGTGCGCTAACCGCTAATCTATTTATGAAATATCGTAATTGCTAATAGCTTAAGCTATAGTTACAAGTTTTAATAGCTTAAGCTATTAGCAATTACGATATTTCATAAATAGATTAGCGGTTAGCGCACTGCCGCCGCTAACCGCTAATTATTAGCGCTGGCTTTCTACAGTTTCGCTAAATTAGCGGAGAGGTATCAGATTTTAGCGCGCGCTAACGTTTGCCCAACTCTGGTATAAAGGTAAAATAAAGAAGTAGAGAAAATCGCATAGCAGGGTGAAATTGTATCGGTCTTCGCTGTACTTAAAACTGTACAAAGTTTTTACCTACTTTCATTTTAAGAAAAGGAAGAGAAAAAGTTTGATACACGCTTTCAAAGGAACGAAGTAAATACTTTCAACACTTTTTTCTCCTCCTAAGATCATCGAATGGAAAGTTGCATCGAGAACTTTCCACTCAAAATGGCGTATTGATATTTTTTAAATATTTATAAAAAGATGAGACATTAACAAAATTACCTAGGTGTATAAATAAAATATTTTTTTTTTTGTGTGTGAAATTCCTTTGCTCTTCGTGTAATTACAAAAATCATCTATTATATAAAAATGAATCGCTAAATGTGTTGGTAAGCGCAAATCTCGAGAACCATTGAACCGATTTCGCTAATTCTTTTTTTATAATATTCCTTGAATTACGATGATGGTTCTTACGGAGAGAAAAATTAAAAAAATTGCCCGAAAAAGTCTAAAAACAACCCTTTTCGGGTCTTTATCACTTTCTTAACGCAAATTCATTTTTAAATAAAACCCTCTGTTCTCAATTATAATATTTTTAACAGTTAACGTATTTGGTTATTTGTGTGAAATTAGAATCACAAGTTAATAATTCAATTTTAATTAATTTATATTTGCATTAACGAAGTAAAAAAGACTCCACTTTTCAATATTCCCATACAAAAGAATCGTAATAATACTTAAAGGTCAATTTGAACTTTAATACCATACCGTAAAGTGTTAGTGGAGGGGTTCTGGGAAGGCAAAACAATTGGGTGGCATTAGTATCGTATACTATTGACAGTGTATTAATGTCAATATTTGTCAATATTTATACGATGGTAACATTACTCAAAAACAAATTGACTATGGTAAAATGTAAATTGTCTGTGGTAAAATTTCACTTCAAATTTAAACATCTCTTTGCTGTGCATCTATAATATTACTAAATCTAAAAGCCACAAATTTCTATAAAATTACTAAAGTGTTGTGTGTTTGTGACTTACTAAATATGCCTCCTATAAGGCGGCGGACAAATTTAGGCAGAAGAACCCGAAATGCAACGCATCAAATTTATTATCAATCTAATCGTACTGCCCAGGAACGTGAAAGAATTCGGTTCAGACAGACCCGCGAAGCGCGACATTCGACTAATAATGGTGGAAGTTTGAATCGAGCTGCTGTGAATTCATTACAGTGCCTGCAGATGTTGCTATTGGACCTATGAACTCAGTTCGACTATAAACAAATCCCAGGGCAGTCATTAAGTGTTTGTGGTATCAATCTAGAAAACCCATGTTTCTCGCATGGTCAATTGTATGTTGCCTATTTCCGTGTTGGAAAACCATCTGCTCTGTTTATTTACGAGTCAGGTAATGAAACAAAATATATCGTGTACCATTAAGTACTACAATAAAAGAGAAACTTAATTTAGAATAAGTAAAAATAAAATGAAATATAATAAGTAGATATCATAATAAGAAATCTGATATTGTAATTTTGATTGTGATTTTTTAGTGACTATTAAAAGAATTTTAGTGTATTATAATTTTTATTTTTTGACATAATTTAATTGTCGACTTTCTTAAGTTTTTTTTTCTTTTTTTTTATCTTACTAGCTGTCCGGGTGTCCCAAATAGCAGAACAAGTATTAAAAAAAAAAAAAAAAAGAATTGACTGTTAGGTGGTACGAAGTTCGCCGGGTCAGCTAGTAGTTTAGCTAAAGTTGAAACATGTCAAAAAGCTTCATGTATGTATATGAGTCCCCTTGAACTTGAAAATGTGTCAATTTTTTCCACTTTCTCGTATACGGTTACTGATTTCTTCTTTAATTCTCCACACCAAGAAACGTATAAAAACTGTATGTGGAAGCCTACGTTTACAGAACTGTTAGATTTGTTTGGTTTCGCGTGAATTTCGTCAAAATAAGCAGTGTTCCTTAGTGTCTCGACAACTCCTTCCGTTTCAGGCAAAATACTTTTGTATTTTGCTTGTACGAAATTAGAATGACTTTTTTTCTGACGTATGGGATATGAAACAACGACACTCCTTGCCGTCATATCCGCATTGTTTCATAGTGTCTGCAAAAAGCGGGTTCCTACATCTCCGGGAGGGCATAAACACGCTGAAAAGTAGACCAACTGAAACGTGAACAATTGAGAAAACGTTTACGACCAGGAAGCATTAAATTACTTTCTACGGAAATATCTCCACTTTGTATTTCGGTATACATATTTCCGGTTTTAAATTCCTTGTGAAATATTGTTTTTCCTTTTTTTTATCTGGGACACTTTAATTAAATATTTTGAGTATTATCGAATGTCAAGGTTAAAATCCCAAGATTGAAATTTATCTTCATAATAATAATGTTAGCAGCTATTTTAGTCTGTAATAATATTTTTTCACATCATTTACTTAAAATTCAATCTTTGAGCCAAATTTTGGACGAGAGAATAGCTTAAGGTGCCGTTCCATCCACCGTAGTTATCGTTAAGGCATTCCAAACTTCCAAAAGTTACATCTGAATCGTCAATGTCCATTTCATTGTCGCTAGTCTGAAATGAAAATTTACAAGTTATTAACATTAGGTAATTTGAACACCGATGATTTTGTTTAAAATTTGGGCATGTTGCATTGAAGTTCAAAAAGTGCCAACTTACCCTGACCTGAGCGGCAGTGAGTGTAACACCTCTGAAATCATTGTGATTCCTTACAATACTTGTGTAGTTGCTAGTTATTATTGGTTCTGAAAGTGCCGACCGGTAAATGTCAAGAAGTTGACCGTTTCGCATAAGTGTCACGCTGCTGTCTGGAAGGATTGGAAGGAGATCCACTGCTGAGTCGTTAGTTTCGCCGTAAACAAGCCATTCCACACCCTGACCAGTGAACCAAGCTTGCTTTTCCTAAAAAAAAAGTGTGTAAAATACAAAATGGTACTATTCTATAATTATTAATTTATGAAGGCATAACATTAATTCATCTGCTAGAAAGGCCAACCTAAGAGGTAGTTACCAAGTTCTATAAAAATCTGCCAAGAAGAAATTTAGTGGCGATGTCATTACATCTATTTGAAGGTCTGAACCCTCTTGGGTTCCGCCCAAAAGCGAAATTTTTTTTTTTTTTTTTAAATAATACGTTTATTTAACATCTGTACATTTTAAAGTACATTGGTTAAGTTTGCTCACAAATATGATTAATGATATATACAAAAGTTGATTAATACAACTGACAACAAAGTAAAAGAAAAAAAAAATAAATAAATAAAAAAAAAAATAAATAAATAAAATAAAATAATAATAAAAAAAAAAATAAATAAATAAAATAAAATAAAAAAGAAATAACAAAATAATTTAAATGTAAATATATGAATAAATGGTAACCATAATAAAATAAATGAAAATAACTAAATAATAAATAAGCATAGACGAAGAAAAAATAATAATAATAATAATAACAAATAATAATGATAATAACACTTATGGAAGAAGCCAATCAATATTGGTACTTCCTAGTTTTGGAATATATTTTTTTTTCTCCACTAGTCATTTAGCTGGTCACGAGGCCAATGTCTCTTGAGCCTTCTAGGCGGGTTTTGTGGGTGGGTTTGGGAGGAAAGTGTTTGTGCTCTGGGATTGGGATGGAAGGACAATTTGGAATGAAAGGTTAGGAATCGGGATTTTGCCAGTTCTTGAACGAAAGGGATGTTTAGGTCATTATGAAGAGTTTTATTGGAAACGTAAAAAGGAGCATTGACTATTTTGCGAAGGACTTTGGATTGGAATGCCTGTATTCTCTGTATGTTAGAAGTTTTAGTTGTTCCCCAGAGTTCAAGTCCGTAAGTCCAAATAGGTCGGATTATGGTTTTGTATACAATGAGTTTGTTGTGTATTGTCAGTTTTGATGAAGGTCCCAGTAGTCGTCGTAAGAGTCCGTATCTCCTGTTCAGTTCCTGTCTTTTTAGTCGGGTGTGAGGGTTCCAAGTGAGTCTACTGTCCAGTAATAATCCCAGGTAGCGCACCTCGTTGGATATGGGGAGTTCGTGGCTGAATATGACGACTGGTGGGCAGGCTCTCTTATTGAGGGTGAATGTAATGTGGCAGCATTTTTGAGGATTCACCTTAATTTTCCACTTGTTGCACCAGTGCTCGATAGACTCCAGGTGTTCTTGTAGGTGAAAGGAAGCAGTTATGGGATCAGGAGAAGAAGAAAAGATGGCCGTATCATCAGCATATGTGGTTAAGTGGGTGCTGGGATGGGTGGGGATGTCTGCGGTGTACAAAAGGTAAAGGAGGGGACCAAGAATACTTCCCTGTGGTACTCCGGAGGAAATGGGATGGGAACTAGACAGTGCGGAACCAGATCTTACTTGGAAGGAGCGGTTAGATAAATAGGATTGCAGGATTAGGAAATATGTGTGAGGAAGTATGCGCTTTACTTTGTATAACAACCCCGGGTGCCAAACACGATCGAACGCTTGGGCGACGTCGAGAAAGGCACTCGTGCAGTAGTTTCTACTTTCAAGCGCGTGGGATATGGTGTCAACAACGCTAAAGCATTGTTGGATGGTTGAATGCTGAGGACGAAAACCAAACTGGTGATCTGGTAAGGAATTGGGAGGAATCGTGGACAGAATTCTTTTTAGGAGAAGTTTTTCAAACACTTTGGACATGATTGGGAGCAAACTGATAGGACGATACGATGATGGAATCTTGGGAGATTTCTGGGGTTTCGGTATAAGGATTATTATTGAGTGCTTCCATGGATTTGGGAAGTGGGTGGTTCTTAGAAAAGCGAAATTAATAATATAAATGGCAAATTTGTCTACGGCAAAAATTGATTAAAATTCACTGCTAAAATCAATTACAAAAACAACAAGCAATAAAAAAAAAAAAAAATGTGGAAAACAATCACAAAGAACCGTTCAAATCATCGAAACCAACACATTCATTTTAGGCACTTATATCACCAACATAGATCGTCCCTTCAAAAATTATCTCTTCGGAGTCGTTTTTTTAGAGAATTTAGTCAGCTGTAGAAAGGAAAATTTCCACACTTCACGATTTCCCAGATGTTCACAAGATCTTTAAGAAAATATACTTAAATCCCAAAACTGCTCTTTTCTGTTAATAAAATATTTTTTCCTAAAACTTCTTCAACTCCAAACGTAAGCAAAATTTAAATGACTTAGTTTGTATGAATTTCAAACGTCTGGAACAATTTTCTACTGAATCAATAGTTTCTAAATACCCAAACCGAAAATTAGTTAGGAAAACTAGTTGTATAGACATTTATGATGGTTACTAAAATCGCCTTAAAAACGGTGTCATTCGTTTTCCATGTTATGCACCGTAATATAGCAGATTTGAATTCGAAAGGTTGAATCGATAAATTTTGAAAATTTAGGCCTTTTCAAGACTTTTAAGTACCTATCCTTTGAATTGCTGCAATGAGTTTAGGCTATCATGGGCGCCGCCTTGCCCCCTAAGGAGGAGGAAACTGAATACAATCTCGACTTATAATAAGGATGTCTATATATGTTAGTTAATATAAATGTTCACCTTTAGTTTTACAATTATTACTATTAAACTTCTGGAGAATTTTTAATTAATTAAATTACAATCAGGTTTTTTTTGTCAACAATATCCTGAGTGGCCATACTTACTTTATAATTGAATGAACATGAAATGTCAAGTATTGCTCCAATTCGTTCAGTGGTTTCACCAAATTGGTCCAATGAATAGCTTATAGAAAACCCTTCCGCGTTAAGGATTTTCGCAGCTTTTACTTTATCATCTGAAATTTGTAGATACAAAAAATTAGCTTGATAAGCTTTGTAATTTGTCAAGTCACTACCATTGTTGGCAACTAAAGGAATTTTCCCCAGTGAGTTTCTCCTTGGGTTTATAGACCAAGCCTCTTTTTGAATATTTGAATTCTTTATTACTTTATGGGGTTGGGGACGAGGTTAGCTCAGTGGTAGAGCACTGGAATCATATGTTGGAGGACCTGAGTTCAAAACCCGAGCAAGCATTGAAGATTTTTATCTTCAAGTGTCTTCGTTCATGGGTTGAATTCGGCCTCCCTGACCGTCCTAGGCCAACCCGGCCTTAAATTAATTTATTAATGGGTACCTTTGTGCTAATGACCCTAGCAGTCGAAGCAGCCAAGGGGAAAATCAGGTGATCGGTGTACTGACCACACTATCTCCCTAGTGTGCCGTATGGTCATGAATCAGATACCTCTATAGTATCCGCCCCTCAGGGCTCTCGTGGTCTGTTACGGGACTCATTTTTTTAAATTACATTATGAGGTAAAGTAGGCCAATAAAGACTATATTCTTGACAAATAATTGCTGAAGGTGCCCCACGCTTTGACTCTGGAGTGATGTACTTCTCTTCTGAGAGTAATTTATAAATTGGACAATATCGTTTGTACTACAGTTTTAGAGAGCAAAATGTGTACAGAAACACGATCTGAACCAAGCATGTTAGATGTATAAAGTTATTAAAAAATCTAAAATTATTCATTTATTGGATTACTTATAGATACATTTAGCTATCTGCTTATATGTATAAAATGTTTAATGCTTTTTCTTCTTTTTTTTTCTAGTCCTTGTTACTGGATATTTTATATTATTTAATATCAAGTTGATAAATAGTTTGTTAGGTATTATATTGTAGTAGTATTTAGATCATATCTAGATTAACTGGACACATATAAAGCAAACCCCCCATTGTATAGTGCGAAACAGTTATGCCCCCCCCTATAGTTATGTGGAAATTAGTTGCTAACACTCATAAAGGCGAATGTAAAAACAACGCTAAACAATTATTAACATAAAGCTGCATATTAACAAAATGTCAAAAACATTTTTACAGTCAGTCGAGCAGAGAAGAAGTGTGATGCTTCCTACGTTGGCAGCCTTGAAGTAATCACTGACCAATGGCAATGGTATTTGCGTAAAACACTTGGCAACACTGATGAAGTAGAATATTAACATAAGGGGGGCCATCCTACTTCTGTCGCCACATGTAAACTGATTCCTAAAGAACCTAGATATTGTTTGACAAGTAGTTAGGAAGATGAAAGACCCTAAACTTTGTGAATGAGTGAATAATATAACCAATAAACAAATTAAGTGCTTCAAAATTATTGATTTTTACGAATTTGCTAAATGTCGACGTTATTTAATCTAGAACGTTTCTAGTTTTAAATTTTCTGATCTTTACAATTATACTGCCTCATGCTTTAATCGTATGAGAAGCAAAATTGTTTCTCTCGCATTACAACGACTGTTCATTAAGAGTACCATATCTAAGTCCATTTATCATAAATAATTTCGATGTTATGTGGTCTAAAGGAACACTATATTGTAACTGAATTAAAATTGTAATATTTATATTTATTGAATAAATAAATTAAAAAAAAAAAAAATCAGGCAGCTGAGGAGTTGCAGAATAGGCAGTCAAAGATCAAGGCATTCCTAGTGCGTTTCTGATTTGCGTAAGGATGGATTTCGGAAACCAGATGACAAATAAATTATTTCCTTCAAAGGAAGAATTATTTTGATCATTTGGGAAGTAAATAAAAACCAGTTTTTCGTTTCTTGTAAATAAATTGTAGATTTATGCAAACACCAATTAATTTAAATTACTCTTTTACACCAGTAGCTCTCACTAAAGGCCCCTCAAAACTTACACGCCAAAATCAGTTTAAGTTCAAGTGATCTCATTTCCGTTACACTTTTACGTTGCCCGTGACTCAAAATTTATAAAAATCAACCATTTGACGTTTTTATGTCAATACTTACGTAGGGAAGCGGCGTTAACAATTATAATATTACACTAGAATATAATACATAATATTATCAAGAATAGATATAACATCACGTTGTTAATGACGTCAGCAATCGATACACTGGGGAAAAAACAAGAACATCATGTTAGAACATTTTGATAAGAAACATTACTCCAGGCAAACAATAAATGATTCAAGTTTATGATTTGTGCATTTATTTACAAATAAATAATTTTACAGGTAATAAACATACATAATAAATAAACATTCAAAATAATAAAATAACATTAAAACTAACAATAAATAACAAACTACCAATAAATACTATTTTCCACACATCAATACATACCTGAATTACAAACTAATGGTATCACATGGTATTTTAAATTTCACTGTATTCAAATACAGATAACATTTGTTATTAATGGTAGAAAACGATAGACTGAAGTTAATATGTATACGGTGCTTAATTGTCCTGAAATTGATACCGTTTAATACTAACACTTATTTGTTTAAAAAGTAATTAGTAAGTTAATTAATAACTTAAATTAAAAAAAGGTTCGTTGTTCAAGTGATCTGTCTCCTACATTAAGTAAGTATTTCTGCAGCCAACAGTAAGTAGGTACATTGCTGTCAATGGTCAGTAAGTTGATTAGCTTTTAGGGTATAGACTGTGCAAACGTTCAGTGGTCGTAGTAGCTTTTCGTTAAGTTAACGGGAAAATCCGAGACATAGATTAGTAAGTAGTATCATCATGCCAAGACTTGTTTTGAATTTGTTAGTCCTGGCTCTACCATCAATTTCAGAGAATAATCAATATTGTACTGTCATTTGGCTAGCTTTTCAAGAATTAAAAGGCTAGTAAGCAATAACAAGATAGTGAACCGTGAGTAAAAACATAAAGTGAAGTCTAGGTTTAGTAAAATCATTCACTGCGTCACCAGTAGCAATCTGTTGGTTGGTTTGTAGATGGTCCATTCAGCAATTAATAGTAATATCGGTAACAATTGTTACCGTAGAAATAGAAGTTTAAGTAGAAGTAGAGTATGTCAGCAATCTGTTAGTAGTATCTGCAAATAAAGCACAGTGTACATGATATGTCAAGTACAAGTAGAATCTGTCAGCATGTAAGTAGTTAGTAAATGCCCATCAAGTAGACAATTGTAGACATGTCAAGTAGAAGTAGAGTATGTCAGCAATCTGTAAGTAGTATCTGCAAATAAAGCACCGGGACCCAGATATGTCAAGTACTAGTAGAATCTGTCAGCAAGTAAGTAGGCAGTAACTGCCCATCAAGTAGACAATTGCACTTACGTCAAGTAGAAGTAGAGTATGTCAGCAATCTGTAACTAGTATCTGCAAATAAAGCACTGTGTCCCAGATATGTCAAGTACTAGTAGAATCTGTCAGCAAGTAAGTAGGCAGTAACTGCCCATCAAGTAGACAATTGCACTTACGTCAAGTAGAAGTAGAGTATGTCAGCAATCTGTTAGTAGTATCTGCAAATAAAGCACTGTGTCCCAGACATGTCAAGTACTAGTAGAATCTGTCAGCAAGTAAGTAGGCAGTAACTGCCCATCAAGTAGACAATTGCACTTACGTCAAGTAGAAGTAGAGTATGTCAGCAATCAGTTAGTAGTATCTGCAAATAAAGCACCGTGACCCAGATATGTCAAGTACTAGTAGAATCTGTCAGCAAGTAAGTAGGCAGTAACTGCCCATCAAGTAGACAATTGCACTTACGTCAAGTAGAAGTAGAGTATGTCAGCAATCTGTAAGTAGTATCTGCAAATAAAGCACTGTGTCCCAGATATGTCAAGTACTAGTAGAATCTGTCAGCAAGTAAGTAGGCAGTAACTGCCCATCAAGTAGACAATTGCACTTACGTCAAGTAGAAGTAGAGTATGTCAGCAATCTGTTAGTAGTATCTGCAAATAAAGCACTGTGTCCCAGACATGTCAAGTACTAGTAGAATCTGTCAGCAAGTAAGTAGGCAGTAACTGCCCATCAAGTAGACAATTGCACTTACGTCAAGTAGAAGTAGAGTATGTCAGCAATCAGTTAGTAGTATCTGCAAATAAAGCACTGTGTCCCAGATATTTCAAGTACTAGTAGAATCTGTCAGCAAGTAAGTAGGCAGTAACTGCCCATCAAGTAGACAATTGCACTTACGTCAAGTAGAAGTAGAGTATGTCAGCAATCTGTTAGTAGTATCTGCAAATAAAGCACTGTGTCCCAGATATGTCAAGTACTAGTAGAATCTGTCAGCTAGTAAGTAGGTAGTAACTGCCCACCAAGCAGACAATTGTAGTTATGCCAAGTAGAAGTAGAGTATGTCAGCAATCTGTAAGTAGTATCTGCAAATAAAGCACTGTGTCCCAGATATGTCAAGTACTAGTAGAATCTTTCAGCAAGTAAGTAGTTAGTAAATGCCCATCAAGCAGACGATTGTAGATTTGTCAAGTAAAAATAGAGTATGTCAGCAATCTGTAAGTTGTATCTGCAAATAAAGCACTGTGTCCCAGATATGACAAGTACTAGAACTCATCAAGCAGACCATTGTAGACATGTCTGTAAGTAGTATCCAGAGATGTCAACGTCGAGTAGAATCGGTAAGCGGGCCAGTAAGCCTTATTTGCTCGTTGTGCAGAAAGTTACAACGAAAGTTACGTTGTGTGTTCAAGGTAAAAATAGAAACTAGTAAGTAGTAGTCACTGAGCAGAGGGTTTCAAATACTTGAAGTAGCAATAGAATCTGTATGCTGGACTGTAGTTCCTATCCATTGAGCAGAAAGATATAACTTGTAGAAGGAGATTATGTCGGGAGGTCAGTAAGTAGTAGCCGTCCTTCAAGCAAGCCTTTTCAGTCAACCAAGTAGCAGTCGAGTTTTTAAGGTGATCTGTAAAACGCAGCTGCCAATATCGGAGTTTTATTTATATCTTGTAGCAATAGGGTTATTGATGTAGTCAGTAAGTAGATAAAGCCCTTCAAGTCATCAGTTTCAGTCATATCAAGAAGCAGTAGAATTTTTTAATGTAGTCAATAAGTAGTAAGAGCCTCTCAAACAAGCAGTTACAGTTATATAAAGTAGTAGTAGAGTTTTTAAGGTGGTCAGTAAGTAGTAGCTACCCCTTGAGAGAGTGGTATTAGTTATTTCAAGTAGCAGTAGAGTCATTGAGGTGGTCAGTGGGTAGTAGTCGCCCCAAAATCAAGGAGGTTCACACATATCAAGTAGAGTTCTTCATGTAGTCAGTAAGTTGTCGCTGCCCTTGAAACAAGCCGTTTCATTCTTATCAAGTAGTAGTGGAGTTATTTAGGTGGTCAGTAAGTAGTATTCATCAAGCAGTTTCAGTCACAAAAAGGGTAGTAATTTAGAGGTGTTCCTGTAGTAAGTAGAAGGCGCCGTTCAAACAAGCAGTTTCATTCATACCGAGTAAAGGTTTTGTGGTGGTCAGTATGTAGGAGCCACCCTTCAATCAAGCAGTTTCAGTTATATCAAGTAGAGATTTTGAGGTGTTCAGTTTTAGTTATATTAAGTAGCTTTGGAGTATTTTTTAGGTGGTCAGTAAGTAGGAGCTGCCGTTTAAGCAAGAAGTTAGAGTTATATTCATTAGCAGCAGAGGTTTTGTGGTGGTCAGTAAGTAGGAGCCGCCCCTCACTCTAGCAGTTTCAGTTATATCAAGTAGAGATTTTGAGGTGTTCAGTTTTAGTAATAATAAGTAGCTATAGAGTTTTTTTTAGGGGGTCAGTAAGTAGGAACTGCCGTTCAAGCAAGAAGTTAGAGTTATATCAATTAGCAGTAGAGGTTTTGTACTGGTCAGTAACTAGTAGCCGCCATTCAAGCAAGAAGTTAGAGTTATATCAATTAGCAGTAGAGGTTTTGTACTGGTCAGTAACTAGTAGCCGCCATTCAAGCAAGAAGTTAGAGTTATATCAATTAGCAGTAGAGGTTTTGTACTGGTCAGTAAGTAGTAGCCGCCATTCAAGCAAGAAGTTAGAGTTATATCAATTATCAGTAGAGGTTTTGTACTGGTCAGTAAGTAGTAGCCGCCATTCAAGCAAGAAGTTTCAGTCATATCATGTAGAGATTTTGTCAGTTAATAGTAAAGCCCCTTCATGCAACCAATTTCTGTTATTTCAATTAGCAGTGGAGTCATTGAGGTGGTCAGTAGGTAGTTGTCGCCCTAAAATCAAGCAGTTTCAGTCATTTGAAGTAGAGTTTTTTAAGTGACCTGAAAGTAGTACGAGCATCTCTAGCAAGCAGTTTCAGTTATATAAATTAGCAGTTGTAGTCATGTCTAGAAGAAGTAGAGTATTATCGGCTGGTAAGTAAGTATTATCAGTCTATCAAGCAGAGAGTCGAGATATGTTTAGTAGGAATTGAATATGTCATATGTTCATATCAAGTAGGGAGTGTATGAAATGTCATGTATAAGTAGAATCTGTCTGATCAGTAAGTATTTTTCCCTAGAGACGGGAAGGAAGATATGTTAAGAATATATTCAGGTTTGTCAGCAGTTCAGTGGACAGTGTCTGCCCATCTTGCAGAATGCGGAAGATATGTGAAGTAGATATTTAGTTTTGTCCGCAAGAGAGTAAGTAGTATAAGTCTATAAAGCAGATATGTTTAGTAAGATTGTCAGCTGGTAAGTAAGTAGTAGTATCATTCAGGTATTTAGTCCATATGTTTTAGATGTCAAAGATTTTGAGAGATGCAGACATGTAAAGAAATCAGTCAGCTGGTAAGAAAGAAGTGACTGTCTAAGGAGCTAAGAGGTTCAGTTATTTCATGTAGGAATCGAATATATCAGTTAGTCAGTAAGTATTAATATACCAGCAAGCAGTGTGAAAATAGGATTAGGCTATTTCGAAAGTATTCAACTGCCCATCTTTCAAGAGTTGTAGACTTATCATGTTGTAGTAGGATCTGTCATATTGTAGGCAAGTCAGTGAGTTTTAGGCTCATCAAGTTCAAGTAGAATCTCGTAGTGGTTCAGTAAGTAGTACCTCCCCATGAAACAGGGATTAAAAATATGGCAAGCTCGAATAGGAATATATCAGCTGGTAGTAACTACACAAGAACCAAAGGGTTTAATGTATGTCAAGTTTGAGTAAAGTTTGTCAGTGGTGTGGTAAGTAGTATTTGTCCATCAACCAGAGAGTTCTATATATGTCACGTTGAAGTAGTATCTGTGAGTTAGTAAGCATGTATTAATCGTTCATCATTCAGGAAGTTTTAGGCATGTTAATTTTAAATATCTATCAATCAAAGAATCATAGATTTGTCAACTAGAGAAAGAATCTGTCATCTGGTCAGTAAGTAGCATCTCCCTATCAAGCAGAGTGTCCCGGTTATAGGTAGTGGCAGTAGAGTTTGTCAGGTGGTCAGTAGCTGCCTATCAAGCAGAGTGTCCCGGTTATAGGTAGTAGCAGTAGAGTTTGTCAGGTGGTCAGTAGCTGCCTATCAAGCAGAGTGTCCCGGTTATAAGTAACAGCAGTAGAGTTTGCCTGCTGGTCAGTAGTCAGAAGATGCCTATCAAGCAGACTGCCCCAGTTATAGGTAGTAGCTGTAGAGTTTGTCAGTAGTCACTAGCTGCCTATCAAGCAGAGTGCCCCGGTTATAAGTAGTAGCTGTAGAGTTTGTCAGTAGTCAGTAGCTGCCTATCAAGCAGAGTGCCCCGGTTATAGGTAGTAGCAGTAGAGTTTGTCAGTAGTCAGAAGACGCCTATCAAGCAGAGTGTCCCGGTTATAGGTAGTAGCAGTAGAGTTTGTCAGTAGTCAGTAGCTGCCTATCAAGCAGAATGCCACGGATATAGGAAGTAGCTGTAGAGTTTGTCAGCTTGTCAGTAATCAGTAACTACCTATAAAGAAGAGTATCCCAGTTACAAGTAGTAGCAGTAGGGTTTGGGAGCTGGTCAGTAGTCAGAAGATGCCTATCAAGCAGAGTATCCCGGTTATATGCATTAGCAGTAAAGTTTGTCAGCTGCTCAGTAGTCAGTAGCTGCCTATCAAGCAGAGTGTCCCGGAAATAGGTAGTAGCAGTAGAGTTTGTCAGTAGTCAGTAGCTGCCTATCAAGCAGAATGCCACGGTTATAGGTAGTAGCTGTAGAGTTTGTCAGCTTGTCAGTAATCAGTAACTACCTATAAAGAAGAGTGTCCCAGTTACAAGTAGTAGCAGTAGGGTTTGGGAGCTGGTCAGTAGTCAGAAGATGCCTATCAAGCAGAATGCGCCGGTTATAGGTAGTAGCTGTTGAGTTTGTCAGTAGTCAGTAGCTGCCTTTCAAGCAGAGTGCCCCGGGTATAGGTAGTAGCAGTAGAGTTTGTCAGTAGTCAGTAGCTGCCTATCAAACAGAGTGCCCCGGGTATAGGTAGTAGCAGTAGAGTTTGTCAGTAGTCAGTAGCTGCCTATCAAACAGAGTGTCCCGGTTATGCAGTAGCAGTAGAGTTTGTTGGCTGGTCAGTAGTCAGAAGATGCCTATCAAGCAGAATGCGCCGGTTATAGGTAGTAGCTGTTGAGTTTGTCAGTAGTCAGTAGCTGCCTATCAAGCAGAGTGCCCCGGTTATAGGTAGTAGCAGTAGAGTTTGTCAGTAGTCAGAAGATGCCTATCAAGCAGAGTATCCCGGTTATATGCATTAGCAGTAAAGTTTGTCAGCTGCTCAGTAGTCAGAAGATGCCTATCAAGCAGAGTATCCCGGTTATATGCATTAGCAGTAAAGTTTGTCAGCTGGTCAGTAGTCAGTAGCTGCCTATCAAGCAGAGTGTCCCGGAAATAGGTAGTAGCAGTAGAGTTTGTCAGTAGTCAGTAGCTGCCTATCAAGCAGAATGCCACGGTTATAGGTAGTAGCTGTAGAGTTTGTCAGCTTGTCAGTAATCAGTAACTACCTATAAAGAAGAGTGTCCCAGTTACAAGTAGTAGCAGTAGGGTTTGGGAGCTGGTCAATAGTCAGAAGATGCCTATCAAGCAGAATGCGCCGGTTATAGGTAGTAGCTGTTGAGTTTGTCAGTAGTCAGTAGCTGCCTATCAAGCAGAGTGCCCCGGGTATAGGTAGTAGCAGTAGAGTTTGTCAGTAGTCAGTAGCTGCCTATCAAACAGAGTGCCCCGGGTATAGGTAGTAGCAGTAGAGTTTGTCAGTAGTCAGTAGCTGCCTATCAAACAGAGTGTCCCGGTTATGCAGTAGCAGTAGAGTTTGTTGGCTGGTCAGTAGTCAGAAGATGCCTATCAAGCAGAGTGTCCCGGTTATATGCAGCAGCAGTAGAGTTTGTCAGTAATCAGTAGCTGCGTATCAAGCAGAGTGTCCCTGTTATAGGTAGTAGCTGTTGAGTTTGTCAGTAGTCAGTAGCTGCCTATCAAGCAGAGTGCCCCGGTTATAGTTAGTAGTAGTAGAGTTTGTCAGTAGTCAGTAGCTGCCTATCAAGCAGAGTGTCCCGGTTATATGCAGTAGCAGTAGAGTTTGTCGGCTGGTCAGTAGTCAGTAGCTGCCTATCAAGCAGAATGCGCCGGTTATAGGTAGTAGCTGTTGAGTTTGTCAGTAGTCAGTAGCTGCCTATCAAGCAGAGTGCCCCGGTTATAGGTAGTAGCAGTAGAGTTTGTCAGTAGTCAGTAGCTGCCTATCAAGCAGAGTGTCCCGGTTATGCAGTAGCAGTAGAGTTTGTTGGCTGGTCAGTAGTCAGAAGATGCCTATCAAGCAGAGTGTCCCGGTTATATGAAGCAGCAGTAGAGTTTGTCAGTAATCAGTAGTTGCGTATCAAGCAGAGTGTCCCGGAAATAGGTAGTAGCAGTAGAGTTTGCCAGTAGTCAGTAGCTGCCTATCAAGCAGAATGCCACGGTTATAGGTAGTAGCTGTAGAGTTTGTCAGCTTGTCAGTAATCAGTAACTACCTATAAAGAAGAGTGTCCCAGTTACAAGTAGTAGCAGTAGGGTTTGGGAGCTGGTCAGTAGTCAGAAGATGCCTATCAAGCAGAATGCGCCGGTTATAGGTAGTAGCTGTTGAGTTTGTCAGTAGTCAGTAGCTGCCTATCAAGCAGAGTGCCCCGGTTATAGTTAGTAGCAGTAGATTTTGTCAGTAGTCAGTAGCTGCCTATCAAGCAGAGTGTCCCTGTTATATGCAGTAGCAGTAGAGTTTGTCGGCTGGTCAGTAGTCAGTAGCTGCCTATCAAGCAGAATGCGCCGGTTATAGGTAGTAGCTGTTGAGTTTGTCAGTAGTCAGTAGCTGCCTATCAAGCAGAGTGCCCCGGTTATAGGTAGTAGCAGTAGAGTTTGTGAGTAGTCCTTAGCTGCCTATCAAGCAGAGTGTCCCGGTTATATGCAGTAGCAGTAGAGTTTGTCGGCTGGTCAGTCGTCAGAAGATGCCTATTAAGCAGAGTGTCCCGGTTATATGCAGCAGCAGTAGAGTTTGTCAGTAATTAGTAGCTGCGTATCAAGCAGAGTGTCCCGGTTATAGGTAGTAGCTGTTGAGTTTGTCAGTAGTCAATAGCTGCCAATAAAGCAGAATGTCCCGGTTATATGCAGTAGCAGTGGAGTTTCTCGGCTGGTCAGTAGTCAGTAGCTGCCTATCAAACAGAGTGTCCCGGTTGTGCAGTAGCAGTAGAGTTTGTTGGCTGGTCAGTAGTCAGAAGATGCCTATCAAGCAGAGTGTCCCGGTTATATGCAGCAGCAGTAGAGTTTGTCAGTAATCACTAGCTGCTTTTCAAGCAGAGTGTCCCGGTTATAGGTAGTAGCTGTTGAGTTTGTCAGTAGTCAGTAGCTGCCTATCAAGCAGAGTGCCCCGGTTATAGTTAGTAGCAGTAGATTTTGTCAGTAGTCAGTAGCTGCCTATCAAGCAGAGTGTCCCGGTTATATGCAGTAGCAGTAGAGTTTGTCGGCTGGTCAGTAGTCAGTAGCTGCCTATCAAGCAGAATGCGCCGGTTATAGGTAGTAGCTGTTGAGTTTGTCAGTAGTCAGTAGCTGCCTATCAAGCAGAGTGCCCCGGTTATAGGTAGTAGCAGTAGAGTTTGTCAGTAGTCAGTAGCTGCCTATCAAGCAGAGTGTCCCGGTTATGCAGTAGCAGTAGAGTTTGTTGGCTGGTCAGTAGTCAGAAGATGCCTATCAAGCAGAGTGTCCCGGTTATATGCAGCAGCAGTAGAGTTTGTCAGTAATCAGTAGCTGCGTATCAAGCAGAGTGTCCCGGTTATAGGTAGTAGCTGTTGAGTTTGTCAGTAGTCAGTGGCTGCCTATCAAGCAGAGTGCCCCGGTTATAGTTAGTAGCAGTAGAGTTTGTCAGTAGTCAGTAGCTGCCTATCAAGCAGAGTGTCCCGGTTATATGCCGTAGCAGTAGAGTTTGTCGGCTGGTCAGTAGTCAGTAGCTGCCTATCAAGCAGAATGCGCCGGTTATAGGTAGTAGCTGTTGAGTTTGTTAGTAGTCAGTAGCTGCCTATCAAGCAGAGTGCCCCGGTTATAGGTAGTAGCAGTAGAGTTTGTCAGTAGTCAGTAGCTGCCTATCAAGCAGAGTGCCCCGGTTATAGGTAGTAGCGCTAGAGTTTGCCAGTAGTCAGTAGCTGCCTATCAAGCTGAGTGTCCCGGTTATGCAGTAGCAGTAGAGTTTGTTGGCTGGTCAGTAGTCAGAAGATGCCTATCAAGCAGAGTGTCCCGGTTATATGCAGCAGCAGTAGAGTTTGTCAGTAATCAGTAGCTGCGTATCAAGCAGAGTGTCCCGGTTATAGGTAGTAGCTGTTGAGTTTGTCAGTAGTCAATAGCTGCCTATCAAGCAGAGTGCCCCGGTTATATGCAGTAGCAGTAGAGTTTGTCGGCTGGTCAGTAGTCAGTAGCTGCCTATCAAGCAGAATGCGCCGGTTATAGGTAGTAGCTGTAGAGTTTGTCAGTAGTCAGTAGCTGCCTATAAAGCAGAGTGCCCCGGTTATATGTAGTAGCAGTAGAGTTTGTCAGTAGTCAGTAGCTGCCTATCAAGCAGAGTGCCCCGGTTATAGGTAGTAGCAGTAGAGTTTTTCTGTAGTCAGTAGCTGCCTATCAAGCAGAGTGTCCCGGTTATGCAGTAGCAGTAGAGTTTGTTGGCTGGTCAGTAGTCAGAAGATGCCTATCAAGCAGAGTGTCCCGGTTATATGCAGCAGCAGAAGAGTTTGTCAGTAATCAGTAGCTGCGTATCAAGCAGAGTGTGTCGGTTATAGGTAGTAGCTGTAGAGTTTGTCAGTAGTCAATAGCTGCCTATCAAGCAGAGTGCCCCGGTTATAGGTAGTAGCAGTAGAGTTTGTCAGTAGTCAGTAGCTGCCTATCAAGCAGAGTGCCCCGGTTTTAGGTAGTAGCTGCAGAGTTTGTCAGCTTGTCAGTAATCAGTAACTCAATAATGTGTTTGTCAGTATTCAGTAGCTGCGTATCAAGCAGAGTGTCCCGGTTATAAGTAGTAGCAGTAGAGTTTACCAGCTGGTCAGAAGTCAGTAGCTGCCTATCAAGCAGAGTATCTCGGTTATAATTAGTAGCAGTAGAGTTTGTCAGCTGGTCAGTAGTCAGTAGCTGCCTATCGAGCAGAGTATCCCGGTTATAAGTAGTAGCAGTAGAGATTGTCACCTGGTCAGTAGTCAGAAGATGCCTATCAAGCAGAGTGTGCCGGTTATAAGAAGTAGCAGTAAGGTTTATCAGCTGGTTAGTAGTCAGTAGCTGCCTGTCAAGCAGAGTAACAAGTAGTAGCGGTAGAGTTTGTGAGCAGGTCAGTAGTCAGAAGCTGCCTATCAAGAAGAGTGTCCCAGTCACAAGTAGTATCACTCGAATTTGTCAGCTGGTTAGTAGTCAGTTCCTGTCTATCAAGCAGAGTATCCCGGTTATATGAAGTAGCAGTAGAGTTTGTCAGTAGTCAGTAGCTACTTGTCAAGCAGAGTATCCCGGTTATAAGAACTAGCAGTAGAGTTTGCCAGCTGGTCAGTTTTAATGTCAGTTAGTCATTAAGAAGTAGATGCTGATCAAGTAGGGCAAGTATTTTCAGTTTTGTCAAGTAGAAGTTATAGTGGGCATTGTACAGTTATTAGTAGAGGATCTGGCGATTAGTCAATCAGTTGAGCATTCATACGAATCAGATTTTTGGTGTTTGTAAGTAGTACTAGCAATTCGTCGGTTAGTTAGTGTTTGTATGAATCTTTCTGTCCATGGGTCTAAATGTAGAAGCTTCTTGTAAAGACGGGAGTTACGCTTGTGTCTATTAAATGTTAATTAGTCAGTATCTGCTAATGTGGTAGATTGTTCCAGAAATGTCAAATAGAAGCTGGAATCATGATGTCCCTAGCTTAAAATATAGTTGGTTGCCAGTTTACTGCGTTCCAGTGATGTTGCTGTCAGTTAGTCAGTATCTCAATAATGTGATCCGGTGTAGGTAAACTGTTTTTTGTCAATTTCTCAAAAAATAATATCTCTCTATTAGCCAGCATGTGTTTCAATCTTTCCACCTATCTAGTAATTAGTTGACATCTTTTTAATATGTACAAAATACCATGAGATACCTTAAGTAATGATCTATTCAGTATTAAGGCACAATAAAGTTTTATGTTAAATACATTACAAGACGAGAGGAGGGTTTAGCAGACAAAGAAGTTATGTGAAGCAGTTATTAGTTTGTATATATGAGGTTTAGTTAAAAACTCGCTTTGGCACAATATCCAGTCAGGGCCTTTAAGATCTAGTAAAACCACCAGGCCTAATATTATAGAAAATCGTTTAATACAATCAGATGGTTCTAATTTACCAACCTTTGCCGCTAAAAGGTTGCTTCTAGAAAATGTGTTCTACAAAACCTCTTCATCTACCAAACACTGATTTGTTTGGTATCACAAGTTACTGAGGTTTGTTGCTTGCTACTGCGACGGGTGGTGGTTGCAGCATGGACCTCGTAGCTGCAAGCAGTTTCTCGCTGACAAGCCTAGCGATGCTACTGGATCTTCGCCATACGAACTCGCGGGTTCTGTCGTGGTCGTCCGGGCTCTCTACTCGCACCTGCAACAACAATTCTCTTAAGTTGAATACCAGCAAATATTTATTGGAAAACGAAAACAATATAATTATTGGCATATTTCAAAGAAGTTTCAAATATCAATATGAATTTAATATACAAGTAATGCTTACATTTGGCTGGCTATGGAAGGCTTAGAATAGAAACTCTTAACATTATCCCTTCAATGGACTGAACCAAAACTTCCTAAACTGTAACCACTGTTATCCCTGAGTTGGTCCTATGGTAATTTACGGCTAAACCATTTTTGTAGGATAGAAAATGTATTGGGCTGTCGAATGATCACTGTCCACCTTTCAATCGTAACGGTATATTTGATAATGGCGCGAATTTCGCTCCAAAAACCATATACCGGTGGACGGATTCAACTGGTTAACGAGCTTAATGCCTGTTAGAGAGCGGCAGACCATCATTATTTTCATGATCTGTGGGTTCTAGAACGTGAAATCTTCTGGTCGGAACCTCCGGATTGTGTCATAAGGTCAATCTTATACGCAGATTTCTTCCCTATGGAGGGAGGGAGGGAACGCGCTTGAAATGTAGTCCACGCCTTCAAAATTTCAATACGCGAATTTTCATAGATCCTTTAGTTTACTATTCATCAGACTTTATGTCTTCCATTGTGATGATCCAAAAATCCATTTTGATTCGAGATTCATCGTTTGCTATTGTCGCTGTTTCATTAACATAAGTTCTATATTTACTAAATTTTTAAAAACCGCCAACTCAACTAGAATTGTATTGTTTTCATGACTTTATAATCGTAAATTTGATTTGATATCTTAGGTCGGTAATGAACGCGAAGTTATGTACCCTTTTTTAAAACGAAACCCAAGAAGAAAAGGAATGGTTGGGATACAGTTAAAAGAAAACGTCAAATTTGTAGAAAACTCTATATTTCGAACGTTTCAGCATGCTTTTAGGCAACCATCTTCTGCAATAAATGTCTAGAGTATGGAGGAAGACCGCCATAACTTTTAGGTGATCATGGGTAAGTTCCTACGATTTTCCATGGTCACCTAAAAGTTATCGTGGTCTTCCTTCGTCGACTAGGCATTTATTGCTGAAAAAGGCTTTCAAAGAGCATGCAGAAACGTTCGAAGTATATATTGTCCTGAAATCTGGCGTTTTTCTGAGCCGAATCCCAACCATTCCTTTTCTTCTTGGGTGCCTGTTTAAAAAAGGGTACATAACTTCGAGTTCATTACCGATCTAAGATATCAAATCAAATTTCCGATTCACCACAACAGCTAAATATCTTCATCTCATTAAGAAAGCTAACTGTTCAAACTGTTTTACATATCCTCGGTCAAACAGAACGTGTCCTATACCAGCCATCCAGTGCTGTTTGCAACACCCAAGTGAATGATTTTTAGATAGCTACTTTGCAGTCCGCGTTCTCCTAGCCTGAGCCTTTAGCTTTGGTAGTTACCTGCTTTGGTTGTAGGACTTTGATGGAATGTAGCGTAGCAGCACCTCCATTCATCACTCTCAGGTTCAGCTTCCCGGTCATTTCAGCAGTAGTCGCTGTTGCACTCCTCAGTTCTTTCTTAGCTCCACGCCCGAACTGGAAAAAATTATAAAACAAAAAATATTGAAATAAATAACCTAATAATTTATTACTTAATCCGTATTATAGTATTATTAATTTTTTTTAAATGAAGATTGTGTTATAAAATATTCCACCTGAACATACAGTATTTATTATGAACCCCAATTTATTTTTTACTCCCACAGATCTCTTGTAGCTCGTATTCGACCCTAGGGGGCCGAGATAGACCACTTATCTTTAAAGAAATGAGTTTTTATTAGCCAAATTATTTTCAGTAACACAAATCTCAAACTATCTTCCAAATATTTATCTGCAACAATGTACAATGCAGATAATAAATAGTATAATTTTTCTCACTTCCTTTTCCACTTTGAGTACCAAGGGGCCAACTAGAAATCTGGTTTTGACTGTGGTGTGCGAACTCATAACATTCACGGTGACATCCCCGTCACGTTGGATTGAAGATAACCCGTACAAAGTTGCTTTTGCTCTGGGCGTGTTACTCTTTGTCTTTGTCTTGGTCTTAGTCTGAAACAAAAACACAAAATGAACTCATAATTGTGTAGAAAAATTATTTTTAGTATTTATTTAAAATCAGTGAAATTATAATAAGTGAGAGTGATATCGATGGATATTTTCTCTCCTCAGGATATCACAGGCCATGCCTCATTCGCCTCCAATCCTCCCTGCTATTCGCAGGGTGTGGTTGGATGGCGTAAGGTAACTCCAGGTCACCCTAGAATCCTTCCTAAGGAAGGTATTCGGCTGACAACTGGGGACACCTGAGGCGTGGTCAAGTAACTAACATCAAATTACAAAGTACAGTTCAATTGTAGATTGTAATATTCTATAAATAAATATATATATATAAAAAAAAAAAAAAAAAAAAAAAAAAAAAAAAAAAAGTATTTATTTCAAGCAGGAGATTGGGTTGAGATGGTTTAAAATGTTACTCTGAATGTATGATCAAGAGGGTACATTCCTGGTGAAATGTAACTTTTGCTAGCTGCTAGTGAAGTTATTGTAGTTAATACATTGCTCCAGCTTCACGAAAGTTTAAATTATTCTGTCAACCTCATACCCTGACAGTCGTGGGTTCAGAGTGATGTGAACATTTTTTACCACTCTCTTCTCGATTAGATGGCTTCCTTGAGTCTTATATGGTAAATCTTTAGGTTCTAATACATTTAATATTTCTGTCATTATAGTATGCAGCCACAGCCTAGGTAAGATTTATTTACAACCTAAATCCGTAGAAGAACATTTGTTTGTTATCTTTCGGTACTCTGTGGAATATATTTTATATGTGATGGGCTCTTTGAAAGAGCCATCTAATTCTTTCTGACGTTTTAGAGTATGGCACCTCTAGATTTAATGGGGGCTAATATCCTGCCTTGAATATCATTTTATTGCAAAAAATAAAATTAGAATCATATTTACTTATTAAGGTTAAATCCCAAAGAATATTTTATTTTAAGCTTTGTCAGGCATATATTTCATTACAGATATTTAGTCATTAAACGGTATTGATAAATAGAAATGTAATATTTTGTGTATATCTTAACCTCAAATCTCCGAAAGGAGTCGAAGTTAAGTGTTGAGATTTCAGAATGTTAAAATCACATAAACTCAGAAAAAGGAATCTACTCTAAACCCGCAAATCGTTGCTGCTTTGTAGGTTTGCGTGTACAGGCGCCGTTTCAATTCAGCAAATCTATTCAAATGCCTCAAATTACCCGAACAAACAAATCAATCTATCCTCTGTGTACCAGACTCATTAAACAGACCTTGCCCGGATCATAAAAGAAGAATATTAAAGAACAGATTGGTTCATTAATATTTTGCTGAAATCTTAGTATTTCTAAGACTTAGCTGAATAATACTCAACCAAAAACGTTTCCCTCCAGTTAATATTATGATAAAGCAAATATAAATTGTATGATATTTATTTTATTATTGTCCTGAAATGGATTAAAGTCCGACTCGCACGAACTGGGTCAACTTATCGCATTTATATATTATTTATTTATTTCATTGCAGAGCCCGCAACAGGGCGATTTGCTCTGTTTGCATTTCCATAACTTCTTATCTCTGGTATTATTTGAAAAGCTTGGAAAAAATATAAATAGTATTTTTTATAAGCGTTTAGAACCTAGTCTCATGAAATGTTGCCATTCGGCTCTATTACAAGCAAACAAAAACTCGTTCTTCTTTAACATGCAAATTAACTTTATTGCTTAACTCAATTATAGAAGCAATAAAAGACTGAGAAAAACAATCGTAAAGAACCGTTCAAAGCAAAGAAACCAACATTTTCAAGCTTTTAAGTACTTATTTCTCCGCTGGAGATCGCCCCAAAGAAAATGTCTTTAGAAAATGCTGTGTTTTGTAGAAAATGTCGTAAGCTTTAAATGGTTAGTCCTTACTTACAACAATTTCCTAACCTTTTACAAATCCCAAAACTACACATCGCTCTTATCAAAATATTTTGTTTTCTAAAACTTCCTTAACTCAAAACGTAATATTTAAATATTATTGTTTGTCCATTTGTAAGAAAAAGTTTCTTATGAACCTCCGTTCCTGAGTGCCCGAACCAAAAATTTGTTTGGAAAATTCTTATAATTCACTTTTCCCCAAAACGGTTAATGATACCGCTTTCTATGCTTCTTACCAGCTGTATTGTCTATGGCAATATAGTTGTTGAAACTTACCTTATTGTTGGTTGGTGGGTTCTTCTTCTTCCTCGGTTCTGCTGATTGAGAAGTTGTAGTTGTCATGGGTGTAGCAGTTGTACCTTCAGTCATTGCTTCAATCATTTCTTCTGTTGTTGAAGGATTTCGGCTTCTACAAATAGTAATAAAAATATTGTTATTCCTCCTATGAAATTATAATACTATATGGAGGAATAATAAATTATCATTATAACTACGAATAAACTGAATGATACAGAAATATTGTGAAATTATTTTAAAAAGGATTCAGGTAAGGATTTTAACAAACTGGAATAATTTGGAAGATGGCAGCTTATCCCCTCAAGATTTCCTAAAACAATATATCATTTGATTCTACAGAATTTAAATTAGTGTTACTTCTACAGTTGTTTTGTATAGAACTTTAGTTAGTGTCTGTCATACGTTTAGTCATTCCATGGGTTCTTTTTAATAAAGGAAAAGGTTAATTATTTCATTAGGATAATTGGACTTTCACCGATTTCCCATACCAGTATTATAACTTAGAGGAAACAATTAATTATCTTATTTTAATTGAAAAAATAGAAATAAAACAATTAATTTAATTAGGAAATAGATTATTTTTATCATTTGATTTACTGACGTTAATTCTTTTTCCCAACAGGTTAACTGACAACTTATTCTCTGGTTTAAAGGAATTCCGCATCTGTTCTTGAAACATTTAACGTATTAATTTTATAACCTTTGCTTCGAAAAAGAATAACTCGGAGGATGGGCTTTAACTCCGAATTCCGGGATTCTTATTCTTAATTAATTCAACTATTCTATCGCGGCGATTGGCATTTAAATATTTGAAAATTATTTAGCGTCAGATGGAAAATTCCCAACTCCTTGAATGTTGTAAAAAGGCATTATTTATTTATTTAATTTATAGAGTTCCGCTACTGACGCGGAAAACTCTTTAAACGTCAGTCGTCATTAAAAAGGCATTAAATTTATTAAATAATTGTACAGCGCGCAGAATGGTGTACATCGCATGTAGCTTAATTTCCATTATTTCTAAATATTTATTTATCAGACGAATGATTTGAGCTTAAGTTAATTTGTCAACAATACTAAACAAAGTAAGTTATACTTACGATTCTGTGGCTTTTGATACGTTCTTCTCCTTATTTTTCCTTTTCTTGTTCTTGTTCTTCTTGGCTTCTGAAGACGATTGAAGTCTGACGTTCACCGGATCGTAGCTCTTCCTCAGGATTCTATTGATTCGATCCAAGATTGTATCCACGAATCTGTTGTACTTATGAATGTAGGCTGGAGGAGCCATATCCGCTTCGTTTATTGACCCTGGTACAGAACCGGATATGTAAATTTATATAATATCATAAGGACGTTTTTAATTAAAAAATAAGTTGTTTGAACGTTTTTATAAGACCATATATATATATAAACATTGAGGGCTACATTCGGTGTATGCTAGCATCTTTTGAAATATCTCAATGGACGTTTAGTTTCCTGAGTAAAACTTATTTTCATGAATATGTTTCAGTTCTAAGTAGTCTAGTTACAGCAACGTCTCCAGGCGATAATATTTCTTTTATATATATTATATATATATATATATATATATATATATATATATATATATATATATATATATATAATAATTTACCTGCTTGTTTTCATCATATCATTTTCGAGGCGAAAATACAAAAATTATGTCCAGACACATAAATATATGAATACATGCATGTATTATTCACATATTTATATGTAGACATATCGTCGATACAAAAGCAAACTAACGAATATGAAAAAATGCATCTTTCATTGTCAATCTTTACTAATTTCTGCTGGACTTATGTGCGGCAAATTCTTGAATCTGATTTCACTCTATTAAAGGGAAAGTATTCCACTATCAAAAGGTCAAATCTGCCGAATATCCAAAAAAAAGTTATGAATGAATACTTTTCCACTCTGAAAAGTGGTGATTTTCATATTCGTTAGTTTGCTTTTGTATCGACGACACATACAAAGATTTAAACGGGAGTCATTTGCGGTTTTTTTGTAGGTGAGATGAAGAATTATGATTTGAAGAAATTGTTCAAAAATGCTTTAAAAGAATGAAAAAAGTCCGTTACGCTGGAACTGCATAACTAAGCCCTTTCCTCAGAATTTAGGTAGTGTAGAGTGCATTTCTGAATAATTGGCTTATAACAACGTATATAAATAAAATAAAATAAAAAAAGACATGAATAGTTCTGCTCTTTAACATTCGTAACGAGCAAGTGTTTCAATTATTAATTTTGTAATTAATTTTCTTCCAGAGTTTGGTGTAGGCATGGTACTACTTAAAAAATATACAAAAACTTCACATTTTCATCTATTGTTCTTGATGAATAATTAAAGGAAACATACAGTAATAGTACAGGAAGGAGATAAAGCACCCCCTACTGGTATATATCAGAACTAAACTTCCTCTCCTAGTGTGAGCTTTTGGCGGGAGAATTCAATTCAAACATAGTACAAAGTAAGCCCCTCCCCCTTCGTATAGGCTGACTTAGTTCATTTTTATAATAATTCTTTCTTGATAGATACCTACGACGTATACCACTTGTCGTTACAATACAACAGAATTTACGACCGGTATGAACAAATTAGTAATTTGGATCTGGAGTAAACCCCCCTCCTAATGAACCAATTTAGTTTATTTTTTATTTTTGCAACACATTTTTCTCTTCAGTTGACCACAACCTTGAAATATAACAAAAATTATTGCTGGTATTGGCAAATAACTATTTCGGCTCTGGAGAAAATTCCGCTCCAGATGGACCGATTTTGCTGGTTAATGAACTGTTCAATCATTTGACGGGGGAACACTAAATACCAAAATTCGTGGAGAAAAAAACAAAAAATCTGGCGTGTATCGAGTTAACGGATATATATATATATATATATATATATATATATATATATACATATATATATATATATACATATATATATATATATATATATATATATATATATATGTATATATATACATATATATATATATGTGTATATATATATATATATATATATATATATATATATATATATACATATATTAAAAAAAATCAGTCCCGTAACAGGCCATAAGGGCCAGAGGGACAGATACTGTAGAGGTATCTGATTCTTGAGCATACGGCACACTAGGGAGATAGTGTGGTCAATACTATGCTCCGGCCGCCTGATATTTCCCTTTGCAGGTACCCATTAATTAATTAACTAATTAATTAAAGGCTGGGTGAGCCTAGGGACGATCTGGGACCCCAAATCCAACCCTCAAACGACGGCACTAGAAGAAAAAATCTTTAGTGCGCGCTCGGGTTTTGAACCTGGACCCTCCAGTTCATTAGTCGAGTGCTCTACCACTGAGCAAACCTCGCCCCCTATATATATATATATATATATATATATATATATATATATATATATATATATATGTATGTATATACATATATATATCGAGGCTTCGAGCTCCCCTTTACTTTATCACTTTTCAAAAAGCATGAATATGTACCGAATGCAATAAGAAAGTTATGAAGGTTAACACTTGGAAACAAATTTATTGTTACATTTGCTAGAATCTTTAAATTTGAAACATACACATGAGAAAAAGTCCGTCACGCAGGAGCTGCATAACTAAGCACTTTCCTCAGAATTTGGGTAGTGTAGAATGCTTTCCAGAACAATTTGCTTAAAATATCCTACATAAATAAAATAAAAACGTGAATAGTTCTCATTTTGTAATGAGTAACTAATCAATTATTAATCTGCTTCCAGAGTTATGTTTACACATGGTACCTACTACACTACGTAATAAATACAAAAATCCTCATATTATCGTATTTTGATCTAACGCAGGAACAGGATACAGTCACACTAGTGGTAGAAAGCGCTCCTTGCGGCGGCTTTGTGAACCTACGTCTGCCGGCTTTTCTATTCAAATATATTACAAATTAAACCCCCGCTTTCCGATTGACCGATTCAGCTCATTTTTACAACACTTCTTTCTCATGAGTTACCCACGACGTATACAGCGTTTCGTTACAATACAGCAGAAATTACGACCGGTATGAGTATATTAGGAATTTGGGTCCGGAGTAAACCCCCCCTTCTAATGAACCGATTTAGTTTCTTTTTGCAACACATATTTACATGTAGATTACCACTACGAATACCGAGTTTCGTCGAAATATACCAAAAATCACGGCTGGTAGTGGCGAATTGGTATTGTGGGTCTGGAGTAAACCCCCCCCCCCCTCCTAATGAACCGATTTAGTTTATTTTTACAACACATATTTACCTGTAGATTATTACTATGAATACCGAGTTTCGTCGATATATACCTAAAATCACGGCTGGTAGTGGCGAATTGGTATTGTCGGTCCGGAGTAAACCCCCCCCCCCCTCCTTATGAACCGATTTAGTTCATTTTTATATCTCACTTTTCTCTCTATAATACCACTACGAATACCAAGTTTCGTTGAAATATAACAAATATTACGGCTGAAATGGCCAAATTAGTGTTTTGGGTTCGTGGTAAACCCCCCCTTCCGGTGGACCGATTTTGGTGGTTAACGAACTCGTTCAATCGTTTGCTAATTGAATGCTATATACCAAGTTTCGTGACGAAAAAACAAAAACTCTGGCCGCTATCGTGTTAACAGACACACATATATATATATATATATATATATATATATATATATATATATATATATATAGATATATAGATATATATAAATTTTAACGGGGGTCATTTTCGGTGTCTACTAGGTAGGATCGATAAAGATTTGAAGAAATTTTTCAAAAATTCCGTCATGAGTCCAACCTCAATAGCTACTTTCCTTCGGAGGAAAGTGCTAAAACGAAGACTCTAACATGAATAATTATTTATTTATAAGTTATTCGCATCTACTACGATTTCACTCCTTCAAGGTAGTACCTGTATGGTCATTAGGTACTACCTACCTGTATGGTCTAATGAACCAGCATTAAGATGAGTATTTGATTAAATTATTTCCATAACCAGAAGTTTGGAAATGTCTGTTATATGCCTGGAAGCCTCTGGTTATTCAGCAGGTGTCTTCAAACGCGAGTGTATAGTTTAGTGTCCTGCAAGTAAGAAAGTATTGTGTTTATGTACTACTGGCTGCTGTCCCTCAACAATTCGTACATGTCATTGGGGATTTTTAGGTTTTGTCGTCTTCTGCATTCCGTAAGTAGGTATTTTACAGCAAAGTCTGTATTGCATATATCACAAATTGGTTTGTCCTGTCATGAGGTATTCGTGTATTAGCTTTTGTGGACAATTCGGAGAGACATGAATAATTAAATTCCTATCTAGCAGTGCTTTCAATCAATGAAATTAACTTCATCAAAAATTAAGACCTATTAAGGAAGGCTTTGGGACCAAGTGAAGGCGGCCCTCGTGATTAGAAGGCGGAGGAATTACCTGGAAAGAGCACCGGAATAACTCCTACTTAGGCAGATTGCAGGGCCTTTCACTGATAACTTATCATCATTACAGTCCATCGACCTCAAGGGCACAGCGGCTGCTGTGCTTCTCATCTTCATGCCGAAGTGATCTCGACTAGGATCCAATTGCCTTTAAGTGAGCTAGATGCTAGCTCAGGATGAACGTGCTCTGACCTTTCTATGATTTTCCACCGAATTGTCTTAAATTATTCCTTTCGATTCTTTCCCAATCGAAAGAACTATATGTTAAGTGACGAGACCACATTAAATAGTCTTGTCCAAGTAAGTTGACCACAATGTGTAATTTTGGGAAGAATGTTATATATATCCACAATCTTTGTCTAAAGTAGTGGATGATACCAATAAGTGCATGCAGTTTCTCAACTGTTTCCCGAGGAAAATCTACAAAACTTCTGTCTAGTTTTTTTAGAAAAACTGTTTACATAAAAACATACCTATTGTCTTGTTATTCAGTCCTGTATATCAAATTCGGTAGACGCTGACAGGTAAATTTTGTGATTGTATAGGTTGTTTTTTTTTTTGCCTTAATATTTGATCGCTCCAAGGTATGATACAAAGTGAAAGAAGGATCGAGGAAGGGGTGGGATATGATTGATTAAGAAGAAGTGTGACGGATGTCGAGAATGAGGGAGAATGCTGTCACTGTTGGCTGCCTACATAGGGAGGAAACCCGCTCATATGGCTGACGTAATGAAGCAAATCAGAAGTCCCAACTGAGTTGAAGCATTCAATCCCTCACGTCAATTTACCCATAAAAAGTTTTCCTAGAACCCTATAAAGGCAAAACCTTGTCACTTTTTTTCGTAGGAATTTCGCCAAATAAACAGTGTTCCGCTATGTGGATTTCCGTTTTGGACAAAAAAATTGTTATCTCGTTTCATCAAAATCGTGCCATTTTTGTGCTAGCTAGAGCGCGAACATACAATTATGTATAGGCTCTGAAACATGGGCATTTCTTATCACCTCCGCAATACGTTATCGGGCTAACGTCGCAGCATTATTGCAGTCTTGTTTAGAGTCTTACATCGCTATCTACAAGTGACAACTCATCATGACAGATACATGTCCAATGCCATAGGATGAAAAAGATGATTGATTTCATATGTACCAATATCGGCAATTTTCAAATAATATTTTTGAACACTCGTGAATCTCCAATGAAGAGTGATTTATATGCTCTGCGTTTAAGCAACCCGTTGTAAATGGACTAAAAACATTAATAAATAAAATTATGACTATTTTGTATTTGCTGAGGAATGTACTCGGTTTCGCAGTTCCTGCATGATGAACTTTTTTGTAGTCTATTCAATTAACGTATGGCTAAACAAAGGCCTTCAAACTTTCTTAGGTAAATTAATAAGTAGATCCTGATTTATGAATGAAATACTGTTAATAGTATTTATTTTTTGTTTTTTTTCGTTTAAATTAATTTATCTGAAGAAGTGTTTTAGAAACTTGGAACGTGTTTGCTAAGCCATTGGACATGGAAAAACCTCACGTTTTTTTCCCGATGAATGAGTCATCACGCTCCAATGACTCGGCACTTTCGTTTGTCAGGGTTTTCCATCATCAACTCATTTCCCTTTCTCTCGTCACACAAAAAATGATTTTCCAAGGAAAGCTGGAAAATCAGACAGGGAACCTGTCTGGTCTTCTAATTCCGGTCTGCGCAGAATACAGGAGAAAATTTATATCCGGTCCCAGTAAAATATGCTCCCAGCATTGTCCCGGGAGCATATTTTTTTTTAATAAGAAATGACTATTCATATGCCTTCCTATCCAACTACTCTCGAAAAACATTCTATAATAAAATTTCCGTCACGTAGGAGCTGCCTTACAAAGCACATTCCTTATAAAAGGGGTAGTGCACGCTGCATTCCTGAATCGTTTGCTTAAAATACCTTGTATAAATTCAAAACTAACATGAATAGATTTAGTCTTTAATGTTTGTGATATACAGCTAACTCAATTATCAATTTTTATACATTTTTTTTTTTTTGTGGAGTAAACCCTATATTTTAATAGATCGATTTTGATATTTTTTACAACACATGTTCCTCATTGGTGCAAGATCTTGGTTACCGAGTTTTGTTGCAAGGAAGTATAAATAACGGCCGAATAAATAATCTGGTGCTGGTGGTGTGATCCCTCCCTCCTACTTAACCGATTTAGTTTATTTTTAGAACGCATCATTCTCTTTTGATACTTATGTCGTATAGTGAGTTTCGTTACAATACAACAACAATTACGGTCGGTATGAGCTAAATAGTAACTTGTGACCGGAGTAAACCTCCCTCCGGATGAACAATTTTGCTGGTCAACGAACCCGTTTAATCGATTGCTATTGGAATGGTAAAATGAGCACCAAAATCGTATTGGTAAAATAAGCACCAAAATCGTACTTTTATCAGAAAGAGTATGCTATATTTCATTGTGAATCTAGCATAACACGTTGGCTTCGACACAGCAAGATCTCGGACGGCACACTCCGTTATTTGCCGTAGAAAACCTTAGACCAATCTCTAAAACGCGAAGATTGTAGTTCTAAGAACCTTGATTGGAATGCGTTTAAGTAGCTGTCGTACCGCAGTTCGAAACGATAATTTTTGTTACGACTGACGATTATGTCATAGAGTGGTGAGAAAAATAAGTGAACTGATCACAGTTAATTGAGTGATGTTTTTGCGATATGAGAAATAAAACTATTACAGGTCACATCATTCAAAATTATAAACAGCCAATGGGGCAAAACCTTTGACTAATCCCAGGAGGCTTTTCTAAACGTCGACGCTTTTTAGTCAAGGCGTCAGGATTGCTCGGAAAGCGTGAAGAAGGAAGGTGTGGAATTATCAAAGCGACTAGGACAATGTGAAAATCGCTAAAATGTCTATTTGAAAAGCAGGAACGAAACGATAAGACAAGAACTGTAGGAAAGAGGTGTTTAGAGGCCGATCAAGTAGGACGAGGTAGCGGTATTGGTGGCCTGATGACACTCTTCTACGCCTAACGGTACACCAACATAGTATTCTCTCTCTCCTGTACACATCCATGGGGAGTCAGTTTCTCAAATTGTAATTAACCTTAACATATCGGACTGGTATTTCTAAATTGACACAACTCAAAAATCAGTTTTATTCACAACGTCAGGTTCAGGGCCGCCACATGGGAGGGACTGCCGGGTACAGTTGTCCCGGGCCCGGGTCATATAGATTATGAGCTTGTAAAAAGAATGGGGTTTAGAAATATAGACGGGCGTAGCCTAAATTTATTGGAATGAGATCTATATTTTTTTAAATGTACATAAACGATAACACAAGAGCAGTCCCAGAATAGTATATTTCATTAGGAGTTGTAATAAAACTACAAGTACCGAAAGTGACCTTTGCTGATTGTCGGCTTTTATTCTCATTTCGCTCAAAACTCAAGATGAAAATAATTTTAAAATGTTCTAAGTCCTATAGCAAAGTACTAGAATATTCAGTCTGGCTCTGAGAAGTGGGGGCCCGTGATCTGGTCCTGGGCCCGGCTCTGTGATGTGGCGGCCCTGATGGGATCTACATTTTTTTAATATACATAAACGACAAAACAAGTGCAGTCCCAGAATAGTATATTTCATAACGAGTCGAACTACAAGTACCGAAAGTAACCTTTGCTGCACCGATTGACGGCTTTTAGCACTTTCCTCCGAAGGAAAGTAGCTATTGAGGTTGGACTCATGACGGAATTTTTGAAAAATGTCTTCAAATCTTTATCGATCCTACCTAGTAGACACCGAAAATGACCCCCGTTAAAATTATATATATATATATATATATATATATATATATATATATATATATATATATATATATATATATGTGTGTCTGTTAACACGATAGCGGCCAGAGTTTTTGTTTTTTCGTCACGAAACTTGGTATATAGCATTCAATTAGCAAACGATTGAACGAGTTCGTTAACCACCAAAATCGGTCCATCGGAAGGGGGGGTTTACCCCGAACCCAAAACACTAATTTGACCATTTCAGCCGTAATATTTGTTATATTTCAACGAAACTTGGTATTCGTACTGGTAATATAGAGAGAAAAGTAACATATAAAAATAAACTAAATCGGTTCATAAGGAGGGGGGGGTTACTCCGGACCGACAATACCAATTCGCCACTACCAGCCGTGATTTTAGGTATATTTCGACGAAACTCGGTATTCATAGTGGTAATCTACAGGTAAATATGTGTTGTAAAAATAAACTAAATCGGTTCATTAGGAGGGGGGGGGGGGGTTTACTCCAGACCCACAATACCAATTCGCCACTACCAACCTTGATTTTTGGTATATTTCGACGAAACTCGGTATTCGTAGTGGTAATCTACAGGTAAATATGTGTTGTAAAAATAAACTAAATCGGTTCATTAGGAGGGGGGGGGGGTTTACTCCGGACCCAAATTACTAATATACTCATACTGGTCGTAATTTCTGCTGTATTGTAACAAAACGTGGTATACGTCGTGGGTAACTCATGAGAAAGAAGTGTTGTAAAAATGAGCTGAATCGGTCAATCGGAAAGCAGGGGTTTAATTTGTAATATATTTCAATAGAAAAGCCAGCCAGACATAGGATCACAAAGGCGCCGCAAGGAGCGCTAGAGGGACTGTATCCGGTTCCTGCGTTAGATCAAAATACGATAATATGAGGATTTTGTATTTATTACGTAGTGTAGTAGGTACCATGTGTAAACATAACTCTGGAAGTAAATTAATAATTTATCAGTTACTCATTACTAAATTAAAAGAGAACTATTCATGTTTTTATTTTATTTATTTTGGGTATTTTAAGCAAATTGTTCTGGAAAGCAGTCTACACTACCCAAATTCTGAGGAAAGTGCTTAGTTATGCAGCTCCTGCGTGAAGGACTTTTTATTCTCATTTCGCTCAAAACTCAAGATGAAAATAATTTTAAAATGTTCTAAGTCCTATAGCAAAGTACTAGAATATTCAGTCTGGCTCTGAGAAGTGGGGGCCCGTGATCTGGTCCTGGGCCCGGCTCTGTGATGTGGCGGCTCTGATGGGATCTACATTTTTTTAATATACATAAACGACAAAACAAGTGCAGTCCCAGAATAGTATATTTCATAACGAGTCGAACTACAAGTACCGAAAGTAACCTTTGCTGCACCGATTGACGGCTTTTATTCTCATTTCGCTCTAAAATCAAGATGAAAATCATTTGAAAATGTCCAAAGTCCTATAGCAAAGTGCTAGAATTTTCAGTTTTGTGGATTTAAAATCCTAAAATGTACACGCTACTTGTACTAAGATTTTTTTTATGATGATTTTGAGAACATATAACATTTTTTTTAAAACAATACATTGCAGATCAGTATAAGTTTATTAAACATTTCACTCATTAATAGTACCTATGAGTTCTGTGTAGGAAGGGCAGAAGGTTTATCAATATTGGGGGCCCGGCTCTGAGAAGTGGGGGCCCGTGATCTGGTCCTGGGCCCGGCTCTGAGATGTGGCGGCCCTGGTCAGGTTATGGGTGTGAAAGACATGGTAAATATCTCTTTATCAATCATCAAAACAGTATGTACATAGCTTCAGAGCTTGTACACCAGAGTGCACTTGTGTCACCCTTCCTGTCTTAATGCTTACCCTCCTACATAGGCAAAAGTGACACATTTTCAGTTGACTTTTATTTTGAGTTGTGTTACGTTAGAAATTCTAGTGCTACCATGTCAAACTATCGAATATGAAAAATCTGTTTTTCACATTCGAGACTTTGCTCGTGGATTGTGGACGATACAGCATGCCGCAAATTGTCCCAACTCTAACCCCTTTAGAATAGCCTTTAATGCCTTAAATAAAGTATCGAATAAGACCATTTTTCAATATATTACTTCGTCAATGGATAGAATATAATACCTAGTTTCCTCAAATTTTCATATTCGATAGTTCGAAATGGTAGAGACGATATGTCGACGTTAAAATTTAATTAGAGAAATAAACAATATTTATTTATTTATATTTTAACGCCCATTATTATTGACTAAGAATTTTAGAACGGGTTATCTATAGGTTACCACCTGGATAAGTTAGCCAGGATAGGGCTGATGTCTTGTATTTTTTCTAAGGAAAAGCCATCAGCCCATAGTGGGAATCGAACCCACGGCCTTTGGAAAGGAGTATTAAGTGCTCACGCCTTAACACTCACGGCCACAGGGCCGTTGTATTTTTCCTTTCCTATATAGTAAAATATTGTTGATGTAATTATCAAAGGCTGAAGAATAATTATACTGAAGAATTGTATTTGGTATCCAGAAAAGATTGGACATTTTCTTCTTAAATACATAAATTAAAAAAAAATTAACTTTGGAACTTTTTAGCCACATATACTTCATTATTTAAATTTTAACGTCCATTATTATTAACTGAGAATTTTGGGACGGGTTCTCTATAGGTTACCACCCTTACATATACTTCCTTGTAAATAATTAAGTAAGACATATCCTTCCATATTTATATTTCACTGCAAAATCACAATACTTTTAAAAAAAAGTCACGTTTCTAATATCCATAATGATTCCGTAAAATCGTAAATTCATGAGGTGCTTGTACTTGAGTCGTCGATCGGCTAAGTAACTCAAGCAATATCTCCAAATATAATTTGCGGCCTAGGGTAAGCCATCGCTTCAGCTTTCTGTATGTTAGGGATGCTGTTTTCCCTGCTTTCACAATAGTATCCTTTATCAAACCTGACTGTGGAAGGTCATCTTTTCTCGTTGGGGTTTCGGGTAGCTGAATATATAAGTATCTTTTTGTTTGTGATATGCAAGGTGCAGACTGGCAGCGTTTTACGATATTTTTTGGAATTCGTGGCATTTTTTGAACAAATTAAGAACGAATACTAATTGATAGCTTTAATAACACTATTTTAAGTATGATATTTCCCAACGTTGTCAAGGTAATGTAACTTATATAATATCTTCCTTACCATGTCAAACTATCGAATATGAAAAATCTCGTTTTTCAGATTCGAGACATTGCTCTTGCATTCTGGACGAAATAGCTTGTCACAAATTGTCGAAGCTCTAACCCCTTTAGAATAGCCCTTAATGCATTTAATAAAATATCGAATGAGACCATTTTTCAATATATTTCTTCGTCAATGTACCAAATAAGTTCGTTCGCTAGTTTGCCCCGATTTTCATATTCGATAGTTTGCCAGGGTAGGGAGGATATTTAATCAAGAACATCGTCCTAGACGAAAGTTAGAGTAACGATCTAACGGTGTTGGTCAAAATTACTTTGCTCCAACTTATTGCTGGAGTCAGAGGGACACCGGAGAGCAACAGGCCTCGTCGAACTCCAAAGACAATAAACATTGCTTAAAATTCTTCTTTTTTTTTCTTTCTTTTAACACTTTCCCTGCGTATTGAGGTTAAACTCATGTAAGAATTTTAACAAGATAGCGGCCACATTTTTGGCCACAAATGTTGGTACATAGTATTTCTATAACAAACGGTTTGATGCCTCTCTTAACAGGCAAAATTGGACCTTCTGAAGGGGAAGGGGGTTACTCCTGCCAAATATCATTAATATGCCCTTAACGGTGGAACGTTTTGTTATAATAAAACGAAACGGGGTATACATCGTGGTAATCTGAAGAGATTGCTTTCTTGTAAAAATAAACTAAATCGGTTTGTTAGGAAAGAAGGTTTACTCTGCAACCAAAATATTAATTTGCTCGTAACGCTCGTTATTTCGCCTTCCTTGTAACGAAACTCGGTAGATATCATTCCAAATTTATGAGAAGCATGTGCTGCAAAAATAATCAAAATCTATCCATTAATTTGTTCATTATAAATATAAAAGTCCGTCACGCAGGAGCTGCATAACTAAGGACTTTCCTCAGAATTGGGTAGTGTCGAGTGCATTCCTGAATAATTTGTTAAAAATAACCTATATAGATAACACAATAGACCACAACGAATACCGAGTTTCATTGAAATATATAATATAACAAATAACTACTTTGGCTCCGGAGTAAACCCCTCTCCAGATGGACTGATTTTGTTGGTTAACGAACTCGTTCAATCGTTTGATGGAAGAATACTACATTCCTCGTTTCGTGGCGAAAAAAACAAAACCCCTGGCCTGTATCGTGTTAAAGGACACATATATAACTATATATACATATATTCATTTTCGGTGTCTACTAGGTAGGATCGATAAAGATTCGAAGAAAGTTTTCAAAAATTCCGTCATGAGTGCAACCTCAACAGCTACTTTCCTTCGGAGGAAAGTGCTAAAAGAGCAAAACTATTTATGTTGAATTTTGTATTTATTAGTTTAGGTTAAACACATTAGTCAGGAAAGCAGCGTAAACTAGCCACATTGCAGAGGACTGTGCTTAGTTATGGAGCTCCTGCGTGACAAAATCTTTGTTGAATAATATTTTTAAAATTATAAAAAAATTATTATTCAATTATCGAATACATAGTTCAGTATCTGTAAATTTTCACTTACCTTACTTAGTTATAACTATTTTTGTTGTTTTTAAGGATAATGTACACGAAAATACGAACAAAAAACGTTTAAAATACATTGCTTCAGATTGAATTTCTAGAAAATATTTTCTATATATATTCTAATATAATTAACCAATAATTATAAACCACAACCTTTAAAAATAAAATAAAAATAATATCTAAACTACCATAAACCAAAAGCAAATCTACTTTCCCAATACTACAAGCTCAAAAACTACTTAGTCTGGGTCTCTGATAGTCCTTTTTAACCTGAATTGTAACGAAATTTATTTAGAACGATTGGATACTAACAATCAGCAGTAACTGAATAACTTTCAATATGAAAGCAATTAATTATTACAACCGGCTTAAACTCTCAATTTTTCTTTCTTTATTTTTTCATGAGGGAGGGGACAAAAAGTTTGTTTCCATATCAAATTATAAAACTCAGCATTGCATTTAGTAGATACTTCTATTATGAAATGCAACCGAGAAGACAACCCATTTCTAGTAAAAACAATTTATGATTGATATTTTATATAGTGTAGATGGAGATAGTTAGCCGCTGTAGAGATACGAAGACATGTATAGTTGGGATTCGGCTAGGAGAAAAACGTCAGACTTTCAGGAAGAAATCTGTATTTTGGACGTTTCGACTGCAACAATGGCAGCCTTCTTCAGCACTAGAGAATGCCTAGGGGGCAGGGAGGAAGACCTCGAGGACAACTTAGGTAACCATGGTAGAAGTATGAACGACAGCAACTGTCGTTCATAGTTCTACCATCTTGTCCAGTTGCTGTCGTTCATACTTCTACCATGGTTACCTAAGTTGTCCTCGAGGTCTTCCTCCCTCCCCCCTAGGCATTCCCTAGTGCTGAAGAAGGCTGCCATTGTTGCAGTCGAAACGTCCAAAATACAGATTTCTTTTTGAAAGTCTGACGTTTTTCTCCTAGCCGAATCCCAGCTATACCTGTCTTCGGATATTTTATATATATATATATATATATATATATATATATATATATATTCCAAGAAATTTGGAACTGTTCAAAACATGTTCTCATATTGTTTAATAGTTTGTAATCTGATGAAGTGGAACTGCAAGTATGGTAATATATTTTTCATAATATCATCTGATACTTAATAAGACTAAACCGGAATTTAAATCATTGTTTTTGTTATTATTGGATATTTCCAAAGTTTATGTTAAAAACAGTGGATGTACAACTTTTAAAATAATAGTATAACCTTTATATTTAGGTATACTTTTTAGTAGAATTAAATATTCCTATGCGTGATAGTAATATATTAAATTGATTGTAGACAGTAAATAGAACCCCATGATTTTGAGTTGCACTGTTTGTACAACTGTTGTATTGTTTGTTGAGATACTGTTTGTCATCTTCAGTAGGTGTGTTGTTAAGAGTGAGGTGTCAGGTAAATGAAGTCCAAGTCGTCATGCATAAATAAAAAATATGTATATTTTGTACACTTTGGGGTCTCACAGAGACGAAAAAGCCTTAGATTTTTTGGTATCAATAAATTATACTATACAAAATAAATTAAATAAATAAATAAATATATATATATATACAGAAGGTAAATGGTAAATCAAACGTCATCCAGATAAGACTTTGTAGGTGAGAGGTAGTGTGAGACTAGCTAAGTTGCTCACTTGCACGTTTTGCTTCGATGTCCGTGATGTCGTCATCGTCGTCATCGTCGTCGTCGTCCTCGTCATCGTCATCATCATCGTCATCGTCGTCGTCTTCCGGTTCATCAGCAACAGCATCGTCGGACTGTTGTGAATCCGCCTGTGAAGGATAGGAGCTATAATTAATTAAGAGTGACATTTTTAATAATTTATAATCGTTTTATATTTATATATATATATATATATATATATATATATATATATATATATATATATCAAAAATCAGCTCCATAACAAGCCACACAGGCCGAGAGGAGCAGATAATGTAGAGATATCTGATTCTTGACCATAAGGCTCACTAGGAAAGTAGTGTGGTCAGGAACATGATTGCTTCAGCAGAAAATAGAGAGAATTGTTGAAATCCTTTGGAGGAGGCAAAGATTCGACACCGAAAATCTGTGCATGAAGACAATCATTACGTACATAACTATTTAACGCTCAGAGGGACATATATGTCCCTCTTAAGAACCTCTGTGAGGCTTTGAAGGGGCTCAGAAATTAGTACATACCATGCCATGTATGGGAAAAATATGGAGGTAGACCTAGGAGCTTTCTTAAGTGTTGGGGAAAACAAAGAATGAGTAGGTGGGACACTATTGTCCGAGTGAGTGTTTAGGGTGACTGTACTCAGATATGTTGCTTGCTACATCTCGCTCATTTCGCTTCCTAAATTGATCATTTTGGGAAATGCTGGTTAGTAATATACTTATAATGTAATTGTTTTGCAATATAGACGCTAATATACTTATAAGCGTTTTGGCTAACATTTAATTCAAATTAGAATGAAGGAAGGCTTGCCAGAAAACATGGCTGACAGCTATTTTTATTAGTTCTATTTGATTCTGATAATTTTATTTTTATTTTTACAGGATGTGAAGAAATTGAGGCTGCTCTTTTGTTGTTGAACATACTCAGACCTATTTAAAATAATGTGGTTCATGGAATAATTTAGGAGGCAAAGATTCGACACCGAAAATGTGTAAGAAAGACAACAATTAGGTGCATAATAAAGGCGTACCTGATCATTGGTGGTTAGTACTACAGTATTGGTGGCTTCTGGCTCTAAAGGTTCCTCTTCGCCTGGTGCACTGGCATAATCTGCAGTGTTGTAATCTACATTGGACGCAGCAAGTCCTTGGATGCTAGCTGCAGTGGGTGCTGCTGTGGGAGCTGCGGCTACTGTAGGAGCTACTGAAGATGCGACTGCTGCAGCGGGCTCGTCGTCTTCTTCGTCGTCATCATCATCATCTAGAAATATAAGAAAATATCAATTATAACAGAGCAATTTTAAGAATAGATACTTTATGATTGTGCAAGTGTGCTTCCGTAAGCCAGTTTGCACAAGTAAATCGTTGCGTGGTAACAGAAAGATGTAGCTTGCCGAAACCAAAAATATTGGCTGGTGAAAAATCTGCCTTGTTAGAAAATCGTCTTGAGGTTGCTTTATAGGCATGAGCGTCGGAACGATACTCAGGCCTCCACACAAATCTGGATCATGCGCGTGAGTAGCTGGTGACGTTTTCCTATCAGTATTTGTTCAGGGTTTAGTCAGAATGCCAAAAGAAAAATAATTGATCTCTGAACTTACACACATCTCTGAACTTACACTTAAAATACAAGTCGTTTCTGTGACTGTGAAATGTCAAGAGCAAAGAATACAGCATCGGCAATACTCAGTCTAATCCGTAGGCCATTTTAGTAGAACTATTTAAAGAGTGTGTTATCAGAACACAAATCTCTTGTTAGAAACCATGGTTTAGACCATTTCTTTTTCACCTTAAATTTATTTTTTATTATGCTAACCGCAGCCGTAGAAAAAACATAAATTTATTCATCAATCTTTTCCATTATTCAAAAAAGTCCGACTCGCAGGAACTGCAGCATCTTAGCGCGGTTCCGTTCATGTCCCTAGTGCCATTTGATAAGCTTAGAAAAAAAATAAACTTATTTTTTTTATATATCTTGTGAAAATTGTCAAAATCCTCTCGAACATCCCGAATAAAAGTGATATTAAGGCGTCAGGGACACCGACAGTAGCTAACTTTTACACAGAAGCGGAAATTACAGAATCTGGCTCTCATTCTAAAGCAAAGCTCTATAAATCAATACAAAATATGCCTAATAAAGCCTTTCTAGAGGATACAGAAGCATGGGCGTATATGAGGGGGGGGGCTGAGGGGACTGCAGCCCCTCCCGAAATTTTGAATTGATGATAAAAACTTCTCGTAAAACCCTTAAAAATAAATTAAATAAGATCACTTAGTTCATAAAACATATTTTATTTTACGTGTAATAGCGTTTTAGTTGCCACGTAGTAGAAGTACACAAGATTGAGTAGAATACCCAGCCTAATATAGCCTATATAGAATAATATGTTGAATAAAACCTATCTAGTAAATACACAAGGACAAATAAAAGTCTTGACGAATAACAAATCAAAAAAAAACTTTATTTAACAAAATAAAACAAATTTTAGTTGCCCAACTACAATAGAATAATATACCTAATTAAGTCTATGGAGTAGACACAAATGGACCAAAAACAAGTCTTGTGGAATATTGTTTTTTTTTTTTCTAATTAAATACTTTTTATCAATATTTAGTACATAACCTTTGTTGAAAACTATTGATTGCTAATTGATGAATCGGTTTACAACTAAGTAGTCTTTATCAATATTTAGTATATAACCTTATGTTTGGATCTGAGTTTTTGGGGTGCTCTCCGCCTAGGCTTTGTATTTGTGTCGGCAGATACCTGGGGTATATTTACAGCTCTTGAGGATTAACTCTTAGCAGGTAAATTTCCTGCGGCCCCCTGGTTTCTACGGGCATTGAACTTTAGGAGGATTGGATTTAGGACTTAATATACATATGTAGACTAAATCATAGCAAGAAGTTATCCTCCGTCGTCGGTTCTTAACTATGTAGACTCGCTAATGTTATCCAATCTTAGATACATCGTATTTAAAATCCACAGCAAAAACACGACATTTCATCAGAATCCCCTGCTGAATAAAACTTATATAGAATAATATGCAAAATAAAGCCTATCTAGTGGATAAAAATAGAGGAAAAAAGCCGTTCGTGGTGGTAGAAAATCTTAAACGTATTTCGCTCAGAAATCTCCGAAATATTGTCACTAATTTTACGTATCCTGTTTTATAGCCAAATAGATTAATATTCTATAATCAATAAGAAAAATCTACTAACAATAAAAAACTATGGGTAACAGATGAAAATAGGGAATACCAAGAGTAATTCTAAAGAACGAAATCAACACCAGTACTGTCACATCTAGATATTCATACGGCATCTTCGAATTCTAACAAACAAAATATTGATTCTAATTATACGTATCCTGTTTCATTGACAAATACATTTGACTACTATAAGCAATTAAAAACACTAGGGAATATGCCAAAGAACTCGGAGTAGGAGCCTCGACAGTTTCAAGACATTTGAAGGAAATCGACAAATCCAAAACTGACATTTCATACGGTATTTCTCCGATTGACATCGCCTAGTCAAAACTTTTATTAGAACCTTTTTTGTAGAGCATTTAGTAAGCTTTCTAATGGTATTCTTCCGTTTCCCAAATTCTCAACCTTTTTCGAGATATTAAGGAAAGTATACAAAGTTACCAAAACTTTTTTATGCCTGTTAATAAAATATTTTATTCTAACCCTTCCTTAACTCCAAACGCAACCAAAATTTCAACATATTAGTTTTAATGAATGTAGAACATGCAGTAAATGTTTCAACTGAATCCCTTGATTCTAAGTACCCAAACCAAAAACGGTATTCAAAAACTATTTTTCCAATTTTCTCGACAACGGTTAAAGCTATCGCCTTGAAAATGGTTTCATTCGTTTTTCTAGCCCAAGAAGCCTATAAAACGAGTACTTACAAGCTTATGAACTCAAAAACGTAAGCGTTACGATTTTTTCTGCGCGAATTTCGCCCCAAACGCCATCTTCCAGTGGGCGGATTTTGCTGGTTAACGAACTTGACCTTTCAAATTGGACGACAGATTTTTGTACCGAATTTCATCAAAATCGGACTATTCGTCTTCTATTTAGAGAGCGAACAGACAAATATATATATATATATATATATATATATATATATATATATATATATATATATATATAAATAAATATATACATATATATATATGTATACAAATTTGAACCACCGTTATTTTCGGTTTCTAGGGGTTCTGAAACGCAAAATTTTCTAGTCGGCACTTCCGGATTGTTTCATTGTATCAACCTTATAAGCGGGGTTCCTCCCTATGGGGGAGGGAGGAACCGCGCTAAAAGGAAACGCTAAAAATATCTATGTACACATAAAACTATATTCATCCATAAACGAACACTGTATGCAGAATTTCTTAATTTTAGCAAAGATTGGGTGGCGTGAAACCATTTTAAACTAATTCCTTGAGCTGTTGAACCTAGCCTGAAATCGTGTGACTATGGTTATAATACGAATGTAGGTACGTTCACTCATTCATAGTGTGTCAATTGCTATAGTCCCCTCAACATTTTTTAGTTGCTGTAATAGAATATACAGCCAACTATAGGCCTAAACGTTGTGTCTTAATTTACATAAAGGTGATTTTTCCTATGATTGAAAATAAGAAGTCTTTAATGCACCACCTAATATATTATGATTCCTTAGTTTTGTTAGACTTTGGTTAAATTGTGCCATTTACCGGCTATTCTCGCATACTTAGACTTACACCTCTTCATTCCTGAATACTCGAAACTATTTCAAAGTTTTGTTTGCTAATTACAAGTGAACGTAATCTTGATTAGCGCCACTCCTTTACCATTCATTTCCACTTTTTTGAAAATATATGTTTATTTTGTCGAAAATATCAAATTAAAAAATAAAATATAAGTAAAAATAATAAACCAGAGTCATAAAATCTTTTATCTGTTTTCATATCTTTGAACTAATTCATGGAACTTATCTTGATATGTGATTTGAATTATAAATTTAAACAAAAAACATGTAAAAAGAGAGTGCTTAAAATACTTTTTTTCCATCAATAATTTATAATTTGATCCACAATCCCTTTCATGCATATTGATTGACATCTTCAGCCGTATTATACATTTCTCACCTGATGAATGAGAAAGTTAAAAAGAAAACATGAAGACTATTAGAATGGGGAAGATTAGAAATTTGTTCGGACCTGTTCCCTTTCTCCTAGAGTACTTCCTTTTATTTTTTCTCCCAGTAGAAACCAGAGTTGGGCATAATTTTATTTATAAATAAAAATACGAATTTATTCGTACTTCATATATTTGTGAATACGAATATAAATAAATTCGTACTTCATATATTTGTGAATAAAAATATAAATAAATTGTTATTCATAAGTGTGAATACGAATTTATTTTTATTCACATATATTAAATATAAAAATACAAATAAAATTTTATTCGCAAATTTTTCTGCGAATAAAAATAAATTCACAGAAAAAATTGTAAATAATCACAAAAAATGTGAATATTTACAAAAAATCAAGTGATTACAAAAAAAATCACATTAAAATATACGAATAAAAATTTATTCACATTATAATTTGTGAATAAAAATTTATTCACAATAAAATTCGCAAATAAATTATGTATTTATTCGTATTAAAATGATATTACGAAAGTTATTGAAGGTGATTTTTTTTTTTTTTTTATGGAGGTACAGATGACAAACTGTGTCCCTGCAGCATGGCTAGTGGTCCCGCGGCGGACTCGGGGTAAACAAAAAATCTAGGCGCTAATAACCTAGACGTTTAACGCCTTTAAAAAAAAAAAAAAATTCGTAATAAACCTTCGTAATATCATCTTAATACGAATAAATTCATAATTTATTTGCGAATTTTATTGTGAATAAATTTTTATTCACAAATTATAATGTGAATAAATTTTTATTCGTATATTTTAATGTAATTTTTTTTAAATCATTTGATTTTTTGTAAATATTCACATTTTTTGTGATTATTTACAATTTTTTCTGTGAATTTATTTTTATTCGCAGAAAAAATTGCGAATAAAATTTTATTTGTATTTTTATATTTAATATATGTGAATAAAAATAAATTCGTATTCACACTTATGAATAAGAATTTATTTATATTTTTATTCACAAATATATGAAGTACGAATTTATTTATATTCGTATTCACAAATATATGAAGTACGAATAAATTCGTATTTTTATTTATAAATAAAATTATGCCCAACTCTGGTAGAAACCAATGTAAAAATTACCTTCCCTGATATCTATGATTTCTTGCTAGGGGAGATTCATTTCTGGATTTTTCAATTTTTAATGTTTTTATCTCTAGGAGATGGTACATTTTTTCTAATGTTCATTGGTTATTTATTTGACATATAAGAGCGCCGTAGTTATTTCAATAGTATTTAATAAGTTTAATGTAGTATTTTTATTATTTGAATTGTATTTTGTACTTTGTCGACAACGGGCGATACTGTAAAAGTATCTGACTTTTAACCATAAGGCACACTTTTTATGTAATAATTTCTAATGTTTACAGTTAATATAATGAGCTTGATGTTAGAACATAGGATATTAACTGACGGGGGATTCTAACGGAGCCAATAATTAGGGAATATAATTAACCAAATAAAAAAAACAGGTTTAATTTAAAATAGGATAATTAGAGAATTTAGGTTATTTCATGAATAGTTAATTCCTCTTTAGCAAGCCATAACATTTATAATTTGGAAGCCTAGCAGTTGTCAAATATCCCTCATTACCAGGCACCTAAATCTAAATATGTGGAAAATAATAAAATATAGCGTCCTAGGCTTTTTAATGTTTTTTTTTGCCCTCGTGATCTGTATTCTAAAAAAAAAAAATGGTGCGATTTTGGTTGGACTATTTTAACAGAGCAGTTGTAGACTCTTCATATATCTTGTTAAATATCACAAAAACGGTGAAGAAATCGTGTCGATTTAAGGCCAACCATTAAAAGTTTAATAAATATTCTAGAACAAACATTCAGATATAAATTTCGATAGGGAGTCAGTCGGAGAAAATGGTGCAAGGATAACACAGGATTTAGAAAAATCACCAAAATAAAATTTATGATAAAACTAAATATATTTTTAGATCCACAAGAACAAACAAGTCTAAAAGATAGAATATTAGTATTTATATGGCTTTTCTTTATTTCGAGAGAGTACCGAGAATGGAGAGTCTTAAATTTTGGAGAGACGAATAAATTCAAATTCTACCGAAAGTGCCGCCAATATGGACTAGGCTTTCGGTACTTTATGTGCCAACCTTCGAGATAACATTAATTATCAACGATTAAATATCTTAAGAAAAGTAAATATACAGAAACAGCAAAAAAAAAAAAAATAAATAAATAAAAAAAAACAAAAAAAAAACAATAAACTTCGATGTTAAAATCATTAAAAAAAAATGTCTAAAATAAATAATTTAAAACTTACAGCTAATATTTTTATATGTTGTTACATTAGTTATTTTGACATTTTATTTTTGGCGGCTACTGCTGTTTTCATTAATTTATTGCGGATAAGCATTAATTCATTGTCCATTAATATTATTTCTAGTGCATGTGTTGTGTTGTTGCTTAACATTTGAGGATGGTACATTGAGTTTCAAAAGACTTAAGGACCATTAATGAAAGTTTTGGGCAGATTTAAATTTATTCATCCATCCATAAAACTTATTGTTAAATGGCTTATTTGATCCTGAAACCTCAATTCTCCAACCTTGTTTATCAAGTTAGAAATGCCTCGACTAATTGTAGGTTAGCTGCTGTACTCCTCCTGCGTTAGGAATAACCAGACTTGGAATAGGCCCACCCCGATGGGGACTAGAGGAGGTTGCTTGACGAGTATATCGACTCCTTCTGACCTACTCCGGGGGTAACAAGAAGAAAGTATACCAGCCTGAAGGTCGGAGAGATTTCTATCATCACCTCCTTTCTTTTAGTCTCGGTCGTTTAAATAAGCTTAAAGGCCAACCGATTTTATACTGCCCGCCCCTTCAGGACCCTTCTGGGGGATTTGGTTCTTAATTTAAGGAGGTCTAGTTTCTTTTTTCACGCTTTTCTTAAGAACTTTTACTTCCAGCATTCTGTTCTGAAAATCGTTTTATTCCTGGCATCAGTGAGGAACCAAGAGATGTTTTATTTTGTCTTAGATGTGGCAAAGGACAAGAGTTGGAAAGTTGCGACTACAAAACACGTCCCCATAATACCTTGGATTGGATGGATAATGCCTTGGTTTGGAACTCCATCCATGTCCAAAGCTTAAATTGTTGGCTTTAAACGGATTAACAAAATAACGCAAATCCGGTAAGATTATAACCAATATGAAATAATTAATAAAACAAAACAACGAACTTATAACATATACATAACCTAAAGAAAATGTTCCATATTTTTTAGGATGAGAATTATGCACTCAGGATAAACAGAGGCCATGGATGAATCAATTCTTGTCGAATCTACTGCATTCTGAATTCTTTTTTCACATATTCCTAGTATTCTTTCCTATTATGTATTTAATCTCTTATTGTCTAACGGCGCATCGACATTGGGGCTATTACCGCCGGGCTACAGGTTGCCACACTTTTATAATGCCAATAGCATGTGGTCGGTCACCCATTCAGGTACTGGCCACGCCCCATGTTACTTAACTTTGGTGATCAACGGGAACCAGTGCATTCAACGTGGCCACGGCCATTGCATCTATTATTATTATAATTTATTTCTTACCTTTTATCATTATTAATTAATTTTTAACTAATATAATTTTATTTTTTTCTTAATTTGGAAAGATATGTTTACTCTTAGCGCGGTTCCTCCCTCCCTCCACATCTAGATTATAGAACTTGAACTCTGAGGGTCTCTAAACACTTCCAGCCTTAACAGCATACAGACATCCCACTCTAAAGTTCTCGGCAAAATTTTAAACGCGTCAAAAACCCATACCTATACAACAAAACCCTTCATAATGAACTTAAAATCCTATTTTTGCATGAACTTTTTAAAATCCGTTTCCAAATGTTTGACTCTAAATTTTCTTACCATCCTAATCCTGAAGGTCCTTATCCTTATCTTCCCAATCCCACCATGATCCCTGTTTACCGTCGCCAGTAATTCCTCGGCTCAGTCCTTTACAAAGTAATCCAATCCCGAAGACCTTCTTATATAGGTATTTCAACTCCTTAAAATAAAATACTCCGTCCACTCCCGTAACACCCGATCTCGTCCTTCCGATCTTTATATTCCTTCCCACCGTACCGTTTTATTCGAAAAATCATTTGGCATCCGTACCACCTCGCTAAGGAATTTGTTTCCTCTGCTTGCCCGCCATGCTACAATCCTATAAACCTGTAAAAACCGACTCTTCCAACAGTTTTTACAGTTTGAACCGTTCTTCTTGCCTGTTTTACGTAGTTTTTTTATTGCTTGTTATTTTATTTAATTGCTTATATTAAGAAAATAAAACAGCATATGTAAAATTAGAAACAATTTTTCGTTGTTAGAAATAGGGCTTTCCGAGCGGAAATCGAAGACGCCGTGTGCATATTTTTACAACCTGTACTGCTGTTGATTTCGTTCTTTAGAACGTTTCCTTTTCTCACTTTTTAATTGTTTTTAAAGGCATTGAACAGTGACAAGAGTATTATGGTTTTCTATTGACTTATAGAGCCTTCCTTAAGAATGAGGGAGAAGGCGGACAGCGTAATTGGATACTGGACCGCTTCTGTGTAACTTGGATACTGGCAGTTTTCTGTGACTTGTGACACCTAAAATATGGTTATTATTCAGCATGTTTACATTTTCCACGAAAGATCAAAACAACTAATAAATTTTTATATTCCTTTTCAAATGCCACTAGGGATAAGAAAGGAGCCGCGCTGAGATGAAGCAGTTTCTGCGAGTCGCTTTGAGATTTCAATTTACATTTTTACAGGTGTTTACATTTTTCTCGAAATATTAAGGCAAAACATTAGCTGTTTCTATTCCATGCTTTTCAAATTTCACTAGGGATAAGAAAGGAACCGCACTAAGAAGAGACTGCGAGTCGGGTGTTTTGATTTTATCACCTAAGCCTTATTTCGTTTAATTTTGCTTATTTCACGGAAATATTTGAATGTATACATTTATTACATATTTAATACCGAATGATTTCTAATTAGATCGAGTATTAACGGTTTAATTTATAGTATTGCATTTTATTCTTCACACTTCTGCCTTGAATTTTGATTCATAATTTAAATTCTATTGTACTTAATAAATACATAATTATTCATTAAAATGTGTGCTCCTCTCGCTGAATCTATTCTTCAGGAATGGCTCAACAATGCCAATACAAAATTGTATTGTTTTGTATTAAATCCTAATTACGAGTGTGTATTTGATCAAATCAAAGAATATATGTTATGTGTTGAGGTTTTCTGTCGACGTTTGGCCTACATAGTACGTTTACGTTGAGTGGTATTTGTGAGCTTTGACTTTCATTATCTTTTTTTTTAATTGTTTTTTAAAGGCAACTCAACCACGCGGGTCATTGTTGTCTAGACTTTCATTATTGTCCAGTAGTAAGTGTATCACTGTAAAGTAGTGTTGGTCCGTCTGTGTTTTGCACGATAAGCGCAGTTGAGTAACAAGTGTCCAATTCTAAGCCTGGTTAGTACAACTTCTTCCCGCCTTGTACGGTTTTCCAAGCTCAAATTATATTAAATATGCATAATGTGATATATAATCAGAGTATGCTTTGTGACTAAATACAAAGAATACTTTCAACAAAAAAAAAATAATATAATAATTTGGGGTCTCCCGTGGTCTAGTGGTTAACGCGCTGGATTCATAAGCGGGAGATGGTGGGTTCGATCCCCACCGGCGCCAGAAATTTTCTCATCTCAGGGCTCGCTGAGAAAATTCCTGGCTGCCCCCTGAACGTCGGCGCTAATGGCCCAGATTTATGTCGAAGCGCCGTAAAAAAAAAAAAAATATAATATAATAATTTATATTAAAATCTGCATCAACAAGGCTAAGGACGGGGATAAGGAATGGACCAAAAGTTTAAGGTTTCAAAATAATATTCTCAAATTGATTTAAAATGACACATTTTATTTTACAAAAAAAAAATTCATTACTCACGTAATAATTTACATCACTGCCGGTCAATTTCGACCGAATTATTAAATAAGTTAAGAGAGAATGAGAAAAAAAATAAATAATTAACATTAAATAAATACCTAACACTAAAGAAAGAAAATAAATACTTAAATAATATATTTTACAATATCACTAAACTTATCTTTCATAAAAGTTTTTTTTTCTTAATTTTAATTTTCTTATTTAACTTATTATTTGTACTCCATTTGAAAATATTAAAATGAAACCTTAAGTCTTTGGTTATTCTTTCTTACAGTGCTAAAACAATAAATTAAATAAATAATTCTCCATTCGTCCGGCCGGGTTTTCATGCTAGAAAAGAAAAATGAAAGAATAATAATGTTAGCTATTTAATAATATTCGAATAAAAGAATAAACGAGGGGCTGGAAATTCAGTTACATGTACATAATGTAACCCTAAGGTTCCATAACACAAACATATATAAGTTTAATATATATATATATATATATATATATATATATATATATATACATATATATTTATGTTTACACACACAAAATTTACATTAAAACTGTCTCTCACGTTAAATCATAATAAAATATTTCTTGGTTTTATTAATATCTTGGTCAGTTTCTAACTCTTTGAGGTTCGTTTTCATAATAAAAAATCGAGAGCATGCTCATCGTCGAGGAATAATTAACTGTGTCAAGAAGAGTCAAATTTATATGAAGGTCAAATCCCGTCAAGTCGTAAATAAAGCTATTACTCCGGAAGAGTTTATTATTTAAAAATAAATGGAGGCATCGATAAAGAAAATTATATTTTATCCCCCAAACGGCTATGTGGAAGTAACCTCAAGACTGTAAACTCAAGAAACTTTTATTTGTGTTTATATATAACTATATATATATATATATATATATATATATATATATATATATATATATATATATATAACTATATATATATATATATGTATATATATAGTTATATAAATATATAATGATGAGTATTTATATTTATAGTGATGAGTCTTATCTGTTGGTTTGTTCTGTTGGAATGAAAAACATTTATATCAAACAATGGATATAGATTTAATTCATTTTTTTTCTTTTAGACAAGATAATGAATTTCGTTCATATTCTGTCTGATATTACCTGATTTTTGTACATAAAATTACCATTTCATTTCATGTGATGTAAGAAAATAATAATTTATTTTTACGACTGCGGCAGTTTTTAGGTATAGGAAAAGCTACTCCTCTAACGTGCAAAAGTCACTTCAAACGGTCAAAAAAATAAGGCAAAACTGTTTTTTAGTAATCGCCTATCGCCTGTTCCTTCAGGAAGTCGTTCAGCAAATGTAGTTTCATTGTGTTTGGTGTGTATTTGTATCTTTTGGTCACATTATGTTGCTCGGTTTGGGCAAAAAGCTGGACAAAAATATCGTGTTAGTCTTGTCATCTTTGGACAGTATTCCTTGCTCAGTTATTTACTGTTAGAAGTCATAAGTATTGAGTCATTAGTTCTGTTGTTATGAATTGGTTAAAAAAAAAAGTAATAAGTACTTATTTAAGTTAATCTCCATGGAAATTCATGGATTCTTCTGTAGTCATACAAGAGAACTTTATTAAAGTTGTTCCAAGTTTCAAAATATAATTTTCTATAACTCTCTACTTAATGAGAATAAATTATTACTTGTGAATTCTCATTCTCCAGTTTATTATTTTCTTATTGTGGCGAACTTTCAAACTTATATTTCACCATTGGCAAATATGATAATATCCACACCAAAAATGTAGATAATCATTGTAAAATATCTACATTATTGTATTAATCATTTTTTTTTGGCTCATTTTGTTATTATTAATTTTCAAATGTGTTTTCTATTTTTATCTTGCCTCTCATTATCTTTTTCGTGGTGTTTTAATCATCTTATTAACAAGCTAAATATTGATTTTTTTTTAAATATGATTTTTTAATCCAACTTCATTTTGGCGTGGCCCTTTTTTTGGAAGGCTGTAGTTATTTTTAGGCTCCTCGAAATGCATTTAAGGACGCCAAACAAGTAGAGCAGTTTTAATAAATTTATGAATGTGCTATTTATTTAAAGACACTGAGACTAAAAAATAAATAAAATAAATTGTTAACACTTTGTGTCCCTACTTATATTGATAATTTTTATCTCGCATCTTACTTTCTTCCTGATGATTTTTTAACAAGCTAAATATTGATAACTATCTTTAAGTTTAAAATTTTAATAATTGTAATAGAGTAGAATATTTAGAGAGAAGGAATGATTATTCAAACCTACTAAATATTTTTTGTATTTAATGATTTTGTCATAGTATACTTATTCTTGTCAAGGATTTTATTACCTGACTGTTTCTCGATATATTTTTGAAATATATATGACAAGATTGGCTGCTTTTTTTTTTTTTTTTTTTTTTTTTTTTTTTTTTTTTTTTTTTTTTTTTTTTTTTTTTCTTTTTTTTACTCTTCTTTAATTTGTCGTCCAATACTGGTACGGCTTCATCCCTGTTTTTTAGAGATCATAAATGTTCTTTGATTTTTCTTACAAAACCCGATTTATTCAATTTATGAGTATATTATATTTATTGAATTGAAATTGGTAAATGTGATTTTTTTCTACTGAAAAACTAAGATTAAATATTAAAAAAAAAAATCACTTATTGAAGTTAGTTGGAATATTAAAATATACTCAAAATATTACATAATAATAACTAAGAAATTAAAATTTCCTTTTCAAGAAAAAGTCAACACACAATGGTATAGTTTAGTTGTTTGAGTCCAGTTGATTTGTCCAATATTTGTCCAGAAGTTGTCTCGTAAGTCTGTTGGTTTCAGTTTCTTCAGTACTTACTTTGTTGAGTCAAATACTGCAACAGTGTGAACAGTCTTGAAGTTGAAGTAGATTTTCTTTGCTTCGTTTGACTTATTTTTTTTTTTTTTTTTTTTAGATTATTAAACATTAATAATTTTTTTTATGGCCAACATTGCATGAAAAAGGAATATTTATACTTACTGTAGATTGGAAATATATTTAAAGTATTAAATATAATGAATGTTAACCGATTTGACTTCTCTTCGTTCTCTGAACTCCTGAGACTTTATACGAATCTCAAGTACTCAAAGCATGAACGAAGACCAAAAGTTGGAAAATAAATAGTAATATCAAACCGAAGATTGAATTGGAATATTTTTCAAGAGAAATTCAGGCCAAGTTTTATACTGAAAACGTCATTCAGTTAGGTACCTTAATAATTTTGCGATGTGCTATAGACTCCTCTTAGAATATTTCGGAATCAATGAAAATTGTAGTAACATTTTCAATTTAAGGTCCTTCTGACAAAGAAATTCTAATAGACCTTTTCAAAACATTACTCATTTTTAATATAGTATAATAGAACTTCGTCACCTGGAACGAAACTTTTCAATAACATTTTTTTTTTTATTTAAGTCCAAAGATTTTACAGGTAAGTTATGTGTTTCAAATCAAAAGTAAAATTGTGTTTCATTTCTTCAAGAACTCTTGCCATGCTATGATGCCCGGCAGTGTATATAGAGAGAGAATTGGGTCATAATCATACCTGGCAAGTTAATTTATATACAAGTAAAGATTTGATTGTCATACTAATTTCTAAACATGAGTTGTGTAATTCAGTATTTGACAATAAAGCCAAGGAAGGGGATAAGTCTAAAATTAATTTCAAAATTCATAGCTTAAGTTATGCTCAGGTTTCCACGCAATCCTTTCTTCGGGTTATTAAACTTAAAATCATTTAAGGTTCCTTCCTTACCTCCAAGGATGTCATCGAAGAACCTTTCGAAGTAGTCCTCGTCATCATCATCATCATCGTCGTCATCAGCGGCCCCATCGTCGTCGTCGTCATCGTCATCGTCGTCGCCTAGATCGAGATCCACGTCATCGTCGTCGTCGTCGTCGTCATCATCATCGTCGTCCTCGTCCTGAGGAGCTGCCTGAGGTGACTGACTCCCTCCCGCGCTCTCCTGCCTCGCCGCCCTGTCTACTGCGGCAAGAGGTTCCTTCGTACTGGAGTCTGGAAGGGGGCTACCGGAACATGCGGCGAGCCAAAGGCAGCAGCCAAGTAATACCAAGCTAATCCTCATCTCTCTACACAAAAAAACAACAAAAATGATTCAGTAGGAAATTAGAAGTCCAATCTGGTATTTTGTAATAAACATGATAAAACATTATCATTTTAGAAGTTCTTCAATAATTAATTACATACCCAAAAATATATAAATTAATCTTACTACTGGGATAAATTAAAGTATCCACGACCGAAGAGGGAAGAATATGGAATAATCAGTTATCTAATTATTTGATATCCCTTTTTTAGTTTTGTTGATTGTGGCAGTACAACATCATAATTTAGTCTTTAGAAAATTTATTAAAAGTTCTAGATCGCGATTTCAAAAACAAGGCTTCATCATCAGAGAATCTGTATTATTAATATTTATTTTCTGTTGTGAAAAGTTTTATATACCTAATTTCAGATTGCCTTAAAAGCAGGGACAAAATCTTGCTACTGGAGTAGAAGAAACTAGTCCCAACTTTATATATATATATATATATATATATATATATATATATATATATATATATATATATGGACGTCTAAAATGTTGTATATTTTAAATATGTTTAATATTGGGAGGTACAAAAATGGATTTTGTTGTAGAAGTGCCCCTGATGAGGTGAGAATGAATAAAGCACGAAACATGTAGGGCATGCAAAATAAAGTGGTGGAACTGCTACTTTTTCCGACCCTAAGCCTCAAAGAACATAACGTATTATATATATATATATATATATATATATATATATATATAAATATATGTATATATATATATATATATATAAATATATGTGTATATATATATATATATATATATATATATATATATATTACATAAACAAAAACGAAATTCCTAAAAGTGCAAAAGGGCACATTTTTGAGCGTATTGCTTTACGAGCATTAACCATCTGAATTTTTTAATACAAATATATTTGCGGCTTTTTTAATTAATGTTTATATATTGGCGGCTTTTTTTTTAATGTTTGTATTTATATGTATATGTATATATATATATATATATATATATATATATATATATATATATATATATTACAATTAATGTTTAGTCAAGGCTAAGCATATCATAAATTTACTTATATATTATAAGTGGATCTTAAATTCACTTATGTAATTCATAAAACAATATGAATTTTCTATTCGTATTACATTTTTAACGAATGGAAGTTACACCATATTCTGTCCCTCTCCATTATTAATCTAATTTATTTAATATAATTTTCAAAAATAAAGAAAAACTTAATAATATTTTCCCCAATAAGAATTAATTAACATGCCGAATGATCGGGAAAATCCAATTAGTTTCCTTAATCTAGGTGTATGAGACTTAATGAGAAATCAGTATATTTTAGGTCAAGTAAAATTAAAACAAAATGTCTTGGTACAGCCTCGGCTTGAGGCGTCGGGCTCTACGTTCTTCCAGATGGTAATTCGTGGCACCAGAAGAGAGAGCCAGTTTGAAGTATATTTTAAATCTATCTATTCGAAATATTACTTTATTTATAAATAAAACATGTGAACTAATGAAAATTATGTATTAATCCCAGGTCGACTATTTTCACACCTTCAGTGTCTCATCAAGGACTGAAATTAGAAATATTTACAGCCACAGTAAGCAAGAGAACATTCCACTATCCGGGCCACGTCAAGACTGAAGCAAGAAATGTCAATGGCATGGATCTCTTGCTTACTGTGGCAGTAAATATTTTCAATTTCACCTCTTGATGAGACACTAAAGGTGTGAAAATAGTAGAGCTTGTATTAATAAATCTTTTTTTGTTGACCGGACTCACAAATAAAAATAAATGATTAAGGGGATTTCTAAACATGTTTGACCAATAATTTAAACTCTCGCTCGTCTACTAGAGTAAAAGAAAAGGTCAACTACTGGAGTTGGTCTCTTGATCACTTGCTTTTCAATTGACCATCAGGGCTTTGTAGAATGTAAGATGTGGCTAAGGAAAATTTATTAAAGAGTTAAGATGACCGCGTAATTTAGAATAGAATTTTCGAATAGCGAGTTTTGGTTTACGGTTAGATATTCAAGCCTTTATTAAAATTAAATATTTCAATGTCTAAACTTAGGCCATTGAGATGAAGCATGCAAAATGATTTAATGCTACTAAAAGTTGTTCACCGAAGTTAAGCAACGTCGGGCCTGGCTGGCCATTAACCTCAGTAGCGTTAATAGCCCACTTGTTGATAAGCCGTATCTCTAAAATTACACTCATAATTGAAGCAAATAGAATAAATTCCCAAAAATAGGTTTAAGAATTATTAAACCACCGTATAATAAACAGGACGGCATAAGTAGTCAGTGGCTTGATTTTCTCATATTTATTTTTTACAAAATATTCTCGTGCCTCGTGAGGGTTTGAATACAGAATCTCCCGTTTTACGCTCGGGTACATTGAAAATTACGCTACCGAGCTTCGTAAGTTAAGTCATTATTTTTTTATGAGCATCCGCAGGCAATTTGCTGGAAACAATTATTACATACATATATACATCCAAGAGTTAGACGACATATATATATACGTCCAATGTTTGGGCTCCATATAGCCCAAACATTGGATGGACGACATAGCCAAATATTTCTCTGAATCCAGACAATCTTATTGTCATACAACGCTAAGAGCAGTTACCACAAGTGTGATTTAAATTTATTGAACTCCTGTATAATAAACGCCGTCAGTGATTTCATTTTGAAATTTTCAAATACCTATTCTGAGGTACCTATGACTGGCTTTAAAACATTGAGTGGCTATGTCGTCTTTACAGTGTGGCGCTATTCAATAAATGAACTTGACGTGCAGTGACATAAAGCCATGTATAGTAATCCGCAACGCCCCTAGTATTAAATGTGCGATGCTCTTTTCATACCCCAGCGCGCAGAGTTAATTTTCCAAAAGATTTAAGATTTTATAAATAAAGATTCTCAACTGCAACCGAACTTCCTAGAATATATTTTAATTGGAAGTTGATGATATTGAAATGACCAACATAAAATATTATAATAAGATGAAAATAGTTAGCCGTTGAGGGGATAAGAAGTCAAGGAATGGGATTCGAATAAGAGAAAACTTCAGATTTTCAAACAATTCTTGAACGTTTCGGTATGCTCTTGGGCCTAGACCACGATAAACTTTAGGTGGCCATGGATAAGCCAACCAGAGCATTTATCCATGGTCACTTTAACGTTGTCGTGGTCTGCCTCCATTATTTCTGAAGAAGGCTGCCGAAACGTCAGCCGAAACCCAACCACTAATTGATTTATTATAAAATATTAGCTTCCTACACTTAAGCCTTATTGACAAACCGATACAAAGCGTAATGCAAGGATAGTTATTATATAATGTTTTTCATTCCTAATAATAGACCGGGATACAAAACTGTTTAAGCCAAATTCTGTTGCTTAATCCATTTAAAACCATACATACGAAAACACATCCCAAAATTCATTCTCATTCTTGCCGAACGATATCGTTTTGACACTCCTGTCCGATTCCTGACTTGACTTCTGTTGACTTTTTTTTACTCACTGGCTGAACTTGATGACTGTTGACTCTGTCCAAGTCGAGTCCGTAAGACTATTTCCTCTCGCACAATTCGCCGAGATCCCCTGTGAACAGACACTAAGCTAGCACTAGAGGCGGGCGAGAGAGGGGCTGACTTTATGTAGCTGCTCCCCCTCCAAATACCACCGTTAAACTCTCCCCGTCGCCCATTCACTTTTCCTTAGGGCGTCTTCTAACTCTTTTACTTTCGTAATTTGGCTTTCGTATCACGCATCATCGCCCACGCTGAATGAGAATTTTTGTGAATCTATGAATCACAAAAATCGTCTATCTATGATTGAGGAATGACTGAAAAGTGACTTCGGAATGAGAAAAGGCATTATGTCATGGGTTAACCAAAAATGGTTGTGTAAAAAACAAAATTCTTACCATTAAGCACAATATGACATACTGTGGACAGAAAAAAAGATATACATCCACGAAACTTAAAGGAAAGCTATTGGAATACCTTAAAAAGTAAACCTTTATGACTTATGACCCTATTTATTTAAATATTCTATTCTATATTATTCTATTAATTGCGAGCAACTATTTAAAATTAAATTATTTTACAGTTTCAAGCAAAATAATTTAATTTTAGCATAAATATACTTTAGCGATTACTAAACTGGAAGAAACGTTACAAAAAGGTGTTACAAAAAAGTGTCCGCTGGCATTCGCGCTGGCGGGGCGGCCATGTACGAAAAAATACTGTATGTTATACAGTACATTACACAGGTTTGAATGGAGCTAAAGCATATTTATGTTCCTGAATTTGAGCAGAAGGCTCTAAAGGTTTTTTTTTTTTTTTTTTTTTCAACCACTTATAGATATTTTTGTAATACTCTGATAACCAAAATATATTATACTATTAAGATGCCTATGCCATTTTTTTTTTTTTTTTGGTGTTGTTAACCACCAAGCGGTCATTAAACGCAAGATTAAAGAGCTATTTTAACTGATGTAATAATAATTAATGCTCTGGAGTTTTTAATTTTATGATTCGGTAATAATGAAGTTGTTATTTGAGAGTCTATTTATCGCTTTTTTTAACCTAATTTAGAATTAATTTTACTACGACTGATTTTGGCTTTGTAGTTTAGTGTTAGATAGTTTTAAATTTTCTTTATTAGTTCTGTAGAACTTAAAAATTCAGAAAGCTTATGGATCTGGTTGGGATGATCTGCTCGAATTTCCTTAATTGTATTAAATGTCTAGGCTTCTCTTGTTTGTTTTCTGCAGTAATGGGAATGGAATGGGTTATTTTAGACAGACATTTCACAGTGTGTTTTCAGCATAAAACTGCTTGATTCTATCAAATTTAAATACGAAATGCTTATTTCATTTTTATATATTAATGAACACAAAAATTAGATCCATCGGTTTCTTCGTGAGCTGTCGATAAGAAATCATCACAAAATCTACAATGGATTTGACGTCACGAGCGAGTTTCTTCCTTGAAGGGAAAAATAAAACACTCAAGAAGTCAAGCCCCTATGATTCATGGTTTCTAGCAGTTTGAAAATATATATTCAATTGCACGTATTTATTTGCTCTTGTTTTCTATGAGTCACTCTTCAGCGCAGATGTGACAGCAAATTTCCCTTATCAAAGATGATAAATACATTTCATTTGATTAGTAATCGCCTTCTTATCAAAACTGATTGCATTTTCCAGGAGAATGTTTGCGTTGGAGGGAGAGCACTAGCATATATATGATATAATTTGGGAGGGGGGCTGGTAGCATCTAGGTATTTTGGCTGTGGCTCACCCCAGAAAAAGTTTTTTTATTTTGGGGGGGATTTTTTTTTCGTTTTTATGATTTGGCATTAAAAAGTACATACAACCCTACATTTTCCCCCTTCTACCACTAATCCCCATTTTTGAATAGCGATATTAGTTCTTTATTATTATTATTATTATTTTCAACCCTTGGTGGCCAATAATTGATCAATTAACACTCGATCAGTTATTCCCGCCAGTCTTCTACCATTTTTGGCCATTATTATTCCCACAAATGTGTCAATTGAATTCAAACGCGTTGAATTTCCCAATAGATTGGCATTCGCAATTACAATTAATAAGTAGCATGACCCAACGATGTCCGTTTGTGGCTTAGTTTTGGGAACACCGTGTTTTTTACACGGACGATGCTAGGTGGCATAACATACAGCCTTCTTATTCGTACATGGCCACTGCGCATGCATGAGCGATAGGACACTTTTTTGTGACACATACAGACTTCTTCTTCGTACATGGCCACTGCGTATGCATGAGCGATAGGACACTTTTTTGTGACACATACAGACTTCTTCTTCGTACATGGCCAATGCGAATGCACGAACGCTACTGCCCGTGCACGACACTTTTTTTGTGACACATGCGCGAATCCAGCGGACACTTTTGTGACACATACAGTCTTCTTTTTCGTGCTTGGCCATTGCGCATGCGCGGACGCCACTGCGCATGCACGAAAGCCAGCAAACTTTTTTTTGTGACACTTTTTTGTAACAGTTTTTCCCAGTTTAGTCACCGCTAAAGCACATTTATTGTGCGCTCCCGAATTTAGAACTCAGGTCTTGTAGAGCATAATTCGAGGGCTCTAATATTGAGGCCGATCGCGTGTGTGTGTTGTTTAGTACTGTCTGTGGATCATATCTCCATAGCCCCTTACCACATGTTAACCAATTTGAGGGGTGCATTGAGACTCCGAGCTGAGATGTGTCTCCAAATTGTGAAGCCGTTGATTCAACCCTAAGGAGGGGAGCTCCATCTCTATTTTCCGCGGTATCCGTTATAGGCATCTTCCTATTGGGGAATCAGAGCATCTTATAGTGACTGAAGATGTGATCCGATGGCTCGAAATTGGTGAGAACAATTTTCATGTACTACGATCTACCCTGTTACTGATGCCGCAACTTCTATTCAGCGATTTAACCCAGCGCCTCATTTATGTTTATTGTAAAGTAGTGAGAAAGCCCACAAATACAGTATCAATATACATATAATATATGATTACCTTTGTATGCATAAGTCGGAGAACGGGTTTCTTCCCTAAAGGGAGGAAGGGATATCACTAAAAAACAAATACAAATGGAACTTATAAAACAATCTTCCCAGTATAATTTGTAGAAGTTCCAAGGGAAGAAGCAGTGCATGAAATGAACCTAACGGATTAAGCCCATATTGCATATCGGTATTACGAATCGAGACCACAAAGAGTGGAGTATAACGGACTAACCCATTTCTATAATCATAATCCTTGCTCATCCGAATAATTATTCATCTTTCGTGCAAATTATGAAAAACGGTCTCGTGGCAACTGCTCTCTTTATAGGCTTTCGAAGAGGACCGGAATCTCATCTTATCCAAGGCCTGAATTAGTAAATTTGAATAAAATCGATATTCGCGAGAATCGATTTTATTCAAAGAGAAAGAGCCTCGGAACTTCTACACAAGATGATAAAACCTTTAGGGCGAGCCCAAGTTTTGAACTCACATTATATATCAAACATTTTGCTAGCCATAGTAAATTATATGTATGTATATGTATACATGTGTATATATATGTGTATATAATATTTTCTTTATATATATATATATATATATATATATATATATATATATATATATATATAAAGAAAATATTTATAATCTAAAAATTCAATAACATCAGTCAATAAAAGAACTGAATAAAGTAAAAACTAAAGAATAAAATTTCCATCACATTTTTCATGCAACAGTAGATTATGACCTAAATTTTAAATTTTGACGATTTCGATCTCACTAAGACAACTACGAAATACCGATAAAGACACATCCATATTGGTAATCTCTACGTACGTTATTAGTTTTACCCCAGTCTCCAGATGGAGTACATGGTGACGAGAGGACTTCTTAGCAAGGTACGACTGAAAAAGTTTTTATGGAACTTTTAATGTAGTATTTTAATTTTGTGGAGCATTCCACAGATTTTATATTCTAAAAGATAGTTTGTGGTTTGGACGTATAAAACCAAAACAATGTTTTTAGAATATAATGTCTTGTTGTAGAAGTGCCCCTGAAGAGATGCGAAAACGTGCATGTATATTAGACGGTCTTAATAGATAAATTAGTGTTAAGCAAGAATTACTGCTGTAATGGCCCCAAGCTTCCTAAGATCTCAATGAATTATATATATATATATATATATATATATATATATATATATATATATATATATATATGTGTGTGTTGTTTATTCGGCATCTGTCTCCAGCGGTCTTGCTCCTCCTGTCATCGCAATATTTCGCCGGATTCCTCTCCGGCTTCTTCAGGCAATCATTCATCCTTGCTGGTTGGTAAGGGAATGAGCTCGTCAGTGGTTTGGGCCCTTCTTATCCTTCTTGGTCGGAGACTATGCGAGCCAATGCGGACGACCGAGGAAGTTAACAGAGACAGACGGAACCCGATTGGCCCAGAGCCTCCCCAGTTCATTGGCTCGCATAGTCTCCGACCAAGAAGGATAAGAAGGGCCCAAACCACTGACGAGCTCATTCCCTTACCAACCAGCAAGGATGAATGATTGCCTGAAGAAGCCGGAGAGGAATCCGGCGAAATATTGCGATGACAGGAGGAGCAAGACCGCTGGAGACAGATGCCGAATAAACAACACATTAAATTCCCAGCGAAGTAGCTTGAAAAATAGCATATATATATATATATATATATATATATATATATATATATATATATATGATGCGAGATTGGCCCAATGGTAGAGCACCCGTCTTATATTCTAAAGTTCCTCGAATTCAAAGTAGTATGTATTTCCCTGGAAATGTTTTAAGAGCTCTGAGTCCATTAGTCTGTCCAGGTTTGAATGCTTTTATATTTTGCTGGTATTTTCGTTTGTCGCTATAAGCTAGGTGCTCTTCTGAATACGTTCTGATATCACACCTTTATTTTGATGCAAGTTCATTTCCAAAAATTTGGTTATTTGAGAGAGTCCATAGATATATAATTGTCTGGCTATATACTCTTATTTTGTTACAGCGAATCTGCTCGTAGGTCATTGGGCAAGCTATCTTAAGTAGGGAAGTTTTTCAGACTGCTCATAGGAATAAACTCAACCTGCCGCAGGCGGGATTCGAACCCACGTCTCCTTCGATAGAAATTTGTTTTGTACACATATTATTAGTCTTTCAGGAGGGACTTAATTAATACATTCGGGAAAGTTTTATCCCACTACTGCTGCTACGCTTAAATTGCGAAACTATTAAGTGCTGTTACAAACTATTTTAATATTTTTAACGCTGCTTAATACAATTGAACTTCCTTTAAATGGCCAGGAAATTACCAAAGGTAATGGTCGGTAATAAATATGCAGGAGGTACAGTTGAGGCGGGAATTCAGGTCTCTACGCGCCTAAATATCTGACCGCATCAGGCTAGGCTATTTTATATTCAAAACAGGCGACTTAATACAGTAAGTCGATTCTACAGTTAGTGAAACAGTTAGATGGATTTTCTTTCTAATTCATTCTGTCAGTGTTTCCTTATAAAAGATAAGGTTATTGGCATTTGGAAAAGTGATGATATAAATCGTTTTGCCTTCTGCTCAAATTCAGGAACATAAATATGCTTTAGGTTTACACGAAAAACCTATGTAATGTACTTTATAACATACAGTCTTCGTTTTGGTACATGGTCACCGCGCAAGTGCGAACGCCAGCGGACACTTTTTAGTGACCCTTTTTCGTAACGTTTTTTTTACCAGTTTAGTCATCGCTAAAGCTAAATACAGCTATGATAAAGCAGATATTGACAATGGCGTGATTCAAAACGACAAATAAAATAAGATTTGAAGACCCCTAAACTCGCACAAGTATATAAAACTCTCAGTCTTCAGTCATAAAACAAGCTATAAAAAAACACATTATTTCGAATAAATTAAATAAGAAATACAGTTATTAACTTTGCGATAGCACAAAATGAACTAACTTATGGTAAATTTGCCAATATTTACATTTATTTTGCAGAGTTCATGTTGAGGAGCTAAAGCATCGTAAGAAGAGTGCATAACTTTTCGAAAGCGCTGATAATTTGGTTTTATGTCATCGAACATTTAAATCCTTTCTCGGTAAAAATACATGGGTTTCTTTGTAGCTTGTTGAGTCCCATATTTCTTAGGATTTTCTTGTCATTTTCAGAGCAAGTAGGTGATAAGGAGCTCTATTTCATGAGTATACCAAAAAGTGAATCACGAACGAATTTGATAACGATTCCAAGAGGTAGATATTGGAATCCTACAATAATGAGCTCTTAAAAATCCGCGAAAAAGATAACACAGAGTAATATGACTTTATATGCTTTAAATGCATTTTTTTATTGAAATCCCTACTTCAACATTTATGGCAGCAAGTCGAAGAAAATGAATTAAAATGTATTTTTATTTATAAGCCGAAACCCGAGGTATTAATCTATTTTAGTAAAATAATGGAAGGAACCATACCCGAGGTATTAATCTATTTTAGTAAAATAAATTTTAACTTGGAGCGTATTTCAGGCAAACCCAATTCCTAATGTACCGAATTCTCTTATTTTCAAAACACATACTTCTCAATATTGGAAAACGATATGTACCGTGTTTTGTTGCAAGGATGCAAAAATTATGAGATGGGAGCAGGCAAGCCCCCTGTCCTAATAGGTCGATTCTACTTATAGTCATAAAGTATTCTTATTCCTAAAATATCCCCTAAAAAGGTTCCTAAAATATCTCAGATCCAGTCCGGCTTATGATCATGACCACTTTTTCCTAATAGATTTTGGACTAATAGCTACATTTCATTGAAAGTGCTATAATTTGAATATTTGTTTTTTGCAAACTGCCTGATATCAAACTATGGGCAAACTGAAATTGCTTATTGTATCAAAATTGATTGTGGATCATGCTATACAAAAAGAAAAAAAACATCAAACGAAAAACAGAAGAAAATATATACATAATTAAAAACAGGAAAAAGGCAGTTAACAAAAAAAAAAAACAGAAATGAAATACCTAGATAAAATATCTTTTAATTTAATAAGCAAGATGATAATTAAAATGAATTAATTGATAGAATGACAAAGACTTCTTTTGGAAAATCGACTTTTGCCCTAAAACTATCGATTATAAATAGCTGATGCGCAGTGGACATCATTGATCTTATCAGTAGTTGGCCCTACCTATCGGTAGTTTGGCCCTACCTGCGGAAGGTTCTCGGTGGTGTAGGCTGTAATTATATATTACTTAAAGAGCTCCTGAAGAGGCGTCATAGGAAAACGAAAAACGTAGAGCACAATAAAGGAGTAGTGCAGAATTTGAGTGTTTTTGATTGAATTTAACCTTCTGCCACATATAAATATATTAGAAAAATAGGGTCACCATCTTAAAATACAAAATTGAAATATTAAATAACACAACATAATGAAACATTACTGTCAGAAGACTTATCTCAGTTTCTAACCAATAAAACGAATTATTTAAATAAAAAAATAAAATTAAATAATGTATTAATGGTAAGTATGCCTGTGAGTAATAAGTTGAATGACCCCATGGAACAGGGCGTGTTCGGTGCTGCCTAGCGCACTCTATTTGCATTGATTGTCTTTAACTCACAAAGGTGACACTCACGCAAATTCCAGGGACCAAGTCTTCACCAAACAAACCGCTTTCACATTTCTTTGCCCTCGATATAATCCAGCCACTACGCATTTTCTCAACAATGTAGTCTTTTATATATTTTTTGTGTTTACAATTTGTTACCGTCTTTGGTGCTTTCAATTGTAAACGAAATACCGTCAATTTTCTATTTATCATTCATATACCATCATTCCGCTTCAAGATGGTTTCGAACCCGCATATCCTGTGGAGCAGTCCGTTACGCCAAGCTGCTTCCTGCCACTGAGAGAGCCATCCCAAAGTATTTAATGTTTATTAAAATAATAAAAAGCCCAGACATTACAAATGCAAATGTCAAGAAGTCTCCATACTAAAACATGCTCCATTCGTTACAATATAATAAAACAATTGTTGACCCCAGTTACCCCCTCCCCGCTTCAGATGGACTTTTTCTTGCTACTTTACGAACTCGTCCAATCGTTTTTATACCCAGTTCCATGGCAAAAAACAAAACAAACATTGTGGCCGCTAATGACAGACATGCACATATATATATATATATATATATATATATATATATATATATATATATATATATATATATGTATGTATATAATGCACTCAGACACACTCATGATGACCCGATATATATTTATCACTTTTTCTAATTTCTTTTTAAGCAGTACACTATTCGTTCACATTTACTGCCTTATTGGATATGTTTCGTGCTTTGGTCGCATCTCTTCAGGGGAAATTCTCTTGTCATGTGGACTAGCTTGATTCAGGCGTAATACAGTATTAAGGAAATGTGAACGAATAGTATACTGCTTTATCGACCCCCTGCCATGAAAAAATAAGAAAAAGTGTAATATATATAAATATACTTGGGCGGTGGTAATTGTCGGTATCTAGCAGTTGAAAGTTGGTATCTAATAGATGTTGAAATTTTTCAAACATTCTTTCATGAATACAAAATCAATATCTTTATTTCTTTGGAATTCGCTAAAAAGTTCTATTTTCTATTTAGATATTAATTACATGAAAGCTTGTCGATGAGGGAGAGGACTCCTGGAGTTGAGCCAGCTATACAGAAATGCTGGATGTTAGCCTAAAAACTTTTCTTCTGTGGTCAGACCTGATCGAAGCCTACTATGACAGAACTTTCTCCAGAGTACACAGTGATTTGTAATTTACTTACTGCCTCAAGGTGATTACTTGAATTTAGTAATATTGACAATATGCTACTTCTTCGGTAATTGTTCAAGGTCAAGTCGGTAATTTTGAGCGTGATTATTCCCGTGTGATACCCCACATCAGCCATTAAAGATATCACAGACACACCAGAAAAAATCATTATCATGGAGTCGAGAAAAAAAATTGTCATTAATAATCTGCAATAAAACTGGAGTTTTTTTTTATATATATATATTCTTGCTTTATAACACTAAAATTAAGGAAATCGTTACGAAAATAATATTAAGTCATGCGCCTTAAAGGTAATGGGATTCTAGAAATTTTATTTAAAAACAGTCCAAATTATGTGTCAAATTTGGATTACAATTATTCAATTATCTTGAAATGTTTTTGAAAACTTTTCCCTCAATTCCTTTCAGTCACTTTATTTTGCTTCCAGACATAACCATGTATTCCCACAGTTTGGCCAATAAAACATGAGTAATTTATAATATCATCACACAAGGTATTTGAAAGTAACGAAACTCCAATCCACATTTTTTGACAAAAGGGAGCCAATCGTTGAATGTATGCCTCAATAAATTCCACTTCACTTGCACGGATTTAATGCTTCATAAGTGTAGACGTTTTTCTGTAAGTCTTGAATCTGTAATCCCTTAGGGGGCTGAGGAAAAAATTTGCAAGAAATCTGTGATTCTTCGAGAAAAACGTCCAAAAAGTATCTTTTATCAAAGGGTTTACAGAATTAAATCACTGTTCTTATAAAGAAAACGTTATCTATTTTTTGATGGCATAATTACACATTAATTATTTTGAACTGTTTTTGAGCAAACCTTTCTTATTCAATAAAAAATATGTCAACGTTAAAAAAAAACAAAAAATTGGACGTAACTGCTTTTCCCTTCGGAAACGGACCATACTTCAAATGAACTTTTTTGTTTTAAATTACGACTACAATCACCTCCTAGAATTTGGCTACTTAGACCTGAATCACTCTGTATAATTTAATAAAAAAAATAAATAATATATTTACAATAGTAGAATAGTCATTAAGCAAAAGAGGCAACCGAAGAGACGGGGTAGTTTTTAATAGACTCCATATTGGCCATTCTTTACGTACCTACGAGCCCCCCATGACTACGCAATATTTACCAATGTGTAAAGAGTGCAATGAACAGCTTACAATAAGACATATACTTGCAAACAGGCGAAGATTGTTTAATACTATAGCAAAACGTTTGAAAAGTATTGTTGAAATATCCAAAACATTTTTCATTTTAATTCAGAATGAAACTTCTTGAGAAGAATGCTTTGATAACATTCTCCGAGATAGCTTTACAGAACACCATTCAGGATTGTTCAGACACCTCCTGTCCGCCTCCTGTGGACTTTCTCTTCTCCTGAGAGCTCTGACAGTTTTGGGAGGAGTCAGGTTTCTTGTCAAACGCTACTTTCACTTAATGGATTCATTCAAGAACATACAGCATAATTTTTTAATTGTCTAAAGCTCGAGTTCTTAACTAAGAAAGGAGCCCAAGGTAGCAGTTTTATTTCTATTGACAGAAAATTCCATATCATAGGAGCTGCATTCTTTAAGTACGTTTCCATAACATTGTGTAGATTCAAGATCCTTATATTATCTACAGATGCATCCACAAAAAACCATTATGTAAAGGTCATAAGTTGGAGGACATAAGATTAGCTATTGTATAAACTTCGAATAATTTAAATATTAGATGTTTGTTCAATAATATAAATGTGTGTGATTCTATATATAGGTATATAAGAACAAGTATCATGTAACACCTGAGAAATCCGAAGAAAATTTTTAGTTTAAAAAAACCGCAGCTCTGGTGATATGTGCCATGAAGTGTGAGGTGATGAAATCAACCTTTAACAAATTTTACAAGATAATACATTTATATAAAACACTTAAAACACAAAATAAAAAAGCAATTAAAAGATATATAAATATAATAGAAACAAATTAAAATAACAATAATAAATTGAGTAAAATCGCTCTATTAATAATTTCATAAGAATCGGTTAGTAGGAAATTTATAAAGCTTCCTTACAAGGTATGACTAAAAATTTTAAAAAATTTGTTCAAATTTATTTAGGAAGGGATATGTTATTGTAAGGGGGCAGTTGTTATTGTAGGGGGAGGGGTTTTTTCTTGTAGTGTCTTCGCTCAAGGGTTGAATTCGGCCTCCCTGACCGTCCCTAGACCAACCCAGCCTTTAATTAATTTAATAATGGGTACCGTGGGCGCTAATGACTCTAGCAGTCAAAGCAGCCAAGGGGAAAATCAGGTGGCCGGAGCATAGTACTGACCAAACTATCTCCCTAGTGTGCCGTATGGTCATGAATCAGATACCTCTAAAGTATCTGCCCCTCAGGGCCCTCGTGGCCTGTTACGGAACTGATTTCTTTTTTTTATTTTTATGTTATTGTAAACATGCATTCTTCGAGATTTCTAAAAAAGAATAATGTCAGTATAGGAAAGCCCCTGAACAGGTGCGAACAAAACACGAAACATGTCGGGCAAAGATTTTAAATAAAGTAATTGAAAAGAACGAACTGTGTACTACTTTATGGACCCCCTGTCATAGAAAGAAATAAGGACAAGTGAAAAATATATATTGGGTCATCTTTCAGAAGAATTAATATATACATATATATATATATATATATATACAGTGCACTCACTATATGGAACTCACTATATGGTCAGTTCAAAAGTTGCCCTCAGACTGGAACAAATCATTAATTTTCCCTATCCATAAAAAGGGGGACAAGTTGCTATGTAGTAACTACCGAGGAATATCCCTGCTTGCTAGTGGCTGTAAGATCGTCTCTAATATTGTTTTCCAGCGCCTTTTGCCTTATGCAGGGAGGGAGTTAGGCTCTTATCAGTGTGGTTTTAGAAGGGGCAAGACCACAACTGACCAGATTTTCAGCCTAAGGACGATTCTTGAGAGAGGTCGTGAATATAATATTAGGACACATCACCTCTTTGTCGACTTCAAAGCTTCCTATGATAGTATAAACCGACAAGAACTCTATATGGCACTAAGTGAGTGACAACGTCCCTCAGGATCTCATACGTCTAGTTGAATTGACGATGAAAGACGTGAGATGTATGGTGCTAGTGAACGGGAGCAAATCCAGTGAGTTCATTGCCGGGAAAGGACTACGTCAGGGAGATGCACTGGCTTGTCTCCTTTTCAACTTGGCACTGGAATATGCAGTTAGGAAGGCACGGATACAGGTCGGAGGTACAATCTTTGGTAGGCTCGTACAACTTCTGGCCTATGCGGATGACGTAGACATCATTGGGCGCTCTCTGAAGGATGTCACCGAAGCATTTCTCGCTCTGGTTGGCCCTGCGAGGAAACTTGGCCTTGAAGTGAACGCAGAAAAGACGAAGTACGTGGTTACAGAGGAGGATCCTAGGCCGGGAGAAGTTGTACAGATGGGGCAATATAGCTTCTCGAAAGTGGCTGAATTCACCTATTTCGGGTCGCTTGTGACAAGCCAGAATAAACCAGATATGGAAATAAAGCAAAGGATATTAGTAGCCAACCGGTACTATTTCAGCGTACGGAAACAGTTTTCGAGCCATGCCCTATCCAGAAAGACTAAGCTCCACTTGTACAAAACTCTAATTCGGCCAGTCCTTCTGTATGGCTCTGAGTCTTGGACAACCTCTCAATCCTGTGAGCACGATCTCATGGTGTTTGAGAGAAAGATTCTGAGGAGACTATATGGAGGCAGACAGGTAGCTGGACAATGGAGGCGTCGAACCAACCAAGAGCTGTATGTACTGTTCGGGGAGCCAGACATAGTCCAGTTAATGAAAATGAGTAGACTAAGATAGGCTGGACACGTAGCAAGAAAGGTCGAGGGGGACATTCCGAAGAAACTCCTCGCTGAACCTCTCTACGGGAGCCGAAGAAGAGGAAGACCAAGATTGAGATGGTGTGGCCGTGTGACAGAGGATGCTAGGTCTATCCTGGGGGTCAGAAATTGGATGGCTTCAGCACAGGATAGAGACAATTGGAGGAAGCTGTTGGAGGAGGCCAAGACTCGACATCGGGTTGTAGCGCCGAAGGATGATGATATACAGTGCACAGAAAAAGATTCCATATACCAAAGTAATTTGAGAAAAATATACAGTATTATTTCCAAATCAATGCTAATATTTAAAGACAAGAATATATTTTTTGTAAACATTCATTAAACCATATTTTCATCAAAACAACTCAGAAACATTATTGATAGATATTTAACAGTGTAACAAATCTAGTTAGCAGCACAAACAAAGTTTAGCAGCACTAACATTTAAATTGTCCCTTAAAATATCAATATATTTTAGTGAGTCCATAATCCCGTTAATAAAAAAACCAAATTACCCACCAGCTGACATACAGCCCCAGACCATCACACTGATACCACCTTGTTTTAGAGTCCCTGTCAAATTCTTTTTATCTAGCGATATTCCAGGCTTCCGCCACACCAATGTTCGTCTGTCTGATCCTTCAACGTGATACTTTCCCTTATCCACGTAAACACCGTCCGTCATTCCAGAAGTCTGCAAATATTCCTTATAAAATTGTTTCCTCTTTATTTTATTTTTCCGATATTTCCTGGCCTTAAATCCATTTTTTCTCAGGATTCGTCGGATGGTATCTTGACCCAGCTGTATGTTCGTTTCTATTTCAACCTTTCGAAATTACATTAGATATAAGAACGGAACCGCGATGAGATGCTGCAGTTCCTGCAAATCGGACTTTTTTTTAATTAACAATACATTTTTCATTTTCTCTGTTCTTTCTTTTGTTTTTTATTTACATTTATTTTATATTTTGATGTTACTTAAAAAATTATATTTATTTTCTTCATGTAAAATAATTATAATTTATTCATAATTTTGTCTAAAGCTTGAGACTAAGTACGTAGATGAAATGGTGAAGTTTCAATAAAACATGCCTTGAATTTTGCAAATCGCCATCGTTACGAACCTGAGAAACAAATAACTAATAATAATAATATCCTTAAAAGTAATAGGCTTGTAATATTATAAAATATTTGCTTTAGATGGAAGATAAGCATTCTTTCATTTTTGTTAATTAACAATTAAATATGACTTCCAAATAAATATCCTAAATAAGTTTCCCGTAGGCTAATATTTCAAGACCTATCATCTGCAATAAATATTATGCTTGTCCTCCACTGCTTGAATAAAACGACTACCGTGACTTAGCCCGTAACCTTGACCCGGCAGGAAGGGCAGTGAACTTGCTCGACCTTCGCCGACCGTTATTCCACACTCAGAAATCTCGTCAGATTTGTATTTTCTAAAGACGGACTGACCACAATAACTGACCGTCAGGCTCGACCGTCAAGATTGATAATATTGTGGCTGCTAGTGTAAAAAATATATTTTATTGAGCTTCCTTCAATGTCCGAACTATTTTTATTTTCCAGGGGTACACAATCCGAACATGCTCCGTTCATGTCATTTAATCCGTTAAATTGGTAACATTTCAATATATGATGTTTCTTATTGGAAATTTAATGCACATTCTCAAAATGAGGTCGTTATTTATTTACCTATTTTAGCACTTTCCTCCGAAGGAAAGTAGCTATTGAGGTAGCACTCATGACGGAAGTTTTGAAAAATTTCTTCAAATCTTTATCGATCCTACCTAGTAGACACCGAAAATGACCCCCGTTAAAATTTATATATATCTATATATATATATATATATATATATATATATATATATATATATATATATATATATATGTGTGTGTGTGTGTGTGAGTATGTATGAAGTATTCAAGACAGCTAAAATACCACCTAAGGTTGCATATCTGGACCTTGGAAGAGAAAAGGCGAATCTGAAAGATCCACTTTTTTTTTCTTTTTTTTTTTTTTTTTTTTTTTTGACCCAGAGAGATGGATGTAACACGACGCTTCGCCTTGTTTCTCCGGTTCTCCTTTTGTTCTCTCACAGTTTCAAGTTAAAGTGAATGGGAGCATCGTAAAGAAAAATTCAATGTCGATTTCAAGGGCGAATCCCGGTTCTGAAATTCCCCTCCTAGAATTTAGTACCCATAAATTCCTCGTAAAATTATAATTAAAACATTGAATTTCAATCGCATACCTCTTCAATTAGATTTATTAATCAGTATTCCATAGAGTAAACATTGACCTTTCCTGTCCTGAACAGTTCTAGAACTTTGAGTTTTGAACTATAAATATCCCATCTTGAATACGTGTTTCGCCCTATCTCTTCCAAGGTCCAGATATTTATACATATCCTTATAAACAAGTTAACAAAAGTAATTGTAATTCAATTTAGTATTTACTGCTTAAATTAGCAATGTTGTGATAAACGTCTTGTTTTTGTTTGCTCTCAAAGCAAGCGAAAATTAAAATATTAAGGACACGAAGTTAGATTCTGTCAGCGGCCTTCAAATAAATTTTGGAATGCTTTAAAGGTTTATTTCACTCTTTTTGTAAAGTATTTTCCTTCCTTCCGTATTCTTGATATCCACGCCAATAAAATAAAGGCTGAACATCATGATTGGCACGTTTTATGGCACCTTTCAATAAAACTCCAAATCCAAAATTTATTTATTTTATTTATTGATAGATAATGCTCCGCATCTAAAGCGGAGCATTATCTATCAATAAGGCCTAGTTGTAAGCTGATGTAGGCGCTGCATTAAACGATGCCAATCCAAAATATTAGCACAGAATATTAGGTAAGAGTCCAAAATTTAAAAAAATCTCTAACTGTATTCGAAACTGAATCTATAAGCTCAGTTGTGGCTACTGGCAGAATTTTGAAATTTTGACAGCGTTTTTAAGTATCCTTGACATATGCTGTAAATGTACACAAAATATTCATCAGAGTCTTTTGTAGGCTTGAATGTTTTGAAACAAAAAAACTGACTTACTTCTAGAGATCTTGGTGGGATAGACTCCAACCAACTAAAGCCCATTAATCATTTTGATGTTTTACAATTTCCCAGAGAAAATTACAAAATTTAGGAACCCACTTTGCAAAGATATATTGTGTATTCGAGGAGAAAAGGCGTTTACATCTTTGGTGTCGGTCATTCAAATCAAGTAAAAAAAAAAAAAAAAAAAAAAAAAATTTCCTAAATTTCATCAGGATATATGGAATGTAATTAGTAATTTCTGTAAGTTTCGAGAATTGATTGTTATAAATAAGGATCCGTTATAAAACGATTGTATTAGAAAAAAAATAGGTTTAAGGATTTCCTTTCATTCTGTTAGTAATTATGTTGTGACAGAATGTCAAAACACATTTTCAATACTATATTCATCAATAATCATTTATCTAGTATGCTCTACACGTTTCACATCAAGATGAGGCCTTTTCAGAAGCACTTAAAGTAAGAAATTACAGACTAAACATGGCTACTCTAGATCAGCTGTTAATAATCGATTATAAACAGCTGATCTTCAGCAGCCATGATTAATATTGTTAGTAAAGACGTGGGCCTAATTTTAATTCTTTTTTTTTTTTTTTTACTTTTAGTTTAGTGCTGCAATATTTTTACTAACTACATATAAATAATTGCTGAAGAATAGGGTATTGTAAAAATGTTTTGAACTTCTGCACAATATAAATAGCGTCACCATTTTATAATACATATATTGTAATTCTGTTTGATTACTTCTTAGGATCTTAATCAGAAGCAGGTCCTTGATTATTCTAAGGAATATGTTAAGACGGAGATATCAGGGGATGAGGCCGAAATGTAGGTGGCTCCTTCGAACCGGATCTGGTCGCTATCACTTTCTCCACACTTTGATGTTCCCGGCACACATCGCTTGTGTATCCGTTCTCAGCTCCATACAAGTTCTCAGTCATCAGGGATAACATGGAATTATAAATGATAAGGAGTTACTGGAGGAAAAGATGTTTTGGGAGTAATAGTAGTGAATTAAAAAACTGAACTGGGCTGGATCATTTGGTTGTGTTTACGTATAAACCTTATTCATGTGTGATTTGAAAAGTTTAGAAAAGAAAAGACAAAAGAAATCATTCCCATTTTAACTTACTTATCTTCACATATTCATTTTACTGATGAAATCATTTAAAGAAACGCGGGCAACTGTCTACGAAACCAACAATTCCGAAATTTCAAGCACCGTTTTCTTAAACTGAGGTTGTCACATTAAAATTTAAACCATGAGCAAAATCTTGTTTTTTTTTTGTTTTTTTTTTGTTTTTTTTTATAATGATCACCTTCCACTGACCAGAATTTCTCAAGCGTTTTATAGATATTTAGTCCGAAACTGGATCTGTCCAGAGCATTTCTTCCACACAAAACAAACCCGCTTATTACGTCGACCTGATGACGAGATCTGTAAGTGCCGAAGAGATATGTCCATGTTTCAGACCTTTCAGTTACTCATAAGTACATAGATAGGGTTTGTTCAAATTTGTATATGAATATGTAAATATATTTTATTTATTTATTTTTTTGTTTTCAGAGACCCGTAACGTTTGGCGATGGTCTCCTTACAGTTTTATGACTATGAAAATCAGTCTCAGTCCAAAAGAAAAAGATAAATAAAATGAAATAAATAATTATAAAGTATAACAAAATAAATGAAACTAAAAACAACAAAATAATAGTAAATAAAGGAATATGTAAATATATACATTCACGCTCTAGTAGCCTTAAAAATGGAGAGATTTTGGTGATTTTGTTTTTACTAAAATACTTGGTCTGAAACGAGAGTTCAAGTTCGTTAACCACCAGAATCGCGCGATAAAAATATAAGTCTTCGCCTTTATTGGCTTCTAGGTAAACATTTTTACAGATAATTAGATCTATTAAATCTAGTGAAACCATTTTAAAGCCATATCTATATTAATTTTCTAAAAAAGAGGGAAATGACTAGAATTTTCATTCTTGATTAGGATTAGGATCAGGATTTAGTGGCAATTAACATTTTATCATGTTTTTACGCCAGCATCTACATTGTGTTATACTAGCATATCCATTCTCTTAGGTGGTATTACTTCATACAGATTAAAAAGGACATTTTTAAGGGAAGACCTGTACAATAATATTAGTGGGGAGGATTAACAGAGAGCTACCTTGCTACCTTCCATTTTTAATTTTTTTTTTCCTCCCTTTCCTTTCCTTCTCTCTCTTTTTTTTCCTTCTTTTTTTTCTCTTCTTTCCTTTCTTTCTTTTACCCTTTTTTTCTTTTTCTCCTTCTTCTTTTTTTTTTTGCTTTTTTCTTCCTTTTTTTTTAATTCGATAGCTCATTACATTGATGTTATTATATATACTGGTAAATTAAATTATTACAAATGTAACAATGGATTCATTTCGTTTATGTTTAGCATGTGACTTAAATACTTAAAAATTTACAAAGATATAGTTCTGAATTGGGAAATACAGTTTAAATAGAACCAAAATTACAGTTTTCAGATAGCAAATAAAATTCATTATAATTACAAGGAAAAAGTTTAATAAGTTTAATTTATATACTTAAAAAAAAAAATGATAAATAGTATATACTAAGATTACATCTTGACAATTTATATGTTTTTTAGGAGACCGGCACATTTAAGAAAATTTAATACGTCTGATTGAGTCGACAAATTTTCAGGAGTTTTGAAATTCAACCACACTAAGACATACAAATTTTGTCGCCGTTAGGTGTTGAGGAAAATTTTATTTTAAACAGACAGGAGCAGTTTTGAGATTTTTTTCAAAAAGGATCAGAAAAATCGTGATAAGTGGAAAGTAACAATTCTAAAGGTGACTAAATTTCCTACATAAACGATTCCTTTGCAATTTCCCATAGAGCGATATCAGTGGGAGAAATCGCAATTGATTGTTTCTTTTTAGCGCGGTTCCTCCCTCCCCCATAGGGAGGAACCCCGCTTATAAGGTTGATACAATGAAACAATCCGGAAGTGCCGACTAGAAAATTTCGCGTTTCAGAACCCCTAGAGACCGAAAATAACGCTGGTTCAAATTTGTATATATATATATATATATATATATATATGTATATATTTATTTATATATATATATATATATATATATATATATATATATATATATATATATTTGTCTGTTCACTCCCTAGATAGAAGACGAATGGTCCGATTTTGATGAAATTTGGTACAAAAATCCTTCGTCCAATTTGAAAGGTCAAGTTCGTTAACCAGCAAAATCCGCCTACTGGAAGATGGCGTTTGGGGCGAAATTCGCGCAAAAAAAATCGTAACGCTTACGTTTTTGAGTTCATAAGCTAGTAAATACTCGTTTTATATAATTCCTGGGCTAGGAAAACGAATGAAACCATTTTGAAGGCGATCGCTTTAACCGTTTTCGAGAAAATTGGAAAGATAGTTTTTGAATACCGTTTTTGGTTTGGGTACTTAGAATTACGGGATTCAGTTGAAACTTTAACTGCATGTTCTACTTTCATTAAAACTAATATGTTGAAAGTTTTGTTACGTTTGGAGTTAAGGAAGGGTTAGAATAAAATATTTTATGAACAGACATGAAAAGTTTTGGGAAGTTCGTATACTTTCATTAATATCTCGAACACGGTTGGGAAATCGTGGTAAGTGGATAGAAACTATTTGAAAGCTTACTAAATTCTCTACAAAAAAGATTCTAAAACTATTTTTGATTAGGTTATGTCAATCGGAGAAATAAGTGCTTAAAACTTCAAATACGTCTTATGAACGGGTTTTTGTCGTTCTTGTTGTAATTTTTGTCTCTTTCCCTTCGTTTTTTATTGCTTTTTATTTTTGTAATTTCTTATGTTGCGAAAATTTTGTGTGTAAAACAGGATATGAAAAATGAGGCCAATTTTCTGTTGCTAGAAATAATATAAATTTTGGGAACTTTCATTAATATCTCGAAAACTGTTGAGAATTTTGGTAAACAGAAGAATACCATTAGAAAGCTTATTAAATGCTCTACATAAAAAGTTCTAATGAAAGTTTTGATTAGGCGATGTCAATCGGAGAAATAAGAGCTTAAAGCTTTAAAGTAATTGATTTCGCTTATTCGAAGTGTTCTTTTTGTCTGTATTTTATTCCTTGTTATTTTTTAATTGCTTATAGTTGGATAATGTATTCGAAAATAAAACAGGTTAAGTAAAATAACAAAAACAATTTATTGTTAGAAATATAGAGTTCCAAGATTCCAAGACCTTGTAACTAGCGGGACGGTTTCTAGTGTTGCCGACCCTTCCAGGTAAGATTGTAAATCCTACCTTTCAAGACTGGTGGAACCAAAATATAACTGTCAGGGTTCGGTCACTGCTACTTAATAAAACTACATTTTATCGTAAAAATGGTTTTATTGTGCCGACGTTTCGGCTTGAACTTCAAGCCTTCATCAGGGCTGTAAATACAAGTAGGACATATTTAACACTAATATATGCACATATCTATGTAAATATACCTAACACACACACACATATATATATATATATATATATATATATATGTATATATACATATATAATATATATATATTTATATATATGCATATACACATACACATATACACGCACACATATGTACATATATATGCCCACATACATACACATATGGGGTATGTATTATTAAGTAGCAGTGACCTAACCCGGACAATCCCTACCTTGCATCAACGGTCAACGATCTCCTCTCAACAAAATAATAACTGCTTCTATTTTAATCTTTCGAAATTAGACTAGGGATAAGAACGGAACCGCGCTAAGATGAGGCAGTTCCTGCGAGTCGGACTTTTTTAATTAAATTTAACAGTAAAATTATGTTTCAGAAAATAAAAGCTAAAGAAATAAGAAACGTGTTTAAAGTAGAGTTTTCCTTAAGAATGAGTGAAGAGGCTTAGAAATATAAAAGAGCAAAACTATTCATTACCTATTTTAGCACTTTCCTCCGAAGGAAAGTAGCTATTGAGGTAGCACTCATGACGGAAGCTTTAAAAAATGTCTTCAAATCTTTATCGATCCTACCTAGTAGACACCGAAAATGACCCCCGTTAAAATTTATATATATATATATATATATATATATATATATATATATATATATATATATATATATATATATGTCTGTTAACACGATAGCGGCCAGAGTTTTTGTTTTTTCTTACGAAACGTGGTATATAGCGTTCAATTAGCAAACAATTGAACGAGTTCGTTAACCACCAAAATCGGTCCACCGGGAGGGGCCCACGGACCCAAAACACTAATTTGACCATGCCAGCCGTAGTTTTTGTTATATTTCAACGAAACTCGGTTTTCGTTATTTTGATCTAAAGAAAGACATATGCTGTAAAAATAAACTAAATCGGTTTATTAGGAGGGGGGGTTTACTCCAGACCCACATTACCAATTTAACTCTACCAGCCGTAATTTTTGTTACATTTCAACGAAACTCGGTATTCGTGGTGGTAATCAACAGAGAAAAATGGGTTGCAAAAATAAACTAAATCGGGTTATTTGGAGGGGGGGGGGGGGTTACTCCGGACCTAAAGTACTAATATACTCATGCCGGTCGTAATTTCTGCTGTATTGTAACGAAACGCGGTATACGTCGTGGGTATCTCATGAGAAAGAAGTGTTGTAAAAATGAAGTAAATCGGTCTATTGGAAAGGAGGGTTTACTTTAAACTCTGTTTCATTAGCCCGCCAGACGTAGGTTCCCAAAGCCGCCGCGAGGAGCACTATCTCCCACTAATGGGACTGTATCCTGTTCCTGCGTCAGATCAAAAGACGGAAAATGAAGTTTTTGTGTATTTATTAAGTAGTACAGTATCATGTATTAACATAACTCTGGAAGCAAATTATTTACAAAATTAATAATTGAACAGTCCTCATAAGAAATGTAAATGAGCAGAACTATTCACCTTTATATTTTATTTGTATATGTTATTTACAGCAAATTATTCAGTAATGTAGTATACACTAGAAAATTCTGAGGAAAGTGCTTAGTTATGCAGCTCCTGCGTGACGGACTTTTATTATTTATACTCGTTATTTTAAGCAACTTATTCAGGAATGTAGTGTACACTACCCGCCTTAGGAGGAGCGTTCTTTATTATGCAGCTCTTAAGTAACGGACGTTTTTGTTTTTTTTTATATTTGTTCAGCGATAATAGAATTTATACAATAATCATAGCTGAAGAAGTTATCTTTGATATTTGTTTATAGCTTTGAGTTCTTCTTGATTAGTGACCTTGTGGCCTTGTAATTAAGCATTAATACATAATCGGTGATCAAACTAGAAGCAACAATGGCCATAGTCTTTCATTATCTAATGTGAGCATTTACCTCTTATACGATCAATAGGAGATTAAATAATGACTTCTTAAATCCAAAGACGAGAACATAGCCATTACACCTAACATTGGATAATAAAAGATGACTTCCAAGTGAAGGACTTTTTAAGTATTAATAAATTATTAGGAGAAAGAAAAAAATGTCTCTAAGATACGAAGTGCCATTCTAGTATAGCCTGTTCAAATAGATAGAAAAGTTCAATTCCGCATGCGCGAAATTTTGAGAGAAATATTCCCGACGGTTCCAGCATTTGGAAACTCCCATTTCAGGGAACAACACGATACGCGAAACATTATAAAGACTGATTATGTTTCGTTTAAGACTAGGGAAGGCTTTGAGAAGTCAGACAAAGGAAATAGTGCCTAATATTTAGCCAAAGCTTAGACTAAAAACGTTTTAAACCTCCTTTTTTTTTTTTTTTTTTTTTTTTTTTTTTTTTTTTTTTTTTTTTTTTTTTTTTTTTTTTTTTTTATGTGGGCAATAATTCTTTTTTTTATTTATTATTATTGATTATTACAACAATATGAGTTAACATATTTCTAGTAATATTGCTGGTTCAGTTATAATGACATTGTGAGGCTTGATGTGGGAATATGAACAATTACAAAACCCACAATAGTAATGCATTAAAGAAAAAATAAATAAAAAGATAATATAAAATAATAATGAAACAACTGTAAAGAATTTTAAATGAAAATATAACACACTTTGTGCACTGCAGATGTTAAAGCAAATTGTCTCTAGGCCACCTCCGCTTCAGCCTTCTATGGGGATTTTGTGGATTTTGGAACGAGGATAGAGAATTTATCAAAGGATTTGGATGGCCTGGGAGATTGGAATGGAACTTCTGATAGACTGATTTGGCCAGGGATTGGATAAAGGGGATATTGAAGTCATTATGGAGGGTTAGGTTCGAGACATAGTAAGGAGCATTGGATATTTTTCGAAGGATTTTGGATTGTATTGTTTGTATTCTGTAGGAATTGGAAGGTTTAGTGGAACCCCATAGTTCTAGTCCATAAGTCCATATTGGTCGGAGTATGGTATTGTATATAAGTCGTTTGTTAGTCAATGATAGTTTTGAGCGTTTGTCTAATAAGCGTGATAAAAGTCTAAAACGTCTGTTTAGTTCCTGTCTTTTCTGAGTTATGTGTGGCTTCCAAGTTAAGCGTTTGTCTAGTATCAGGCCTAAGTATTTTACTTGCGATTTCTGCGGGATTATAATGTTTTGGAGGGTTATTGGCGGGCAGCTTGACTTACGAAGTGTGAAAGTTGCATGGCTAGATTTTTCTGCATTTACTTTGATTCTCCATTTATTTAGCCATGGTTGAAGTAGGCACAGGTGTTCTTGGAGGGAATTAGAAGCAAGAATTGGATTTTGGTTGACAGTAAGGATAGCAGTGTCATCAGCATACATGTGGATGGATGTTTCAGGATGAGATGGGATATCAGCCGTATAAGCCAGGAATAGTACGGAACTGAGAATTCCTCCTTGTGGGACACCTGCAAGTTGGGGGAAGATTGGAGATAATGAGGTACCATAGGATGTCTGGAAAAAACGGTCGGAGAGGTAGGATTTCATTATAAGGTAATAAGTTGAAGGTAGGATTTCTTTGAGTTTAAACAGTAAGCCCTGGTGCCACACTCGATCGAAAGTCCTTAAACCTCCTAGTAATAAGGTTATAACACAGAGAATTTTTACCGCCAATTTCTTGCACTCGGAATAAAGGCCACGACCTTTTCCTAACTAAACCATCTATTTGAACAGACTGTAGCTTAAATTGTTTTTAGCCTTAGCTTTGGCTAAGTATTGGTAAATATTAAACACTAACTCCCATACGTGATCTCTCAAAGCCTTCTCTGGTCCTAAACGAGGCATAAACAGTTTTTATTGAGTTTAAAGTACCGTGTTTTCAATCGTAATGGAAATGCAAATGGCGGAACCGTCGGGAATATTTCCTTCAGAATTTTGTGCATAGTAGAAAATGAGTCCCACGTACAGAATAAAAAATTTAATATTTTCATATTTTATGAATCGCTTGATATTTTCACTACCGTTTACCAAAGTTGTTTTTTCATTCGTTTCACAATTATACGAACTGAGATAAATACATTTTGTAATGAAATGCAGATAGGTTAAGGTGATAAGAAGTCAACAAATATTTGGGATTCGCCGAAGAGAAAACGTCAGTTTTTCAATAAAATCTATATTTCGAACGTTTTGGCATGCTCTTTGGCAGCCATTATCAACAATGAATGCCTAGGGGGTTGGAGGAAGACCACGATAACGTTTATGTGGCCATGGAATAGTGATCTAATAGGTGATCAGGGTCACCTAAATGTTATTGTGGTATGCCTACATCCCCTAGGTATTTATTGCTGAAGAAGGCTGACAAAGAGCATGCCGAAATATAGATTTTTCTTAAAATCTGATGTTCCAACCTTTCCTTGACTTCTTATGTACATTTTGGTTACGAAAATAAAAGTCTTAATGAAGATGACAGCAGAATCCACCCACTGGTACACTTTTATTGGCAAAATATGAGCAAACATCTTATTACTTACCGTTTAGGGTTATTGGGCTTCCAGCTGCACTTTGTGTAGGTATTTTGATGTGCAAAATCGCATAAAATATCTTTCAAGATGGTATCCTTCTTTCATAAGCTTCCTAAATCGTCTCAAGTATAAGCATTATCCAAACCATGCTTGTATAAACAAGCTACAATAACGCAGACAGGTGCTTTGAATTTGGCCTTTTCAATAAGAAAAGAAAGAAAGAAAAATAAATCAGTCCAGTAACCATAAGGGTCCAGAGGGGCAGATATTGTAGAGGTATCTGAATCATGACCATACGGCACACTAGGGGATATGATCCGGCCCCCTATGCCATTAAAGGCCGGATGAGACTAGGGACGGTCTGGGACCCCGATTCCGACCTTCGAAGATAACTGGAAGATGAAATCTTCAGATCGCGTCCAAGTTTCGACCTCTGATCCTCTTGAGTGCTCAACCAAACTCCTCTGTCCACCCAAAGGCTTCTGTGGCCTTAGGGCTACTCTCCCTAAACTGTAACGTCAATTTAGAACCAATTTGAGTTGACAAATTAAGATGATTCGTAAGATGATTCGTGCAAGCCGCATTTTTACACCTTTAATGAAGTGAGTAACAGGTTTGCTCGCCTGCTTATTCATAAAAATAATTACTCTGAATACTACCAGACAGCGCATGTCGACAGGTTTCAACCCGTAATGATTATATTAAAAATGTCTGATGACGCAATAACAACATAATCCGGGTTCAGGATATATATTAGAATTCTTGGGGATAAAATGAGTAAGGAGAAGCAAGCACACTTTCTCCGGGCACTAGAACTAGAAAGTGACGGACATCCGTGTCACATCGTGGGCTTACAGTCATCGGTTCTGATTCATCGCTCATTCATCTGTGCAGTGATTCGCAGTGTTACGGTGGCTTAAAACGAGGTAGAACCATAACAACAACCTAAACCAATGGAGCTATGACATCTTAGCGTGACAGCATAAAATCCTTCTCGCTGGCGTATTTTTTCGATTGATTTATTTGGTTTCGGGTCTGTTGATGACGTCATAAGGTGGTTGGGGTGGGGAAAGAAAAGTTCCTCTCATAGGAGCTGCATAAATAAGCACATTCCGCAGAAAGTAGAAAGTGTACCCAGCATTCCTGATTAAATATGTTTAAATACAAAATGAACATGAAGAGTTTTGTAATAAACAGAATTGGGCGAAATGCTTTCAATTCGGGGTGCTCATTAATAAATTTTTAAAAAAAAATAAACAGAATTATTAAACAGAATAGTTAAACCAAATTGCTTTACTGGTTTAATTATTCTGTTTATTAATTCTGAATTAGTATTTTGTCACTTTGGCAGCCAAAGGCTACCAAAGAGTAGCCGACACGTCCCTAATACTGATTTTTACAAAATCTTATTGAAGTTTTCCTAGCCGAATCCCAACTCTTCCCTGACTGGCAATCTGCGAATAATGTCACCAATTCATTATGGGCAGGATATGTTAATAATTGAGAATTATTTATATGAGAAATATATGACTGTGATTCACTATTTATCCCAATAAATTAAAAACAAATAAAATAAAAAAGAAAATGCATATATCATATCGTCCTGTTTTAGCGCGGTTCCTCCCTCCCCCATTGGGAGGAACCCCGCTTATAAGGTTGATACAATGAAACAATCCGGAAGTGCCGACAAGAAAATTTCGCGTTTCAGAACCCCTAGAGACCGAAAATAACGGTGGTTCAAATTTGTATATATATATATATATATATATATATATATATATATATATATGTATACATTTATATATATATATATATATATATATATATATATATATATATATATATATATATTTGTCTGTTCGCTCATTTCTGGCTTCCCTGATGGTCCGATTTTGATGAAATTTGGTAAAAAAATCTGTCGTCCAATTTGAAAGGTCAAGTTTGTTAACCAGCAAAATCCGCCCACTGGAAGATGGCGTTTGGGGCGAAATTCGCGCAAAAAAAATCGTAACGCTTACGTTTTTGAGTTCATAAGCTTGTAAGTACTCGTTTTATAGGCTTATTGGGCTAGGAAAACGAATGAAACCATTTTCAAGGCGATAGCTTTAACCGTTTTCGAGAAAACTGAAAAAATAATTTTTGAATGCCGTTTTTGGTTTGGGTACTTAGAATCATGGGATTGAGTTGAAACATTTACTGCATCTTCTACTTTCATTAAAACTAATATGTTGAAATTTTGGTTGCGTTTGGAGTTAAGCAAAAGTTAGAATAAAATATTTTATTAACAGACATAAAAAAGTTTTGGTAACTTTGTATACTTTCCCTAATATCTCGAAAAAGGTTAAGAATCTTGGGAAACGGAAGAATACCATTGGAAAGCTTACTAAATGCTCTACAAAAAAGGTTCTAATGAAAGTTTTGATTAGGCGATGTCAGTCGGAGAAATAAGTGCTTAAAACTTTAAAGTAATTGATTTCGCTTATTCGAACTGATCTTTTTGTCTTTGATTTTGATACTTAAAATTATGGGATTCAAATGAAACATTTTCTGCATGTTTGAATTTCATCAACACTAATATGTTAAAATTTCGGTTACGTTTGGAGCTAAGGAAGGATTAGAATAAAATATTTTATTAACAGACATGAAATGTTTTGGGAACTTCGTATACATTCCCTGATATCTCGAAGACGGTTAGGAATATTGGTAAACGGAGGGTTACCATGCGAAAGCTTACTAAATGTTCTACAAAAAAGATTCTGAAACAATTTTTGATTAGGCTATGTCAATCGGAGAAATAAGTGCTTAAACTTTGAAGTAATTGATTTCGTTTATTCGAACGGTTCTTCTTGTTTGTTTTTATTCCTTGTTGCTTTTTCATTGGTTATAGTAGGATAATGTATTTGACAATAAAACCGATTAATTAAAATAAGAAAAGCAATTCATTGTTAAAAATATATCAGGCTATGAAATGTCAGTTTTGGATTTGTCGATTTCCTTCAAATGTCTTGAAACTGTCGAGGCTCCTATTCCGAGTTCTTTGGCATATTCCCTAGTGTTTTTAATTGCTTATAGTAGTCAAATGTATTTGTCAATAAAACAGGATACGTATAATTAGAATCAATAGTTTGTTTGTTAGAATTCGAAGATGCCGTATGAATATCTAGATTACAGTACTGGTGTTGATTTCGTTCTTTAGAATTATTCTTGGTATTCCCTATTTTCATCTGTTACCCATAGTTTTTTATTGTTAGTAGGTTTTTCTTATTGATTATAGAATATAAATCTATTTGGCTATAAAACAGGATACGTAAAATTAGTGACAATATTTCGGAGATTTCTGAGCGAAATACTTTTAAGATTTTCTACCACCACGAACGGCTTTTTTCCTCTATTTTTATCCACTAGATAGGCTTTATTTTGCATATTATTCTATATAAGTTTTATTCAGCAGGGGATTCTGATGAAATGTCGTGTTTTTGCTGTGGATTTTAAATACGATGTATCTAAGATTGGATAACATTAGCGAGTCTACATAGTTAAGAACCGACGACGGAGGATTACTTCTTGCTATGATTTAGTCTACATATGTATATTAAGTCCTAAATCCAAAAAATAAACTTCACAACGGTTAGATACTATGAGCGAATATGGCGGTTCAATGCCCGTAGAAGCAGAAGGTCCGCAGGAAATTTACCTGCTAAGAGTTAATCCTCAAGAGCTGTAAATATACCCCAGGTATCTGCCGACACAAATACAAAGCCTAGGCGGAGAGCACCCCAAAAACACAGATCCAAACATAGGTTATATACTAAATATTTATAAAGACTACTTAGTTGTAAACCGATTCATCAATTAGCAATCAATAGTTTTCAACAAATTTTATATACTAAATATTGATAAAAAGTATTTAATTAGAAAAAAAACAATATTCCACAAGACTTGTTTTTGGTCCATTTGTGTCTACTCCATAGACTTAATTAGGTATATTATTCTATTGTAGTTGGGCAACTAAACTTTGTTTTATTTTGTTAAATAAACTTTTTTTTCTTGACTTGTTATTCGTCAAGACTTTTATTTGTCCTTTTGTATTAACTAGATAGGTTTTATTCGGCATATTATTCTATATAGGCTATATTAGGCAGGGTATTCTTCTCAATCTTGTGTACTTCTTCTTGATCCTTCTGTACATGGGCGTATACAAAAACCATTTCGGGGGGGGGCTGAGACCATTTCCAGGGTATGGAATACTAAATATTTAGAGCTTGGAATAGTTTTAGGCAACTAAAACGCTATTACACGTAAAATAAAATATGTTTTATGAACTAAGTGATCTTATTTAATTTATTTTTAAGGGTTTTACGAGAAGTTTTTATCATCAATTCAAAATTTCGGGAGGGGCTGCAGCCCCCTCAGCCCCCCCCCCCCCTCATATACGCCCATGCTTCTGTATCCACTAGAAAGGCTTTATTAGGCATATTTTGTATTGATTTATAGACCTTTGCTTTAGAATGAGAGCCAGATTCTGTAATTTCCGCTTCTGTGTAAAAGTTAGCTACTGTCGGTGTCCCTGACGCCTTAATATCACTTTTATTCGAGATGTTCGAGAGGATTTTGACAATTTTCACGAGATATATAAAAAAAATAAGTTTATTTCTTATCTAAGCTTATCAAATGGCACTAGGGACATGAACGGAACCGCGCTAAGATGCTGCAGTTCCTGCGAGTCGGACTTTTTTTTTTTTTTTTTTTTTTTCTTTTTTGCAATGAGGGGAAAACCTACAAGGCCTTCAGGGTTCTTGCCACGAGCAAATCCCCAGTGTGTGGGACTCTCACCCACCAAAAACCCCTCATTTCTGGTATTGTTCCCTCTTGGAACAACTACTTGGCCAATCTTCAAGAGGGTACCGTTTTTCCCCTAAAGGGGACCTACTATATTTTCATGGATATGGGGGAATAGCTCTGTTCCCCTCACTCTTCTTCTTTAGCAAGATCCTGGTTGTGAAAATGGCAACAGCGCTCCACTTATCAGGTTCCGATAGCATTATTCGTGATATGGTTTCCGGCGAGAAAGGGCCAATGTCTCTGCTTAGGCCTCTCCGCTCTTCTTTCCACCTGTTACACTGAAAAAATGTGTGGTAAACGTCATCATAGCCTGAATCCCCGTATTGACATTGCGGGCTATCTGCTTTTCCTAACTTCCAAAGGAAGCCTCGAAAGTTTCCATGGCCGGTAAGGAACTGGGTGAGGTGGTAATCCACCTCTCCAAACTCCCTGCCTACCCATCATATCGTCCATACCATGTCAAACTATCGAATATGCAAAAAATCGTTTTTAAGATTTGAGACTTAGCTCTTAGATTGTGGACGATACGGCTTGTCGTAAATTGTCGGAATTCTAACCCCTTTAGAATAGCCTTAAATAAAGTATCAAATAAGACCATTTTTCAATATATTACTCCGTCAATGGATAGAATATGTTCGTTCTCTAGTTTTCTGCCATTTGCATATTCGATAGTTTGACTTGGTTGGGACGATATGTCACGAAACAATCGGTCATTCGAATTCCGGCTCTACTCCGGAAATACTTTGTTTAAAATGAAAGATACAGTTCGTTAAAAACGTTACTCTGTCCAACGAAATACTTTTTTTTTTTCAAGAACTTCTTGTGGGAAAAAATCGTATTGCTTAGGAATTCGTGTTAACAGGCTTCTACGTTCACCTTCTATATGACTTTTGATGTGCAGAATTTAAGTCTGGCTGTCACAATTTCTTCTAGGCTGACTGTGTTTTCAAATTATTTCATTCCATTTCTGTAAGGGAAAAAATTGTTTTGGGCCGAAATAAAACGTTTTTCTGCTCTACTCAACGTAAATCCCTTTAAAATATAGCCAATTTAGTTATTTTCTACTTAAAAACTTGTAGAATGATTGTAGAATAAACTTAACCTTGTAACAAAGGCTTTATTGAACTAAATTACAGCATAACAAAAAAACAATAGCCTACTAACTAAAACAGTAAAGTATATGGCACAATAAACAAGTGAATCATGAAACATATGATTAACTATGTTATACCAAAAAAAAAAACCCCTAAGTATGTGTTCTGTTATATAGTTCTAGTTCAATTGCAATTTGTATTCATATTTTTTTCTTAATGCCTTTTGAAATAAATTAGTGTTATCTTAAAATGATTAGGCCCTGAAATTTCTCTTTTTAAGGAACACCAAACTGCCTTATAATGAAAGTGAAATCCTTTCAAGTATGGCAAACTCCAAACTACTATATTTCGTCCTAAAAAGAAAATAATTATATAGCACGTGAAACCAAGTAGGACTTTCATTTCTGCAAGCGGATGTAATGTGGATTTTCTAACAATTTCCTCGGTCGGCAATTAGGAGAAATCTCTTAAAAGATAGGAAACCATGTCGTTCATATTCGCAGTCTAACAAAGAGAAGTCTTATTATTGCTGGCCTCATTTTGGGAGATACTCACGTCTCTAACAGGGTTCATGGTCGGAATAAACGAATAGTTCCCGTAGCACATATTCAACTACCTCTGGGATCCTTCCTGGGATCTAGATCTACCACCCGGAGCTCTTGGTGTTCTCATCCAAATGATTTGACTGATTAAATTACAATTACAAATATTATTTCGTTTAGAAGCTCAAATTCAGTAACATAAATATGCTTTAGGTCCATCCGACAAACCTATGTAATGTGCTGTATAACATATAGTCTTCTTTTTCGTACATGGCCACTGCGCATGCGCGAACGCCAGCGGACACTTTCTTGTAACGTTTTTTTTTCAGTTTAGTCACCGCTAAAGCATATCTAAATATATAAAAATCACGTGTCTGTCTGTTTGTATGTTTTTCTGTTTGTTCCCTATACAAATCTACACCGTTTAACCGATTTTGACCAAACTTGGCACACAGGTAGGTCTTGATACGGGAAATCTCCTAAGCTAGGTCAAATGTCAAAATTTGGTCAAAAGGTCAAAAGTTTTGTTCAAGGAAAAGTGGCTACACTGAACCATTCAGATTGTGACGGCCATTTTGAATCGACAGCCATTTTGAATAATGTCTCAAATTTATTTGTTAATGTTCCTGATAATTAGAATAACTCGAACTCATTGATGACTTTACATCATTATATAATCATGTAATGCAGTTTATTTCAATTTTATATCAACAGTCACTGTCTAACTAAGGGGCGCTGGCCTTTCTTTGATAAGAGATATCTTGCTCGCAAGCTTCTGCTGGCCTCTGTTGGCTGTTATATGAAGTGCTGAGGTGCTGGCCTCTGCCGGTCACATTATGAACTACTAGACAGATATAAACAAATTCACACCGTTTGACCGATTTTGATCAATTAGATCTTGATACGGGGAGAGTCATAGACAGAAAGTAGGTGTAGCATGGCACACTGGGTAACAGCTAGTATATGCTAAAAGTCCGACTCGCAACAACTGCGTCAGGTTAGCAATGTTTTCATATAGTGACGTCCGATTTGGGGGGAAAATCTGTAGTTACTTGAGTCATTCTGATTACGGTATCACTTACTGTACTGTTTTTGCTCTGAGTTAAATGAGACCATTTCCAATTCGATAGAATAATTATTTTGGAAGATAAACGGGCTTTATATTAATTTAAATGGGTTAGATTCCAACTAGGGGTGGCGGCTTTTCTTTGGAATAAAAAAAGGCATCAGCTCTATACTGGCTAGAAATATGTGGTGACCTATAGATAACCCGTCCTAAACTTCTGAGTTTATTATAATGGACGTTAAAATTTAAATAAATATTAACCTGCAAAAGAGCAAATATCCGATTTTAAAAAGTCATATATTAATTAATGGGTTGAGAGATATGTAATTCCAAATGTATTTTTGAGCGCTGACTCAAATAAAGTAACAACCAAAGTAACAACTTATTCCTCTTTATTATTAAACTTTAACGAAGGAATTTAACAGCTTCACGAGAGATGGTAGGTGGATCTCATTGTTAATGCTCAGTTGCTCCTAAGTAGAAATAATAATGGAAAAGACATTTTTCGTAAAATAGGTAATTAAATCAAGTTAATATATATTTTTGTACCATTAATTAATGTTAGTAGTTTTAGTCATATGTATGTATATATAAGTCATATGTATGTAAATATAATATCTATATTGTAAAAAGCAATACTGTAAATAATGTTAGCTCCTATTTCTTATTCTTAACACTTTTGTAATATTTAGTTCCATAAATTTCTACTTTTGTATATTGTATATTTTGTTTTGTAATTTAAAAAGAGCAAGTCACCTTCGTTGCGAAGCTCTTAAAATAAATAAAAAATAATATATATCTGTACTTACAAAATAATTTTTTTTAATATAATAACACATCAGTACTTAATGTATTTAGTATCACAAACATTAGGAAAAAGTCCGACTTACAAGAACATAGCGCGTTTCCGTACTTATTCCTAGTGACATTTGGAAAACTTGCAATAGAAATCAACAATTTTTTTTTAAATTTATTTTGTCAAACATTTACCTACACGAACAACATCTCTAAACATGGATAAATTAGGCGTCAAAATGCACAGGAAATTGACATTGTCCAATTTACACAGAAGCGGAAATTACTCACTCCTCCTTCTCCCGTATTCTTGTGGAAGGCTTTATAAGGCAATACGAAAATGCATCGGAATCAACGCATTTTACTGGAATATAATTTTAATATTAAATGTAAGTTAAAATAGAAAAAAAGAAAAGCCCATAATAATAGGAAAACAAACACAAAAAACAGTACAAAAGACCGAAAACAGTAATTTCATAGATTTAATCTCCGAATTCTCCGAATGAAATCGCCCCATCCAAACGTTTTTATAGGTAATTTAGTTAGCCTTCGAATCGTTCCTGTCCACTTACCACGATTTTCGAATATTTCCTTATCTTGAAATGTAGCCAAAATATAAATATCTTAGCTTGGATGCATTTCAAACATGTGGAAAATATGGTTTCATTCGTTTACCTACGTTAGAGAACGTTCGAAAAATGTACCTTGAATCCTACAAACAAAGATCTCATTTAGCCCAAGACTAAGCATTGGACATGCACACTTAAAACATTCCTATCTCATGAAAAAACAAGACAGACCTATATGCCAGACATGCAACAGGCCACTTACTAACAGAATGCAAAACACGAGACTACTTAAGTATACCATATCACATGTCCGAATTATTTTCCGAAAGAAGCCCACACATTGTTACCATACTACAACACTTACATAAACTACAACTTTATAACAAAATATGACACAAAAAGCCTTATGTTCGCATCGTAATATGCAGGTATGGATGTATGTGTGTGATTCACTGTAAGTGTGTGTGTGTGTGTGTGCGCGCGCGCGTGCGTGTGTGTGAGTGTGTGTGTGTGTGTGCGTGTGTGTGTGTGTGTGTGTCCGCGCACGTAGATGTGGCTTAAGAAGAGAAAATAAAGTCCTCTTATTAAATCTCTACGAACACAGCCACAGACATAATAATGATTTTATCTTGCAGTAAAAAATTATTTTACTTATTATTATCATAATTTTTTCAATTTTATTAATTAACTGTGTAATTTTTCTTGTATATTTTATTTTCATCTATTTCTTTATTTTCTCATTTTTTTTTCTTTGTATAAATTTTAAATTGTTTTTTATTCCTTTTTTTTTTTTTTTTACTAACCATTTATGTGAGCAAATCGCCTTGCTGTTGTGAAGCTCCGTAAATAAATAAATAAATAATTTAGCCCATAAAAGAGCGTTTGAGTAGGAGGATTCTACTAGTTAACGATCTTGACCTTTTGAATTAGACTATGTATTTTTGTACCAAATTTCTTCATAATCCGACCAAATTTGAGCCTGTGAGAGGCCAACAGTCAAATTTATATGTATATACACACAAATATAAACCAACGTTATTTTCGTGACCTATGGGTTCTTAAACATGAAATTTTCTAGTCGGCACTTCCGGATGCCTTCATGAGGTTGACGTCAAATGCGGGTTTCCTCCCTATGAAGGGAGGGAGGAAACAAGCTAAATTTTGTTAAATTACTGGTTTATTGTTTCATGACAAACATTTGATTAATAAACCTAAGGTGGATAGTCGCCTAGAGGTATGGGGCTAGTTTTCACTGGCCATGAGAAAGCGAGGAGAAATGCCGGTCAGTGGAGCAAGACTACTCTCACCAGCACACCTCCGTCTGCCCGTATGTCGGATCGGTGAGGCCTACTCTCCCAACCCTGAGCGGCGAGGTATCTCTGTCGCTTGACCACTTAGTCCCGACCGCAGGCCATTTTCATGCTTGTCAAGCCGGAACGGACAATCCCTCAAATGGTCTTTATAAGCTCGACGGGGCGGAATAACCTTTTCCCATTACTCTATTTATCCTGGTACCTATACATTATTATTGACAAAAGTTTCTTTTCATGGATGGTCAAGAATAGAAACTGGCAGGTCGGTTGGATCACGGGTACTTAAGAAGATTTTCATGCTGAAATCTGTAAACGTAATATATCAATTTCTAAGTATTTTAACTTATTTTCCGACATTACAGTTGTTCAGCCAACGGCCATAGCCACGTTGAATTCACCCGTTCCCGTAGATCACCGAAGTTAAGCAACGTCGGGCGTGGTCAGTACCTGAATGGGTGACCGACCACGTGCTGTTGGCATTATAAAAGGGTGGCAACCTGTAGATAGCCCGGTGCTAATAGCCAAATAATTGATGCGCCGTTAAAAACGAAAAAAAAAAAATAATTACAGTTGTTCATTTGAAGGAATGTTGCTGGTGAGGTTGATCTCACAAGAGAAGTTTTGAAAACATTCATCAAACCTTTATCGATGTTACCTTTTTTATTTATTTATTAAACTCTTCGGACTGGCGTTAATGACCCCAACAGTTGACACGCCTTAAATTCAACCAAAAAACTCTTCGGATGTTTTTACATAAGAGGTTTATGTATGATTAAATTTTACATAGATAAGACATAGAACATTACATATGATAGCATTTTACATAAACAGATGACAGAGCTTTAGATATGATAGCATTTTACATAGATAGATGTTAGAGCTTTACATTTATTTATTTATTTAACTTTTAACGTCCATTATTATTAACTACGAATTTTAAGACGGGTTATCTATAGGTTACCACCCTTTTCTAGCCAGGACAGGGCTGAAGCCTTTTCTTTTTTTCTAAAGAAAAGCCACCACCCCATAGGGGGGAATCGAACCCACGACCTTTGGCACAGAGTGTTAAGTGCTCACGCCTTAACACTCACGGCCACCGGGCCTCCAGAGCTTTACATAAGACAGAATTTCACATAGATAATAATAGAGCATTAATTATGACAGAATTTCACATAGATAGATAATAGAGCATTACTTACGACAGAATTTTACATAGATATATAATAGAGCATCATTTATGGCAGAATTTCACATTGATAGATAATAGAACGTTAGATGTGATAGAAAGAAGTTCTGCCTTCTTCTACATGTGTATGTTCTCTTTTATAGTTGTTTCTTTTGAGTGCTTATCTACTAAAGTCGGAACTTAATCCTATGTCCTTGTGCCCAGGTAGCCATAGTAGTGGAAATGTGTGGTTGCGGAGTCTATGTATTCTGTATATAGACTCGGCTACCACGCATTTACACTATTATGGTTACCATAATAGTGTAAATGTGTGGTAGCCGAGTCTATATACAGAATACATACAGACTCCGCAACCACACATTTCCACTACTATGGCTACCTGGGCACAAGGACATAGGATTAAGTTCTGACTTTAGTAGATAACCACTCAAAAGGAACAACTATAAAACAGAACATCCACATGTAGAAGAAGGCAGAACTTCTTTCTATTACAAGTAACGTTCTATCATATATCCATGGAAATTCTAGCACAGGTAAAGCTCTATCACCTATCTACGTGAAATTCTATCATATGTAAGTTGTATCATCTATCTATGTGAAATTCTATCACATCTAAAGCTGTAAGGTCACCAAAAGCGGGCTGGAAACAGCACGCTCTACATCTGGATGCAGCGAGAACCATCCGATACTTCTTAAATATCCAGCATGTGTATATACATAATTATTTATTTTGGTTGGATGTAAATCCCCCGAAGTAAATTGAATCACCCGGAAACGGAGGAAACCCACCCCTATAATAATAAATAATTATAGTTTAGTAAGAAATTATACACTAATGAGTAATAGGACAGTTACTTAAATAATAAATAGTTATAAAATTAGTTCAAGAAAACTAAATTGAATTAAAATATGCGATTTGGAGAAAGATCCGTGGTTTACAGCTTAGCTTCTGCTAAGGAGCTGCTAGTCCTAGCTGTGGGAGATAATAGGAGCGGAATTCATTCAGTGTAATAGTGTTTTCTGATCTTACACACTTACTTATCCTATGGTATTCCTATTCATAAAGATATGTTTAGTGCGTTTGTGTACATATCTTTTGACTGTTGTTTTAGTGTATATCCATATTTCTGTAATCAATGGGTTCCTGGTCTTCCTGCACCTTTGGAAAAACCTATGCGTAATAGATATATTTTTATATATGGTATTTTCATTACTAGGTTCATTTTTGAGACTTTTGTATAGTATGGGTAGCTTTTAGTTATTCTGAGACACTTTTTTTGTATTTTCTTCATATTTGTTTTGTATATAAAGCTTAATATGAACAGTGCCTAGGTATATCTTAAAGCGTTTGTCGTTTGAAAGCATCACTTGATGACTGGATACAGCGGTCCCGAGAGAGGACACCGACCTTCACCTGTTGAGAAAGCTGAGACCTTCACCTTAAGAAGAAGCTGTGAGAGGAATCTTTAGCATCCTGAATAGATGCCCTATAAACACACTTACATTCACTTTTCCCTTTATAAGACAAAGGTTTCCAAATGGCAGGTGAGTTCTCATTAATTAGATTTTACCTCTATAGGACATAATACGTTATGTCCAGTGCATCCAATACAAAAAATAAATAAGAAAACTCCGTCTCATAGGAGCTTCATAACTAAGCAAATTCCTCAGCAAGGTAGGTAATGTAACCCGAAGTCCTAAAGAATTTGCCTAAAATAACTTGTATTAATAAAAAATTAACATGAATAGCTTGAAAAGGCAACACTGGCTCCTAGAGTATGAAATCCAAACCGTGGGGGGCGCCGTTAGAAGTTTTGGTCCTCTATATTCGTAATCAACAGCTTACTCAATTATTAAATTTTAAGTAATTTTGTTCCGAAGTTTACCATAACTTCTAATTCTAACTTCTTAACAACAGATGTTAAAATTGTTGTTATGTGTCATTGTGTTGTGGTTGGCCATCATGCCTAGCAATTTTCGATACAAGAAAATCCTCATTCATCATGAGACGATTTAGTTTATTTTCATAACATAAAAAAAAAAAAATTGTAATAGATAAGATATATGGGTCTGTTAACACGATAGCGGCCACAATTTTTGTCATTTGCCACGAAACGTGGTATATTGCATTCTCATAGTAAACGATCGGTCGAGTTTGTTAGCAGTGAAATCGGTCTATCTGGAGTAGGGGATACCCCGGACACAAATTATTAATATGCCCTAACCGTCGTAATTTTTTGTTATATTGCAACGAAACTCGATCAATATCATGTCTACCTAATAACGACATGTGTTGTAAAAAAAAAAAAAAAAAAAAAATTACTCAAAAAATTAGTTGGGGTATACTCCAGAACAAAATTATATTAAAAATTAGTAAGTCAGTTGTTCATTAGAAATATTATTGAGCAAAACTATTCATGTTAATTTTGTATTTATAAAGAAATATGTTTGATTTTTTTTACGCACGATCTTCAGGAATTTGGCTTACAGTACTGACATGAAGATTGTGCTTACTTATGCAGCTCCTGCTTGTCGGACGTGTTATAGAAGATTTCATGGCAGTTGAGGAAGCCACCTCTTCACAATTTTAATCAATATGTTTTTTTCAATCTTTATCCTTAGATTTTAAAAATAGCCCCTCCTGGGAGTCGGACTAGAGTACGTTCAAGTTCCCAAAGAAAACATATTTGACAAAAGAGCGGGGGGGCAGCGGAGTTGTTCTCTCTTTTAATAAGCAAAAAGGATTATCTAAAAATAATAAATCCCCAATTATTCAAAATCTTACAATAAAAGCCCCAGTTAAATTTGTTGTTAACATTATTTTTTTTAAAGTTGAACTAAAATTAAACTTGAAAAGGACCTGATAAGAACTTAACTTTTCCACCACCAGAGAGCTCTGCTCTCAACATTGATAGGTTAGCCGGTTTGTTGTCTAACTGATAGCGGTATTGTTTCACTAGGATAGAAGGTTTTGTACATCGAATTTCTAAAGCTGAATAAAAAGGATGTGATCAAGATGGATGAAAATGGAACGATTTAAAAACCTAGAAGAGGACTTACGTGAAGCAGCCTGTGATGGCGATGTCGAGCTAGTACTTGAGATATTGTCCAAGGGAATTAATGTAGATGCTAGACATTTAATCAACGGCTGGTTAGTTTTTTTTTACATTCAAATCAATTCGTAGATTAATATTAAAATTATAATTTGAATCAATCTTGCTTGAAGAGCTTATTATTTACCCCAGCATCTTCATGTTTTTTTTTTCATTAACTTTTTAGGACAGCTCTTCATTGGGCAGCAAAAAGAGGAAGAAAAGAGATTGTAGAAATATTATTAGACCATGGTGCAGATGCTTCAATATTAACTGAAAAAGGAGAATCGGCTTTGAGCCTAGCCTTATCTCCAGAAATTCAACAACTGCTGGGCGGTGGTGAAATGAATGGAAGTGTAAATGACTCATCTCTCCCTATCATGCCAAATTATATAAAAATGCCTACAATCCACAATAAGGATTATTCCCATTCGACTAATGGAGCTTTACCTAGGAGACAAGCACCACATGAGAATGTTGATGGTAGGTAGATCAATATTGATTAATTCCAAGAAGATTTTTAAATTATTAATTTGCCATCTGGAGAACATTTTCTCTTATAAATTTCCTAATTACTAGGTATATAGAAAATTAAACTTCTCTTATGCTAAGCGGAATTCTTTTGTGAATATATATTTTCTATTGACTATATTGTACATGACTAGTTGGTTTTGAGTCTAAATTATTTAATCTAACATTTACTATTGTTTTATGAATTGAACATGCAAGTTTCATTAAATGACAGGAAATTGATTTTTAAAATTACTCATGACTATTGCGATGTTCTTATGGAAAAGAAAGTGAAAAATACTTAATTTAATTTTAAGTAAATATTTTAAAAAATAACCATGTGCTGAGTAATCTGTTAGCTCTCTCCAAGTCATAGGAAATATTAATCAGCTATTATATTATTACCTTATATTAATTTGAAAATATTTCCAAATTTCTTTGACAAAATTAGATACAATTTTATTATTATATACATATGTATGTACATACATGGATTGGTCATAAGAATGAAGAAGTTGCTTGCCCTAATAACCTGATCCTAATCCATACATGGATTAAACAGCTAGGTGTATCATTCTGATAAAATGGTTGAGGAAATTTTCTAGTAACAAACGCCAATGATATTTGTTAATACCTAATATTACCATGAAGCCCGGTTTGAATTAATTCTATTAATTCTGCGGAGAATTGATTTTTCCATTAAAGTTTTAAATTTTACCTCATCTTTAATTTTTTATTTAAAAATCACATTGAATATAGGATTTTATTATTAATTGACCACAAAGAACTTAGTCAATGTAATCTACATAGGTAAATATGAAACAGGCAGAATATATGTCCAACTGCTGACCAAACGTTCAAAACTGGAAACTCGTTATTGATAAATCTATATATATAAAAATCACGTGTCTGTCTGTTCCTTATACAAATCCACACCGTTTGACCGATTTTGACCAAACTTGGAATAATGGTAGGTCTTAATACGAGAAATCTCCTAGGCTAGGTCAAAAAAATCTACCACCTGTCTGTCTGTATGTTTGTCCCTTATACAAATCCACACCGTTCGTCCAATTTTGACTAAACTCGGTACACATGTGGATCTTAATCTGAGGAGTGTCGTAGGCTGTCAAAAACGTCTACCAGCTGTCTGTCAGTATGTTTGTCCCTTATACACATCCACACCGTTCGTCCGATTTTTACTAAACTCGGTACACATGTAGATCTTAATCTGGGGAGTGTCGTAGGCTAAGTCAAAAACGTCTTGTAGCTAGCTGTCTGTCTGTATCTTATATAAATCCACACCGTTCATCCGATTTTGATTAAACTCGGTATACATGTAGTTCTTAATCTGGGGAGTGTCGTAGGCTAAGTCAAAAACGTCTACCAGCTGTCTGTCTGTTCCCTATAAAAATCCACACCGTTCGACCGATTTTGACCTAAGTTGGAACACAGGTAGATCTTGATACGGCGATTGCCATAGGCTAGGTCAAAACGGCTACCATCTGTCTGTCTGTATGTTTGTTCTTTATACAAACCCACACCGTTTGACAGAGTTTGATCAAACTGGGCACACAGGTTGGTCTTGATCAGGGGATTGTCATAGGACAGGTCAAAAATGTCTACCAGCTGCTGTCTGTATGTTTTTTTTTGTAAATAAAAATCCACACCGTTAGACCGATTTTTACCAAACTTGGCATACATGTATGTCTTGATACGGGGGATGTTATAGGTTAGGTCAAAGTTGTCTAGGACTCACAGTTGGGAGGTCACAGGTTCAAAACAGTTACAGATTCGTGTTATTAGATTTTAATAATACTTATTTGGTTTCTAATTTATTTAGGCTTTTCTAGCAGAAAGTAGGTGTAGCATGGCACGCCGGGTAACAGCTAGTAAACTATAAAATCTTCAAATAAATTGAAAACGAATATAATTCACTTCTTATTAAAAAAGTATAGAGTTTATTAATAAGTACAAATATCTGGGAATTGAATAGTTGGTAATTGCATTTAAATTATTTCACACATATATTTCGGGCTCGATGGTCATGATTGTTTATTAAGGCACTAGTTAGGGTTGTAGGTTCGATTCCAACTAGGAGTGGTGACTTTTCTTTCAAAAAAAGCAAAGAACATAAATGTTAATCCCAGCTGCAAGTTTGCTAATTAAGCAATTCATGAATTTGCCTATTTGATAAGTAATCAATTGTGTTAAAATATTTTTTAAATACTTTATAGGAAATTCTGTTTACATTTTAGAGCGTTTTCCTCCCCCCTCCATAGGGAGGAAAACCCGCTTATGAGGTTGGGTTTATGATACAATCTGGAAGTGCCGACTAGAAAATTTCACATTTCAGAACCCGTAGATCACAAAAATACTGGTGATTGAAATTGCACTGAAAAATGGCCCCATTTTTATTAAATTTGGTACAAAAATCGTTTTCTAATTTCAAAGGTCAAGTTTGTTTACCTTTTTAGAGCGAAATTTTAAAAAAAATGATAACTTCTACGTTTTTGAGTTAATATGCTTACAGGTACTCTTTTTATACGTTTTATAACGTAGGAAAATGAATGAAACCATTTTCAAGGTGTCAGTTACCATTCTCTAGGAAAGTGGATAAACAAAGTTGTCCAAAGTAATTTTTGGTTTGGGTACTTAGAATCGTTGGATTTAATTAAAATATTATCTGCATGTTTGAAATTTATCTTAACTAAGATATTTTAATTTTTAATAGTTAGAAGTTAAGAAAGTATTCGGAAAAAATATGTTATTAATTGACAAGAAAAGTTATTGGATTTTTGTATATTTTCTTAAATATCTCGAAAAATGTTAGAAAATTGTGGTAATTGGAAGGTGTCCATTCAGAAGCTTATGACATTCTGTACAAGAAAGGTTCTGAAGTAATTTTTGATGAGGCGATTTCAATCGGAGAAATAAGTACGTAATACTTCGAAAGTGTTAATTTTCTTATTTTGGAAGGGCTTTTGTATCTGTTTACCTCACTTTTTCATTGGTGTTTTTTTCTTCTTTAAATTATTATATAAAATATCTTTCCTGAATTTTTTTTTTTTTTTTTTTTTTTTATATGTCTCATTGATCTTTATAGAGTTCATTAAAAATCATGATTTAAATATTTTAATAAATCACTCAAAAAATAAAAATTGGGTTGAATGGAAATATGTTTTTATTTTATCATGGGAATTGTATGGGGGGGGGGATGTTATAATTTTCTCTGCTTCCATAAAAAGTCGAATCTTCAAATACATTTTTATATAATGAAATGTGTTCGCAAATAAAAATTTATATTTATGATTGAAAAAATGAAGATCTTTGGCTTTATATTCAAAAATAAAAATCACTCTTACTGTTAAAAATAAGATTTTTCTACTGTTATTTTCTAACTCTGAAATCTATGAAATAATATACATTATTTTTTCTTCTTATAAATAAACTAAAGGATTATGTCAAATATAATGTGATTGAAGCTTGGATCTTTGTGTGAATATATATATTAATTATATTACTTCTGTGTTGAAGTCGATGGTTTTCTCATATTAGGGCGAACAAGTTAATCCTAGTAACTTCTGTTTTATTTATCATGCTTTTATAAACTTTTTTTTTCTTTCTTTTAGAGCTTGTGTTGAAAATACGCGTTGCAAATGGCGGCGACCCTGACTACATCGAGATCGAGCTGCCTCGAAATGAACTTACGTACTACTCACTGCTAAGGGTCTGCTGCGAAGAACTCGGGCTGAACGCATCACAAGTCCTGCGTATAAGGAAGCTACCAAATACGATGCTACGCAAAGACAAAGACATCCAAAGATTGCAAATGATGCAGGAGCTCGAGGTCGTCGTCACACCAGCCTCGCTTAAACACCAGCCCAACGGCTACAAATCGATTCAATTGTACAAGAACCAAACTATCCTTTACTAGTCATAAGAGCTTTATTTACCTTATTCACCAAAGATACCTCGTTAAGTAGTTGGCACACCAATGTCCTTTGTGATTTTGTTGTTTTTTTTTAATGTAATTGTAAAAGATTAGAGTAAATTGAGCTTTGTATTGATTGTTCTTATACTGCCATAAGGTGCTTATGCCTAAAATTTACAACAAACTTCTAAATTTGTCACAATAAAATTAATATTTATTGAATTTTGTTGTTAAATTTATTATTTGGGTTTTATGTCCCTTTCCATGGCAAAGGCATGTTCTAGTCACACACCATCCAAATAAGGTTATATTGTTTAGAGTATTTTTTTTTTAATTTAAAAAGACAAATTTTAAACAGACACGGTCTATTTAAAAGTTTCATATTTTAATGTATTAATGGTTAAGATAGGATATTTTAACAAAAAAATATATACAGTCATGATGAAAATTTTCACTGATGTGGAAGAAACATTTACATTATTATTCAATAACAAGATAAAACAATGAATTTCCTGTACAAATAAAATTATTTACAGTGCAAGTAAAAAATAAAAGAATATCCTTAATTATATAAGTACATAAGGAATACACTTATTTTTTAAACATAACATATTACTAAAATATTGCTTTAACATAAGCACTCTCCTTTCTGCCTGTCGTTTAATTTTTCCCTGCACTTTGCCCTGTAAAGAAAAAAGAATAAAAATATTAAGCTTAAAAAAAAACCCTTTGCAATTCATTGCACTAAAGCCTTTTAGTTAGTAAACTGGAATAATTCAGGAATAAGATCTAGTCTAAATTATTTGAATTGCTTTAATGTTTTTATACTGTAATAAGGATTATTAATTTTAATTTGAAATGCTTTGAAAGTGTCAATGTTGCAGGTAAGAACTGATCTTATTGGTCAAATTACTTACTTTCAAGAGGACAAGAAAATGCGAAGGCAAGAAAAATCCTTTAATTTAGCTTTTAATAAAAACTAAATTTATATATATGCTATTTATAGGCATAATGTTCTTTTATAAAATGTAGAAATCAACAATGAAATTATAAAAATTTATCAAAATAAAAAGACAAGATGTCAATAAAAAAAAGCATTATTTTCTTGTAATAACTCCTTATTTTTCCAAAGAAAGCAAAATCAAATCACTTGCTTTATACCTGCATCATTGATGTAGATATTAAAATGTTATTGGGTGTACAGGATAATTTGAAGACAGGGTTTTTTCAACTCATAGTCCCTGTTTCTCATAGTCCAAAGTCTAGCACAATTAACGAAAGTTGGCATTCTAGATAATACGCCAACTTTTAAGATACATTCCAAAACAAGTATAGTACTTATTATACTTAGTTTCTAGACTATACTTGTTCAGGAAATCGTAATCCTAGTATCTATAAATAGTCAACTACAACCATCTATTTGAAGAGGCTAGAGCTTAAATAGTTGTTAGCCTTACCTTTGGCAAAGTATAGACTGCCTAATCGAGACATAATCATTTTATTGATTTTAAAGTAGCGTGTCGTTCAATAAAATGCAAATGGCGGAACCGTCTGGAATGTTTCCCTCAGAATTTCGTGCATATGGGATTATAACTATTCCGACAAACTGAACAGGCTATAATACACTTCCTGATCATGTTAAGTGTTTTAGTTTCAACAGTCAGACTCTGTGGGATATTAATCCCATGAGATGCTCATCCTTTTCAATGATGTGACCAAGAACAGTTATATTTATAAGCTCCTGATTAGACAGATAGGTTGTTAAACATACAGAGCTGCAATAAACTTTTTTTAGTACACGTATCCGTTATCTCTTTTCTTTCTTAACCTGTCCCAAAAATCTGTGTTTTGTAAAAGTGGACGCCAAAATTTAAATAATTGTAAAAATGGTGTGGGCATGTTTTGTAAAAACAATATTAGCTAATTTCAGTATGAATTTTTTGGGGGCAAATACACTTTTGAAGTATTTTATTTAATATTATTATTTTTTTTTTTATTCTGACCACAAATATATGATTGTCAAGTTAAGAATACTGGTAATGCCACAAGAAATATTTATTCTATAAATTCCCAAGTGAGCTTTTAAAGAACATGCTCCATTATAGGTACAACATAAATGTTAATACAGGGTGTTCTCATGTTAATTGAGCCCAGGTTATTCAAGAGATTGTGGCGGTTTCACGTTTGCCAAACTGATACATAATGAAGGAGTTATGTTATAATAAAACATTTGTTAATTTTCCATAGGTAAAACATTTGAAGTAAAATGTGTATTTAATTTTGTGTTTTTTTGCATTGTTTAACACTAGAACCGCAACCCGGTTGGTCTTTTCATAGTTTAATATAATTGTCATTATCAGTTGTAGACATTCCAAACTCCATACTTTTCCTAGAATCTTACATATTTTGAGAATCTGGATTGTCAATAACTTCGTTCCTTGGCCTTTAAATAGACTTTATACCGGTCAAAAGGACCAGCCTCCAACAGTTATGGACACACCTTTTTTTTATGTCAGTCTCGGATATCTCTTTGTTAGGATTTAGTTTCTCAAACCGTCAACATTACCTCTGTGCATTGTGTGTGAGATTTATAGTTGTTTTTGTTGTACATTTTTTTGCAAAGTTGATTCGACCAGTGAAGTGCAAACGTTTATAGAGTTATTTCTTTATTGAAAGTTCATAATTTCAATTTGTTGAGAAATGGCATTTATCTGAAATTAATTCACTAGAAATTGTATTCATTGCTACTCACCCGGAAAAAATGTTATTTGATGAACAGTTATTCCCTACTAAAGCAAGATGCAGGTTTACACAGTACATGACAAATTTGGAATAAAATTCTGGCTTTCTGTTGACACGAACTAAAAAAATGTATTGAATGGTTTTCCATATTTAGGTAAAGATGATGCTCGTTCAAAAGAGCAATCTCTCGCAGAAAATGTAGTTTGTCGACTTATGGATCAGTTTATAAAACAATTCGTAATGTTACTACTTCGAAATTAGGAAAACAGCTTCTGAGTATAGATATCGCTATGATGGGGACTATAAAACACATAAAGAAGGAAGTGACAACTATTTTCTAAAAAAGTATAGGACAGCTCTATGACTCGGGCATTCTGAAAAATGAAAACTGCACCGTCAATCAAGAGAATCCATCGAAAAATATAATTAGGTTGAATACATTACGCTATGCTGTAAATTACCTAGTGACTCTAAAATGAAGCCAGAAACCATTTTATATTACAACGCTACCAAATATGGTGTGGATGTGATAGATCAAATGGCCCGAATAAAACACTACAATAATTAATCACAAAAAAATTGGTAAATTATATAATGCAGGCAAAAATATAATACATTTTTTATCTTAAAAATGTAGTTTTATAACCCAAATGACCAAACCCTGACATTCTCTACTTTCGTAATCTCAACTGTCAAAAACTCCTCCCAATGAAATAATTGAGTATTTTATTGAGACAATGAAATAAGCAAGATCAATTATACAGACTCATTTCATTCTGACATTACCTATTTTTAATCTTCCTTATGTTCTAATTACTTCTTATTATGGAGACTTTCCTTTGCCTTTTGGTTTTGCCCTGAAAAAAAAAAAAAAAAAAAAAAAAAAAAATCAGTTAGCACTTTTCTAAAGATAACAAAATTGTTATGATAAAAGAAAAGCAAAGCGCTTGAAATCATGTTCATTCATATGCCAATGTACATATATATATATATATATATATATATATATATATATATATATATATATATATATATATATATATAATAAAGCCTTTATTTGTTCCAATAATACAAAAATATAAGAATAAAAACGAAAAACAAAATATAATAATGCAAAAACAAAGATATTTCCATAATTATACATAATAAAATAAACGAATAAAATACATTAGGTAGTTTCTTTTAAGGAACAAAGGTCCATTATTGAACAAAGGCCTCTCCCAATTCCATCCATTTGGACCTATCCTTGGCCAGCTTGTACCAAGAAGGAGCAGCATGTTTGCTAATATTGTCTTCCCATCTTGTGTATGGTCTTCCTCTCTTCCTGATTCCATGAAGGGGTTTCCATAGTGTTACAATCTTCGTCCATCTATTATCTGATGCCCTGATGAGGTGCCCAGCCCATTTCCATTTCTGTGATATGATCCTGCTTGCTATATCTGTGCAACCCGTCTCTTGTCTAATAAGTGCACTTCTTATTTTTTGGTTTCGTCTAACTCCTTTTATACTCCTTTCCATAGCTTTCTGAGTTCTTATTAGTTTTCCGAGACACTTTAAGTTTAGAGACCATGTTTGACAGCCATATAGTAGACAAGGGAGAACATTTTGGTCTAATATTTGGCCTTTTTTCTTGATATCTACTAAAGGATTCTTCATGATATGTTTTAAAGACCAAAATTTTCTCCATCCCATAGCGATTGTTCTATCTACTTCTTTGGCACTTTTATTATTGAAGCTCATTAACTGGCCTAAATAGACAGCTTCATCAACCCGTTTTAGTTTTTTGCCTGAAATGTGTATGCTTCCTCTTGTTGCATTTGTCAGGATTACAGTTTTTTCCTTACTTATAGTCAGCCCAGCTATTTTACTTCTGCAATCTAATTCTGATATCATTGCCTGTAATTCTTCTACTGATGTCGCGAAAATAACTACATCGTCTGCAAACCGAAGGTGAGTTAGCCTAGCATTATTTATGAGTATCCCATACTTCTTATCACTCCATTTAAGCAACTTGAAAATTTCTTCGAGTACACAATTAAATATATATATATATATATATATATATATATATATATATATATATATATATATATATATAGGATAGTAGAGCACTCGACTAATGAACTGGAGGACCTGAGTTCAAAACCCGGGCTCACACTAAATATTTTTTTTTATCTTCTAGTGTCATCGTTTGAGGGTTGGATTCGGGCTCCTAGACCATCCTTAGGTTCAACACAGGCTTTATTTAATTTATTAATGAGTACCTGCAAAGGGAAAAATCAGGCGGCTAGAACATAGTACTGACCACACTGTCTCCCTAGTATGATGTATGGTAAAGAATCAGATACCTCTACAGTATCTGCCCTTTTGGGTCCTTGTAGTTTTTTTAAGTATAGATCAAAACTAGTAAATATTCAGTACAAAATATGGTACCTTACGTCATATTATGCCTAATAATACATTTAAAAAATAATCTAAATGAAGAACATAAAACAACAAAAAAGAAGATTCAATATAGATGAGTTTTTAAATATTATATAGGACATATTTAAACAATTTTTAATAGTTATTTCTAATGATTATATGACATGGGAGGCCATATTTTGTGCTTCCAGAGTACTGAAGATGAGACATATGTTTTGAAAAATCTCTTTGGGATACTTTGAAAAGATATATCCTTGACCTTTTTCGATGATTTATTTATTGTTTTTTTTTTTTTATTATTATTTTGGAGATACATCATTCACTACCCTGTTGTCCAGTAAGTTCTAATTTTAGTACAATATATTGAAAAGTACGATATTCAAGAAACAATAGAAATACTTTTTTTTTAAAAAAAGGAGCAAGAAATGATTTCAGTTTGATAAAAAAAGTCATTAGTCCAACTTACGCATTCTTTCCTTTTTTCTTAAATGGCTGCCTTTTTACACCTGCGTTCTATAAAATTCAAGCAAATAGTCAAATATTTGAAAAGTCTTTATAAGCAATTTATGATCCAACAAAATGTATTACTTACTTGAGGAGACTTGCCTTGAGGAGACTTTGGACTATTTGGTTTCAAATTTGCAGGTTTGTTTTTATTATTCTTATTTTTCATCTGTAACAAAGGAATTCCAATGAAATAATTACATTAATTTCTAAAGAACATGAACATGTTTATTATTCATGGAACATTAATGTAAACCAACATTTGTAAAACTAAGAAAACAAAAAAAAATAAAAAATGAAGATACTATAGACCTCATTGACAAAAGAAACGATCATGACCAGTCATAGTAATATTTGTATTATGGATTTCTCCATTAACCCTTTCCTTACTAAAGACTTCTGTAGAAGTCGAGGCATGCCGTGCCGCTGGAAATAACAACTTGTACAGCAGTCCGACCCTCCTCTCTTGTTTACCGGCTCTTCCCTACGGCTGACTTTTCCAGGAGTTCGACCTTAGGGCTATTAAGCAAAGACTGAGACAAGATTTAGCTATTTCTCTCACCACCAGTTGTCGGAGAAATTAACTCTTTGTGTCGAGGGTGCTCAGGATTAAGAATACCTGGGTTCAGCTCAAAAAAACTAACACCGCCAGTGTTAGATCCAAATCAAAAAGGAGGATGGATTTTTTTGGTTTAATAAAAAAGTTTATTTATTTATTTAGCTTCATTGATAGTTAGTAATCAGTCGTCAGATATATTTTATTTACAAGTTACATAGGGTGCAGCATGCCGCACACTAGGTTATTTAAATATTGTTACAGAAATGTTTCGGCTATAAGCCATTTTCAATCTGTATAATTGTGCATTATCTCTTATTTATTATATCACAATCTTCAGATCTTGATTTTATAGACCATGTGCTTGTTTAGGTTAATGTAATTTAGTCTGATTTAGAAGGAAATATATTTTTGACTGCATAGTTAATGTCATGTTTTGAGTCTGCTTCTTTTAAGGATGGCTGAAGATACACATTCAATAAGAATATGTAAATAAATAATAAAATTGTTTTCCTGCAATTTGAAATTTTAAGGTAAATTATATAAACGTTTCCACACATGTAGAGAGGAGGCCGAGAATAGCTTCATAACTGTGGCCCGGCCTGGTAAAAAGATAAGCCGTAATACAGGGCCGGCCAGCCCGCGCTAGCCGCCATAAGGTAAGAGTTAAGTAATACTCAGGAAGCTAACATACAGCAGACAAACAAAAACATATTAAGAGGATCTTGTAATCTCACCAAAAACTACGAGGGTAATCCGAAGATATTTTTTGGCCAACAAATATCTTTGTATCTCTTAACAGTCTGTTTATATCTTACTTTAGTGGTCTACTGCGAGTTCAGTCGTCAGCACATATGGCACGTTTAAATTCTGTGTACGGTTAAATATAAAGGAGAGGGCCCTCCCAGAATAGCTTCATTTTGATATTCGCCGAATTGAAGCATTTCAAAATTAAAAATCAAAATATGAGATTTCAGTTCACATTTAAATTAATTAAAAAAAGAAAAAAAAGCTAATAAAACTATTTAAAAATTCTTACTTTCTGTTGGTTTGCAGGGCTGCTGATGGGACTTTGCCCTTTGGGGGGAACTGTTAAATTAGGAACCTAAAATAAAAAAAAATATCAAAAAAATGATTTAGCCATTATAAATCTTTTTGTTTGGTTTTATTTATTTGTTTAGGTATTTCTTTATATGTATTTTGATCTTAGGCAATAAAAAGTTTCAGGTATATTAATATTTTTCAATTTATATGTAAGATAAATTGAAAGAAAACATTTAAATTTAAAGAAATGAATCCTTATATAAATATGTATTTAAATATAAATATATCTTATCCTAAATAAATATAAAATTAAAATATTTTACCTTCTTTAGGTTTGTAGCATTCTTTGCCTTTCCTTGTGGTTCAGGCTAAAATATAAAGAATAATAATAATGATAAGTACATTACAAAAATATTTATTTATAAAACACACAGTAAAGTTTTTATTTCTAATCTGTTCAAAAGAAATAATTATTTTAAGAATCAATTTTGGTTGAGATCCATCTTGGCAAAAAAAAGATCCAATAAACAACAAAGGAAAACAAATCAGTTTTTTAAAATCAAATTCCTAGGCCCATCCAGCCTTTAATGAGGAGAATAACAGGCGGTAGGAGAATAGTACTAACCCCACTAGCTCCCTAGGCCAAAGGTCAAGAATTAGATACCTGTCCCTACAATACTATATACGGTACTGTATCTGTCACTCTGGGCCCTCATAGTTTGTTTGAGACCCTGTCCCATAGATATTATACCGAGATATTTGACTTAAAATTATTCTTAACAAAATTATTTTACAAACTATTAAAAAAATAAAAACGCTTTTAAGCCTGCCGATGACTGATCCAAAGCCCAGAATGAGAAAATGTTAACGAAGAACTATTGTAAATGAAGATTAACAAAAGTGTATTTTTTATTATTTATTTTCTTTACGGTGCACCAACATCTGGGTAATTAGCACCAAACAAAAGTGTATTATGAGAAAAGAGAAGTGATGGGTGGAGGAGGATCAGCTATTTTAATCCCGTCCTGTGGAGCCAGGAGGGTGAAATGGGCTTCGCTCCACGGGAATCTAAGGCCTTACGGGTTGTCATCTTGTAAGGGTTAAATGAATATTGTTTCAGTTATTATGAGAAAAACGAAAAGAGACTATATTATAGTACATAAAAAATGCATCTCACCTTTTTTTGGTTAGTAGGACTCTTTCCCTTGGCTGCCTGGGTAGGCAAAAAATAAAAGTAAACATTAGCAAATAGTAATGAAAACCTTCCATAAAATAAATATGTAAAAAGTTTTTTGACTTTCTAATCCCTTTCATTCCTTCCCACGGTCTTTCGATGCCTAACTTCCATTAATGGAATGAATACCAAACTATTCAAAACTATTAAAGAAGCTTATGCTTTTCAAGTTTTAGACTTTAAGGCTTCACACAAACTTAAATCAAGCACTAAACACTCTGATCCCTTTTGATCATATTACCCACTGCATTTCCTTGTCACCCGTTTTCCTGCTATACACAAAAAAGGTCAAGGAAGTGTGCCCCTTGCCAAAACAAGCTAAACCACTAAAACATTTCTTTAATTTTGACCAATCAAAAATATTTACTTTTTTTCGATCAGGGGCTTTTCCTTCCTTAGCATAAGTCAATACAATTTTTAATTAGAACATTTTACACTGTTCGTTTAGTATTTTAAGTAAATATGTTTATGTATAAAAATATATATAATTGTAGCGATTTATGAGTAACACAATGCTAGGAGGGGAGTTTTAGTCTCGGGATTCGCCCTTGAAATCGGACATCGAATTATTCATAAGTGATGGTGCTATGCACTTAAAGTTGAAACTGTGAGAGTACTAAAGGCGAGCCAGAGAAACAAGGCAAAATGTCATGTTATCTACATCTTTCTGACACAGAAAATAAAATTTATAAAAAAGTTGATCTTTTAGATTTGCCCTTTCTCTTCCAAGGTCCTGAATTACAAAACATACATTTCTACCATATATTCCAACATTGTCCTTTTAATCAGTTCTAAATCCTTTTCCCATGGTCACATACCCAGCTACACCCCTCCCTTCAGCTCTCTTTCCAAAATATAATAATATGTGTTTTCTAAACCAAAACCTAATGTGTTTGTAATAAAATAAGTTCTTGTTTCTTTCTGACATGTTTCTCAGAGGGGCTCAACCTTACAAATTTCATCAGCAATTCAGCAGGCTTCTTCAGATTCTTATTCTGGCAAGCTAACTATTCAAAATAATATTAAAAAAAAGTAATTCTTGAACGCATACGGATAGGAATCAACGTCAGTTACTGGATTTCATCCATCCAAGAAGTAGCACAAAAGAAGCAAACAATTACAGAAGTTAAGAACTATTTACCTTCAGTTGGTTTTGTGGAGCCTTTCCCTTTGGTAATGGACCAGCCTAAAAGAAAATAAATGAATAAAAAAATGTGTTCTAAGAAATTAATTAAGCAAACATTTCTACAAATTCTATTACTTAGGAATGTCATGATTAACTATTAAAAAGACTATGCCAAAAATTAATAGATATTTTAAATGCTTGAGAGAAAATAAATTGTTTTAAGTGTATGAATATCTAAACATTTATTGTAATATTTTTTTATTGCTACAATGTTAATTTAAATGTTTTAATTAAAACTTTTTAACACTTTTCCAAGGAATGTATCTATTGAGGTTGCACTTATGAAGGAATTGTTAGAAAATGTTTTCAAATTTTTATTGATCCTACCTACAATATGCAAAAGGATCCCCGTTACCATTTATATAAATATTTTTATACTTATTTTATTGGAATGTTTAACCCTTGAGTGGTTGACCCATTTCACACCCTTTTGATTTGCTCCTGTATATATGTTTCGATGCCAGGAGCCAGGAGTCTTTGCGGGAGGAACCCTAGACCAAAAAGACAGAAGGTGTTTACCTTCTGAGAAGAGAGGTGCTGTTTATTTTTTTCTGGATGATAGTTGTCCGCCATGTGCCTATTCTTGTAGCATAAGTGGTTTTTTTTTTTTGTATTTTTATTTTTATTATAATTTACACAACATTTACTTTTTGAATACTATTTTTTTGTTTGTCATTCACGCGACATTCTATGTAACTGTTTTCATTTTTTTTGTAATGCTTGTATTTTTCCTCATGTTATTGCAAAGATAATTTCTTCAGCAATGATCTGTAGTGTGCAGTCAGAAAAGGAATGTATGACCATTATCATCCACGCGACCTCTCTTGTTGCATAATAAGGTGCGATCGCTCAGTTAAGAATATTTCTCAGTAATGTGGCGTAACCAAACTCCCTTACTGAAGAAAATGCTTTGTTAAACACAACCTTCATGGTGTACTTTTTATTATTATTCAAATGGCTTTTACTATCTTTTATTGTGGGAAAAAAATGCAGACTTTAGCCAACATATTAATGAAGATTTTAAGACATTTTCATATATTCTTTCTTTCATAGTTTCAAACTCAATAGCTACTTTCTTTCAGAATTCATTGTAAAATGAGCAATTCATAAACATCTGACTTCATTAAGAGTAATTTTATCATCTGTAAGAATTGTTTTAGTTGATCAGGATAGGAAATTAGTTAAATAAAACTATTATTTAAAGTCAGATGATTAGTTGAGCTTAATTTATTTCAGTGATTTAACTAGGTAGTTATATAATTATTATTTTTAGCTTTCTATATTCAAATCTCTAAGAATTTGAGAATATGCGAGAAGTCTTATCTATTCATGCTGGTCAGGCAGGAGTGCAAATCGGCAATGCTTGTTGGGAATTATATTGCCTGGAACATGGTATTCAACCTGATGGACAAATGCCTTCAGACAAGACAGTAGGGGGAGGTGATGATAGTTTCAATACTTTTTTTAGCGAAACTGGTGCTGGAAAACATGTTCCAAGAGCAATTTTTGTCGACTTAGAGCCTACTGTCGTTGACGAAGTCAGAACGGGTACTTATCGGCAACTCTTCCATCCTGAACAATTGATAACGGGCAAAGAAGATGCAGCTAATAATTATGCCAGAGGCCACTATACTGTTGGAAAAGAAATCGTAGATTTAGTCCTCGATCGAACGAGAAAACTCGCAGACCAGTGTAGTGGATTACAAGGATTTCTTATTTTTCATTCTTTTGGAGGAGGTACTGGTTCAGGTTTTACATCGCTTCTTATGGAAAGATTGTCTGTAGATTATGGAAAGAAAAGTAAACTCGAATATGCTATTTACCCAGCACCCCAAGTGTCGACAGCTGTTGTTGAACCTTACAATTCTGTGCTTACTACGCACACCACACTCGAACACTCAGATTGTGCCTTCATGGCAGACAATGAAGCAATTTATGACATATGTAGGAGAAATTTGGACATTGAAAGGCCTACTTACACCAACTTGAACAGAATTATTGGACAAATTGTAAGTTCTATTACTGCTTCTCTAAGATTTGATGGAGCCCTCAATGTCGATCTTACAGAGTTTCAAACCAATTTAGTTCCCTATCCACGAATTCATTTTCCTCTAGTTACCTATGCACCAGTTATTTCGGCAGAAAAAGCATACCATGAACAACTATCAGTTGCAGATATAACTAACTCGTGCTTTGAACCAGCAAACCAGATGGTAAAATGTGATCCAAGGCACGGAAAATACATGGCATGCTGTGTTCTCTATAGGGGTGATGTCGTACCAAAAGATGTCAATTCGGCTATTGCAACAATCAAATCAAAGAGGACAATTCAATTTGTAGACTGGTGTCCAACAGGATTTAAGGTTGGAATCAATTATCAACCTCCTACAGTTGTCCCAGGCGGAGACTTGGCAAAAGTTCAGAGAGCTGTGTGTATGCTTGCAAACACTACAGCTATAGCAGAAGCTTGGGCTCGCCTGGATCACAAGTTTGATTTGATGTACGCAAAACGAGCTTTTGTTCATTGGTATGTGGGGGAGGGAATGGAAGAAGGCGAATTTTCTGAAGCAAGAGAAGACCTTGCTGCACTGGAAAAAGATTATGAAGAAGTGGGTATGGATTCAGTTGAAGCAGAAGGCGAAGGAGGTGAAGAGGCTTAAACAGTAGGCATCGTGCATTCCAGATTAAAACTTCAAAGTAAGAGAAATACTGTAATAAGCTATGAAGTGTCAATTTTCAATAATTGATTAATAAATGATAAACTTTTATTTAAAACTTATTTCGCACAGCAGCATTTCCTTTGTAGTAATAGCAAAAGGATTTAATAGCCATCATATCTGTGGCAGGTTACAAAATAGTTAAAGGATTCACTAGAAATGTATTAAGCATGCTCAAATATTTCTTTTCTGCAAGTTATTTCATCTAATAGAGCCAAAGCTTCAAATAAATAAAATGGCATCTTATTTATGAGTAAAAGAAAAGGCATCACCCCTATCCTGGCTAGAAAAGGGTGGTAACCTATAGATAACCCGTCCTAAAATTTGTAGTTAATAATAAATGGACGTTAAAATTTAAATAAAATTATTTATGAGTAACCAGACAATCTTTTTCTCGTATAAGGCTCAGATTAGGTGCCCCTAATGGGATTTAAATCACTGTGTAATACACAGGACAGTATATAACCGTCAGTAGGAATCGAACCCACCATCTCCCGCATATGAATCTAAAGCGTTCGCCACTAGACCACGGGGAGACCCCAACAAAACTGTTGAACGCAAAAAAACGGCTCCATAATGCCAACTGGTCACAAACTGCCAAGAACTCTCTAGTCAAACGGCACCCTCCGCACCTCTCTCGCCCTAATAGGATGAGAATAATAGCTAAGTCAAAAATGTCTCTCCTCTGTGTCAGGACTCTGAATATGGATTAATTTTCAAATTTTTATTTTTTAGAAAAAAATGACAGCCCAAGGAATTAATTTTTCTAGAAAATAAAGATTTGGATGCCACTGATGGCAGTGGGTAATCATAATCCTTATATCTGGTTTAATGATGAGTAAATGAATACTTTCAATCACTACTCTTCTATTTTTGTTATTTCATAAATAAGAATTTGGTCTCCATAATAAAGACCAGTTCAATTTTAGGTTAAGAATATCCCAGCATCGTACATCATTTCCAGACTTAGTGAAGAGGTAGTTATGAAAGTTTTAGATATTGCACTGAAGGGTTTCAGAAAGAATTGACTTAAAACTTTCACTGCATTCCTTACTTCAGTAAAATACCAAATAATTACAAAAATATTCGCCTGAGAGCTAAAGGCCAAACCACGTTGAATATACCAGTTTGTATTAGTTCAATGAAGCAATGTGGAGCATGGTTAGTACTTCTTGGGAGAGGGACATAGGAAAAACCTTATTTCATTGGCATTAGTTAGGTTTGGCAACCAGTAGATACCCTGTTGCGAAGGCAATAACCTAATGAAGCTATAGCCTGTCTAGATAAGCCCACGAGTTCAATTGCGCATGCGCAAACATCTGTGCAGGAATTTCTCCCTGCCCTCTCCTTTCTGTTCCACCATTTGAAAAGCCTTTTAATGATCAAACGCTTAACGTGAATCACTATAAAAAGTGATTACTACTCGTTTAGGAGCAGGAAAGGCTTTGAGAGGCCTGGCAAGGGAGATAGTGCTTAATGTTTATCAATACTTAGCCAAAGCTAAGGCTGAAAACAATTTAAACTATAACCTTCCTGATTCCACAAATGAGGGTAATGGTTGAAAACTGATAAGGTTACAAAAGGCAGTTCTTCCGCTATTTCTATTTGAAGAGGGCATAGTTTACATTGTTTATAGCCTTAGCTTTGGCTAAATATAACACTATCTCCATTCCCTGACCTCTCAAAGACTTCCCTGGTCCTAAAAGAGACATAATCAGTTTTTCCTAAGTTCCATGGAGCGTGATGTTCATTGAAATGGTAATGCAAATGGCAGAACTGTCGGGAATGTTTCCCTAAAAATTTCGTGCATGCAGGATTTGTACTATTTCATCTATCTGATCAGGCTATAGCTATAAATGAGTCTGGAAATAGAGCAATAACTTTTTTTTTTTAATAGTCCCTACTTAAGGAGATGATGGAAAGTTCAGAAAAAGTTAATTAATCATCTTAGATTTGATTATAAAAAGTATTTTATCAAAAGTCAAAGAATAATCAGACAGAGGGGGTAACATACAGACATAAATGAAATGTTATTTAGGTATATGAAAGCAATAGAATTTTTGTAATTACCTTTCTTGTTTTCTTCTTTTCAGCAGCAGTAGGAATGTTTTCCTTTTCATTTGATTTTTGCCGCTTTCCCTGGAAATGATCATTGACTTTATTAACTTCAGAAAATAACTTCATTAAGAAATGCAATGGTCAATTATAGAACAAGAAAATGTCTAAAAACAGGGAAATCATCATTGACTTTTTTCCAGCTCGAAACAATTGAACAACACAAGACAGTAATTTTTAGCAATTAGTTTTCAAAAATTCTCCTAGAATTATTTAAAATTGAATGAAGCTATGAACTAAATTAAACTTTGAACAAGTATTAGCCAGTAAGAAGACAGAATGAGCTGATTATTGAAAAATTAACGAAACAAATGTAGATAGAATTTTCTATTAAAATGCAATAGGCAAAGACATTTTTTAACAAAATTTAATGATTTTTATGAATTTGAGAAACTAGACTTTTAGTTATATATTCCCTAAAAAAATATACAACTATACATTATGATTGTTCAATTTCTGTTTAGAAATCAGGCCTTAAGGGGAGTAATTTCCGCTTAAGATACTGTCAGTTTCCTGTTGTTGAGGTGCCTAAGATCTTGTTTCGCTGAGATATTTCATTTTTCACAAACGATTATGACAAAGCATAAACTGTTTCTGTTCTAAGCTTTCAAACTGCAATAACTTCTCATGTCAATCTGATAACAAGTGGTATGGGAATATTATGGAAGAGAACCAATATTGGAAGCAATATGGACATTGTTACAAATTGAATCTGAATCACACAATTTTAGGGCTGATAATGTGAGAATAGATGAAAGTATAATTAATTTATATGATTACCTTGTTCTTTTTAGAAGCTCCATCACTAAGTTTCGTAATTTCTTGAAGGTATTCTTCTTCAGCAGCCTCTATTTCTGCCTCATAATCATCGCTATCCTCACCTTCACTGTCATCAGCTCCACTCTCAGCCTCTTCTTCTTCATCTCCTTCCTCCTCGGATTTATCATCATCTTCCTCGCTATCATCTTCAGTATCTTCATCTTCCTCATCGTCCACTTCTTCATCTTCATCAATTTCAATATCTTCCGAATCAATGCCATCTAAATTGTCTAGCATACTTTCTGTCAAGGATTCTACGCTAGAATCATCATCATCGTCATCATCATCATCATCAGATGCCTCTTTACTAATTTTACTTCCTTTTACTTTATTCTGTGGTTTAAGATCAGACTTGGTTGTCATTTTGGATTTTTTAGCGTTACTGATTTTTTCTAAAGAATTATCTTCCTCATCTGATGCTGCTTCCTGAAAGTATTAATGGTTCTTTATAAACATTTTAATTGAAATAGATATGTATTTACCATAAAAATAGAAAATGTCTTCAAAAACATTTACTACCAGATATATATAGATCTATAATTGCAAAACTCTAGGCTCAGCCATCTATAAGTATCTGGCTGAAGCTCAATTAAAAAGGGTGAAAAAAAATAAAAATTAAAGAGACCAGAAAAGTAGAACACATCATTTTGATGTAATAACTAGAAATCAAAATGATCGGTTCTACCTTTCTGGTCTCTTTAAATGGTTTTTTTTTTTTTTTTTTTTAGGAGATTTGAATGAATCTAGCTCTGAATGATTTTTTTAAAAATACGTCAACTTTTCACGTTCTTTGTCCTAGATAATAAACACTATTGAATGGTCGGCTGGAACAACGTTGTTTTAAAAATTGGTTCTCCGGTGAAAAAGAAAGAAGAAAATTATTGCGGAATGAGAATGTGAGATTGTTTGGTTAAAAAGTTAATTTTTCCTCAAAAATACTCATAACTTTAAAACAAATCATTTTAATTTAATTTAATGAACAAGAATTTTTAAAATCTATTTGTAAAAAAAAAAAAATGCTTACATTCTTGCGCTTCTTCACTTTGACAACTCCAGAAGGATAAACAACAACATCAGCGCCCTCAATAGTAGTCACTTCTCCTTTAACAGGTTTTTGGACTATCTGTTGCTTGCCTTTCGGCACTGGGGCTTCATTGGGGCTAACTGCAAAATAAGAATATATTCATGATCAACAAAAGTATCAGTAAATATTAACCAATGAATGTAGTTTAATAAATATACAATTGATACAAAAAAAAAAAAAAAAAAAAAAAAAAAAAAAAAACCATCTTGAAATTGACAAAATTTTGTTTTTGAAGTCATGCCGAATTTTTTTAGTACAAGAAGGGAAGGTATAGGTAATTAGTTACAGGAGAAATTCAAAGCAAAATCATGATTTAATATTCTAAAAAAGGTAATGGAAAAAAAAAGAAAAAAAAAAAAAGTTCATGTAAATAAGTGCAACCATTATCTCATTATATAATACAATTAACAATACTTCTATTATGATGTCAAAGTTAGAATAACTTACTTGTTGATATATAGACAGGGAAAGATTTCGATGACGCAGTTCTAACATACACTGATTCGATGTTTCTCTTATCACCAACTATAATATGATCACTAGCAAGAACTTTGCCAATAGATACTATATTATCACATATTTCTTTTGCACTCATCCCTGCATGTCCGCACTGGAAATATAAACATACAAAATGTATTTAAGTAGACAACTAGCTTCAAATATTGTTTCATTATTGATTTTTTTAACAGAGGAGGCTGTGAACCATATGCTAAACAGAAAAATAAAATCTATTTTTAAGTTTTCACTATTATCACAGAGATTAGAATGAACTGTATGTCTGGCATTAAGAATGGTAATTATTTTTCATCATTCTATATTAGGTTAGCTAAAAAACATTGTAACATTGGAAATTATTAACTTACCTTAATGGAATAAGTATTTCCACTTCCGGAGCTAAAAAGAGCGACTTTCCGAAGACCCTTCTCAAACTCTGATTTTAAACTTTTACTGTCCAATTTCACAGCACTCACACACCTAGGGGTAAAAAATATAGTTATATAAGTAGTTCATAATTTTAAGAAAAATACAAGGATTTTAATCGGGATTTCATGGCAGCACATGTCAAAAAAAAAAAATAAAATCAAACAAATCCTGAGGAGGTTGTGACCACCTTTCACAAGCCTCTCATAGTTATACTCTTAGTTGTTGTTTTTTTTTTCTTCTATCTCAAGAAGAACATTATCTCTACATTACCATAAGAGAAATTGGAATTGTAATGGAAATTAAATTTCTTCTAAAGGAATGGAAATTGGTAATGGGAATGGGGATTCCATTTTTCATAACCTTCTTTCCAAAAAATGGTTATCTCTGGTAAAGGTTCAACATGTGTTCACAATAAATATGAACAATAATGTAATAAACCTTTATTTTATTATTGCATAAAACAAATTGTTGGGACTTTTTAATTAAAAAAAAAATTAACAGATAAATTACTAAATACAACTAAAAATAGGTCAATAAAACTTCTCTTATTTATTTTGTCTCTTCCCTAAATGTTTTACATCTTTGTTGTGCCTCTTCAGAGTACGCATGTTATAAATACACAGGCTTACAGCCTCAACTTACAAGGAGAATCGTCGACCAGTAAGGTCATGCCCAGGAAGGTTCCCTCCTTAAGTTGAGGCTGTAAGTCTGAGTATTTACAACATTTCCCCCTGATGTCTGATAGGAAACACCGGAGTGAAACATGTAGGGAAGATTGAAAATAAATATCTTTAAAGTAAATAATATTTTTGAAATGTTTAAGTATTGTTTTCATGCATGAGCTGAAATCTGTTGAGAGTTGTTGAATGTTATATGGTATGTGAAGCCGACTGACATCTGCATTCTGTCAATATATGTTTTACTGTAAGAGTCCTGTTACAATATTTACGAACAGGTCTGTCTTTTCTATTCATTAAATACATGTGAGTCAGGAAGGTGTGGTCAATGCACTGTCTGTTAAATTTGACAACACCAAAATAAAATAACAAATGAATCAATGCAACATACTTCCTGGATCGAGCAAATCTTCGGCCGATCCTTGCCATCTTGTTTACCCTACCATCTACGAGAATGGCATCGAACCTATTGGCAAGCTTCGCTCTTTCTTCAAACTGTGAATATTCTTTCTTAAGTTTTCTTATAGGAATTATCTGAAAAAAAAGGATTAATTAATTTAAATTTCTACTTAATGTCTACTTACACATGACAAAGGTTTTTTGGGCGGGTTTTCTACAGGCACCAACCTTTTCTAGCCATAGGGGTAATGCCTTTAAAAAAAAAAAAAAAAAAAAAAAAAAAAAAGAAAGAAAGGCCACCACCCCTAATGGGAATTGAGCCCACGACGTTAGACATGGAGGACACACGCCTTAGCACTCACGGCCATGGGTCCGTATAATAAAATTAAAGAATAAGGAATGAAACTATAAATTGTTTATACTGGAAAAATTGTCACAAACCTCAGATATGAAATCTATTTCATTTTTTCTAAGCATCTCTTTGTAAAAGTCAATAGCTTCGTCTGGTTCATTTCGCTTGCCTTTTAAATCAGGTGTAATCAAGCATACATCAGGAGCTTCAGGAAGTATTAAATGAGGCAAAGAGCTGAAATAAAGGGTTCAGGTTAAAAAAGAAGACACATCATGGAAAAATATATAACATAAATCACTAAACAAAGGAGAGTGAACATCTGATAAACTAATCAAAATATTAAACAGTATATTAAAAAATTAACTATTCCTTACTGTACCATAGATGTCGGCACTAATGGCCCAGCTGTTGGTGCACCGTAAAAAAAAAGTATATTAAAAAGAAAGAAAGAAAGGAGGCATACGGAAATCGCCAGAATAAGAGAAACTTATCTTGATAGTGTCTGGGAATATAAATCATAAGTCTGAATTGGTCATATATGTATATATGTGTATATATATATATATATATGTGTGTATATATATATATATATATATATATATATCATCGGTTATCAACGGGCACTGGTGCATTCAACATGGTTATGGCCATGTTGTGTGTTCAAAATGTGTTCAGTAATCCAACCTTGGATTACTAAAATTGCACTCTACATAGGGGAGTTAATTGATTCTTCGCATTAATAAACAAATTAGTTGAAAGGAATCAAAGAAAATATCAAAAGTTAGACATTAAGTTTCAAAAGCTCTGCCTTTGGCAGCCACCTGAACTGGTTAAAAAATAAAAAAATTCTATAATTTTGTAGAGGATAGCATTTTCATTTTTCTAGAGTTAGTTGATAAGGCAACTACGCCTTTAACATTCCACTCTTCTCCTTTCTATGTTTTAGATAATTCCCAGATTGAAGACAAAAACCATTTAACTAACCAAGGAGTCAAATGTCAGATAATCATTTTAGAATTTATCATTATCAATAATCAATTAAAATTGCTGCATCTAGGCATAAATATAAAATTTATGTTTTTATTCACAATAAACTTTCATATAAATGCAATAAAAAACTAAATTTAAACAAAAATTAAATAAAAATGCCTTTACACCATTGCACCATATTTCCTAACCAAGATTAAATCAACTTATTAGCTTAATAAAAATCACTCCCAGAGAAATACTACAATATAAACCTAAAACTTCAATTGAAATGCTCATGATCATCATTCTCTCTTAAAAAGAAAATTTGTTTATTGAAATAACAATGCTTCGTCAAGTGAGTCGTAAGAGAGCAATGATTATTTTAATTAACTTTAATTTAATAGTTGTTCTTTAATTTAAAGAAGAAAAAAAATAAACTTACATGTGGAGTACCCCTTTAGATTGTGGAGAGACTTTATGTAAGCTAACTTGTAACATTACATGCTGGTCTTCAGTGAAAAGGTCTTTTTGTTTTGGTTTATTAGAATTTAACACCTTCAAAAGTGCATTCACACCATTCATTACCTGCAAAGTTTAAGACAATACAAACAATAGTAAAATTTAGAAAAATATATATAATATAATTGCAGAGTAATGATTCAAATATGCCTACATTTATTTCAGTGAACAACGTTGGGTCACTCACTTCAGCGCTTTTCTTTGCTAAGCTCCTGCGCCTTCTCTTTTTCTTCTTCTTTCCAGATTGCTCATTCTCCCCTGAAATTTCACTGCTTACTTTTTCGTCTTTCTTTAAAACATTCACTTTTCCATCAGCTTGTAATTTGTTCTTATTAAGCTTCTTTCTCAATTTTCTCTTAGATTTAGGGCTCAATGCTTCTTCAAGTTTTAGCCCTAACTCAACTTCAGGACTCTTATTCTCAGCCGTACCATTCTCTGTTTTGCTTCTAGTAGCATGATTTTTTAATGGAGTTAAAGCATTTTCTGATAGATTTAAATCAAAGGGAATCTTAGCTTTTCTTGAGTCAACATTCTTCTTAACTGGAGAAGTATTATTCTCCTGAACTGGTGACTTCTTGTTTCCAACCTTTCCAGCAGGGGACTTGTTTGGTTGTTTCTTCTGCTTCTGTTTAGTCTTTAAGCTCATTGGAGAAGTTTCACTAGCAACTTCTGAGTTTGAAATATCTAGAGGCTTCAATTTACCTTTACCTTTTCGTTTTGGAGACTTGCTTTCAGATTGGAGGCCATCCTGATTTTTCTTATTATTAATTGTAGGGTTTACTTTTAGAGATTTTTTAGTAGAGATATTTCTAAGTGCATTAGCTGGCAAAGACATTCCATTTTTATTTCCTTTAACTTTAATTTCCGATGGATCGTCATTTATAATAGAATTCAAAGCATGCTCGGCATTCTTGAGGGAAATATTAACATTTTTTTTACCAATAGGATTTCCAAGAGATTTTCTTACCTTACCTCCTAATGAAGAATTAACTGTGCTCTTCTTCGTTTGTACATTATTTACCTTAGGCGTCTTCATGATTTAAAATAAAACCGTCAACAAAAATAAAAGTACATGCGGATATTAAATTTGTGAGGACCGGCCCTAACCACGTGTAGGAGATGCAAACAAAACTCTTTGTAACCCTGTGTAACCTACTCCTGCTTGTAACAACAAAGAAGTTTACATTCCATGCTGTTTCAAATCGAGAGTACTAAAATAGTACCAAAAGAGCCAAATACATAAATATAGACAATTCACAATTGAAATGTATTCAAAGAACCATTTTTATAACTTAAGCATGGCTTTAATAAAGCCAAGCTTAAGTTACAAAAACAAAGCCGCTTTATTAGGGAAATAATTAATTAAAATCATGGGCGTATATATCATACATCGTGGGCTGCAGCCCCCCCCCCCCCGAAATTTTGAGTTGATCGGTAAAAATGTCATAAAATCTTTAAAAATAAATTAAATAATATCATTTAGTTCATAAAAAAATATTCCATTTGGGGTGTAATAGCGTTTTAGTTGGCTAAAACTTTTCCAAGATCTAAATTGTTAGTATTCCATACACCGGAAATGGTCTCAGCCCTCTACGAAATTTTCCCAGCCCCCTACGAAATTATTTTCTATATACACCCATGATTAACATAAAATATAGCTAGTAGTTGAGTAATATAAAAGTTATTCATAAAAATAATCCCACTAATTTGAACGTTGGCATACATTTTTCTTATAAAGTAAGGTATAGGTAAGGTATTAAGGTAGCTTAGAGCGCATCTGTTTTGATTTATAGATGTTGAGAGGGGAACAGAACAATCCAAATAACAATAATTGGGGTATGTATAATTGAGGTGAAGTTGAAAAATTCACGGAACATATTTTTTTAAATATTAAAAAATCAGGGTTGTGTTGAATACTGTGTCTACAGGTTACCACCCTATTCTAGCCAGGATAGGACTGATGCATTATCTTATTTTGAAAGAAAAGCCTTCATCCCTAGTGGGAATCGAATCCTCGAACTTAGATACGGAGTGCACACGCCTTACCACTCACGACCATCCGGCCTTTGGTTAGCATACATCTAGAAATAAAATTTTTTGGACCCAGAGATCATTCGTTAGCTCTGTATGGTAAAAACTCCTCTCAAGCAGAAATAGTAAAAATACATTTCGGCGCAACTCTCTTCCTAACACCTGCGTTTTTCTTCGCCTTAAAAATAATTTTGGAAGAATCCTTCACTCGTTTTTGAAGCAATATCAACCGCATACCATAACCAATAGGAACATTAATTGTCCCCGAATATGTGGGCGAAATACCTATGTCTGCCCCATCTAGCCAGATGGTGTGCTGAAATGATATTCCTTAGAAACCATCCTTTTCATAAAAGAGTTAGAGATCTCTCTAACAGCATCTTCCTATTTCAAATCGACGTTTACAAAAACATTTATGTTCTTGCTGTTCATGGCAAGAATATTTACATACACACATATGTATACTAATAGCGTTTTTTTTTTTTAATTTATTTATGAGCATGGGGGCGATGTTAGCTCAATGGTAGAGTTCTCTACCAGATTATTAGTCCAGTGCAGCTTATTAGTCCAGTGCTCACTGGACTTATAAGCTGGAGGACCTGAGTTCAAATCCCGAGCAAGCACTAAAGATTTTTTCTTCTAGTGTCTTCGTTCATGGGTTAGATTCGGCCTCTTTGACCATCCCTAGGCCAACTGAGCCTTTAATTAGTTTAATAATGGGTACCTTCTTGCTAATGACTCAAGCAGTTGAAGAAGCAAGGGGAAAATCAGGCGACCGTAGCATAGTACTGACCACACTATCTCCCTAGTGTGCCTTATGGTCATGAATCAGATACCTTTATAGTATCTGGCCCTTGTGGCCTGTTACGGGACTGATTTTTTTTAATTTATGAGCATCCGCGACCAAGGCCCTTATAGCGTTTTTTGAAAATAAGAAAATAAAAACGACCGCACGCGTCGGTTGTGGTGGGTGGAGAAGATCTCGAAAAGGTATAAGATGCTGAGTTGTCTACCCGAAACGTTCTTATTGTTAAAAGACTGTTGGTAGGTCTATTGTAACTATTTTAGTTTCTAACTTTCCTTATATTAGGCTGGAAGTATTCTTTATATTTTAAAATATTCGAGTACTATTTAATTAATTTAAACTTGGCACTTTTTTGCCAGAGGGTGGCGGCCCAGTGAGCGGGTAAAAATAAACAAGCAGCCAATATCCTTAATTCACAGTTCCACTTCCCAACGTAATATTAAGATGCTTACAGAATTGTTTGCATCCTCTGGAATATTTTGCTTTGGTTAGTTCGGTTACTTCGGAATTTTTTGCTTTGGTTAGTTCGGTCAAACAGTCTGATAGAAGAGGAAAACCGGACTACAACTATAAGTTTTAGTTCTGCGTGTACGACATAAATACGACGAATGCGTACATTTATAAAAATCCACTTTCACGCGTCATGCATGGTGATTTATTCTTTTTTTATTTGTTTAGGATCTAAAGTTGGACAGAATAACTTTTATTAATAAATATTGTGTTGAAAAATAACATATTTGTATGAACATCAGTTCCAGGTACCTGTATTTAGGCAAAAATAAAATAAACAGAGTGCTGTTTTTTTTTTTTTAATTTTCTTCTTCTTTTTTTCTTTTTAATTCTTGCTCAGCTAGCAAAAATTTCAATGACGAATTGAGGTTATAGGCCCACTAGATTGGCGTCCACTAAATTAAAACTTTTAAATAGACAGATTACCAAAGTCTCTGTTATGTTTCCTTACATAATAAATTTTATTTTAGGTCTTATAGTACTTAATGGATAATGAGAAGATTCCATTAAGTTACTGTTATTAATAGAGTACAAATTAAATAAAACTTTAATAAAATAAAAGTAAATGAAATATATTAATATAAAGTAACTTAAATAATAATAGCATTAATTTTTAATACTCCCGTAATCGATTTTAAAAAAATCAGCTAATAATTTTATGTATGTGGCGTTTTCTGATCAATATGGCGTCGATATAGTGTTTCGGCGTCTGGGGTTTTGTGTTTGTTACTGTGGCTGGTTTGGAATTATTCAAATTCCTTTGTAATATTTTAATTTTTGTATTGACTTAAATAAATAATAACCTAAAATGGGGGAAGACCAAAAAGGTAACTATCTTAACATAGTTTCGTAACTGTGGAGCCCTGCGTCTTAGCTACTGTATATTTAATTTTACGCCATTTATTTTCTAAAAAACTGTTTTCGCATTCAAATAAAGAGGCTTAACATTTTTCTTTGATAACTATTCGATAAACTGATTTCCAACGTTAATTCAAAGAAATCAACTGCTCCAATTTTTTAGAAAAAACATTTCTTATGAACAGCTTTTCTTTGAGATGCATTTTTGTTTTTTGATTAGTGTTGACTTTTTTCTCTAAATGTATAATTAGTTTATTCGATACTCTGTCACTAACTCATCTTGGTGAAATTTATGTAATTCCAGTCATTTTTTTTTTTTTTTTCAATTTGTAAAGATATGTACAAAGATAATCCAATGTAATTGTCTTAATTCTAGGAATTGTCAAATTTTGTCATTTACATTTGAAAGGGCAACTGTTGTGTTTTCTTTTTACTTAAAAATGTACTATGTAGTTTTTGGTTATTATGAAGCTTGGGGTAATTTTAGATAGAAGTCGTTTAAATGCTGTATTCTCTTTATTAGGTTATACATCTGTTATGAATTTTTATTATCTTTATTCTTCGTAGATCAAATCTTACCTATTGCAGGATTTATTTTTTTAGATACCTTGAGTATTATTGCATATATGTAGAAAATAATAGTAAAGAAACACGTAGAAAATACCCTCAACTGCACATGAACATACCTGTTTGCAAAAGTATCCCACATTTGCAAGGCTATACTCCAGCATGTTTTTGACTAATGATAAATTTGAAGACTACATACATTATGTACAGTTAAGAGTAATTTCTACATGTTTCTGTAAGGGTATCATTTTAAAAATATATCTTAGGATAGATTATTGATCTCTGTATACATTATTTGTTCTTTCTGAATACGTTTGTTGATTTAGTTCATAGTTACTTCACTGACTTGAAATAATATTTTTGTATCATTCATGAGAAGAACTCGAACTTCTTGTGTGAACCATTTTCATTTGTTTGTCATATCTCCACTTTCTCATTTGATGAAATCCTAAATTGAGGGACTTTAAGACCAGCTATCTCTTGGCATATCCTTTGATTTCACTGCTTCATTTGAAAACTTGTATATATTATTAGGAAATAAATATGATTAATAACTAATTACCTAAATATATAATAATTTCGTTTGTTGCAAGTAAAAACCTATTGGAGTCAGCTTAATAGTTCTCTTTTTTTTTCAACTTATAGTAACGCTGAATTGAGAGATTTCATTTTCTGCATGCTCTATTTCATAAATATTACATTTATTTGACCATCGTCCACCAGCTTGACACTCACAGCTGCAATGCATTCCTGCCAACCTGATCTAATACTCCTTCCATCCTCCTTTCTTTCATCTCTCTTCTTTGAGTTTTAAATAAACTCATCAAAATTGATTTGTTGGAAATTTCCAAATTAATACCAAAACTTTTTTAACCAATTGAAATGAATTTTTAATAGATTGATAAGTATGCTGTGTTTATAGCACCGCAAAACATGGGTGCAGCTAATTTTATTTTTAAATAAAGAATCTTTCTTCTGAATGAAGCAGAAATAATGCAAATTTAAAAGGTCTCATGCCCATGCATGCGATCAGGGGGCCGCTAACTAAGTTTGAAATTAAATTACATGTACTCTATGAGAAATAAAGAGCAAATGATAGAAGGTTCGGATGCAGTCCTTAAAGATTAATAAAGCTCAGATGGCCGTGTTCCATTATATTTACACAGGAAATCCTCTTTGTGCGGTCTGAGAGACTGCACACCTGTAAACACCAGTTAAACTCGGCATTGATCTTGGTCAAATAAAAAAAGATGTGTTGCAAGATAAACTTGGGAGCGAGGTTAGCTCAATGGTAGAGCACTGAACTAATATGCTGCAGGACTTGAGTTCAAATCCTGAGCGCACTAAAGATTTTTATCTTCTTGTGTCTTCGTTCACGGTTTGGATTCGGCCTCCCTGACTGACCCTTGGCCAATCCAGCCTTTAATTAATTTATTAATGGGTACCTGCAAAGGGGAAAATCAAGCGGCCAGAGCATAGTACTAACCACTCTATCTAGTGAGCCTTATGGTCAAAAATCAGATACCTCTACAATATCTGCCCCTCGTGTTAAAGGACTGTTTTTTTTGTTTTTTTTTTAAATAAACTAAATCAGTACTTTGGAAATAGGGGCTTTCATCAAAACCAGATTATTAATTTTCCTGTACCGGCCGATATTTTTACTTTCTTGCAATGAAACTCGGCAGAAAACATGCCCAACTAATGAGAAACGTGTGCTGTAAAAAAAAGCAAAATAAATCCATAAATGTTGGGGGTTTATCCTAGAACAAAAGTGATTACAAAATTAATTATAAAAGTGAACTGTTCATCTATAGTATAAAAATGAATCGCTGAATGTGTTGCTAAGCGCAAATCTCGAAAGCAGCTGAACCGATTTCGCTAATTCTTTTTTTATAATATTCCTTGAAGTACGAGGATGGTTCTTACTGAGAGAAAAATTAACAAAATTGCCTGAAAATGTCTAAACACTTTTCTATATTCCCATACAAAAGATTAGTTATAATATTTAAAAGTTAATTTGAACTTTAATACCATACCATTAAGTTTAAGTGTTAGTGGAGTGGTTCTGGGAAGGCAAAAAATTGAGTAACGTTAGTATCGTATAAATATTAATGTCAATATTTATACGATGGTAACATTACTCAAAAACCAATTGTCTATGGTAAAATGTAAACTTGTCTGTGGTAAAATGTTACTTGAAATGTAAACGTCTCTTTGCTGTGCATCTATAAACAAACATAATATTACTAAATCTAAAAGCCACAAATTTCTATAAAATTTCAAATGTGTTGTGTGTTTGTGACTTACTAAATATGCCTCCTATAAGGCGGCGGACAAATTTAGGCAGAAGAACCCGAAATGCAATGAATCAAATTAATTTTAAGTGTTTTATCATTTTTATTTTTTGACATAATGTAATTGTTGACTTATTCATTTTCTTTTTTTATCTTACTAGCTGACCCGGTGTCCCGAATAGCAGAATAAGTATTAAAAATATAAAAAAATTAAAGAATCGACTGTTTTTTACGTCCGTTCATTTATGAGACAAATTCATTGTAACAGCAATACTTTATTTAAATGCCATTATAATTATTATAGAGTAAAACATTTTCTGTTGATTTTGTATTAATATAGTTTATTTTTCAGAAATGCATCATAAACTAACCACCTTGTTTTTTTTTTATTTTTAGACCGCGATAAAGATAGAGACAAGGATAGAAGAAGACGTTCACGCTCCAGAGACAGGGACCATCGGAAAAGATCTCGATCTCGCAGCAGGGACAGGAGAAGTCGAAGCAGAGACAAACATGAAAGGAAACGTAGCAGGTCTCGGTCCCCCAAGAAGAACAAGGGACGACGTAGGAGGCCTTCATTATATTGGGATGTACCTCCTCCAGGATTCGAGCACATCAGTCCTCTTCAGTACAAGGCTATGCAGGGTACATTTACTTCATCCTCAATTAGTTTTGGTGGAAGCCATGTTCTTGATAATTTATTTTAATATGAAAGTGTCTAGTGCTATAAGGGCTCAGCCATCTAGTGCATTTATTAATTTTGCTACATCCAGTACTTAAACAATCAATATTACTCATTTTTTTGTTTTTAAGGGCTAATACTATCTTCTGTGATCAAAATCCAAGTCATTTTCTACAATTTATGACTAACAAATAAATCAATATTTTTTAATTCATTATGTCATAAGTTTTATATGGGATGTTAAATTATCTGAAACCTATAAGTTTTTTTTCTTACAAAACAAACTGACTGCACTGTGTGTGACGAATGTAAACGCTCTTTTGTTCATGGGCAGATCGTTCATAAAATTGTTATTATTTAATGAATCGAAAAAATCCATTCATTGAATTATAATAATTTTATTACCAATTTTTGATGGATTTTTTAATAGAACATGAATTGTTCACCATTTTTGAAAAAAAATGAATATTTCTTTAAAATCCTACATACTTCAATAGATTTTACCTTCTTTCAAAATAGTTTTAGTTTTTTTTTTCTAGATTAAAAATTGTTGCCTGCAGACAGCTGTCCGTGAAAAAAGAGGGTTTCTGTTTGTCAGTGTCTGTTATTAATAGTGAAATTAAAAAGCTATTTCTCTCTCTCTCTCTCTCTCTCTCTCTCTCCTCTCTCTCTCTCTCCTCTCTCTCTCTCTCTCTCTCTCTCTCTCTCTCCTCTCTCTCTCTCTCTCTCTCTCTCTCTCTCTCTCTCTCTCTCTCTCTCCCCCTCTCTCTCCCCCTCTCTCTCTCTCTCTCCCCCTCTCCCTCTCTCTCTCTCTCTCTCTCTCTCTCTATATATATATATATATATATATATATATATATATATATATATATATATATATATATATTGGTAGAGAAAAAGATATGTGATATTAGAATTTTAACCTACAAATGTGTACTCTTTTTCCAGCTGCTGGCCAGATCCCTGCCAACATAGTTGCCGATACTCCACAGGCTGCTGTCCCTGTTGTGGGATCCACTATTACCAGGCAGGCTAGGAGGCTGTACGTTGGCAACATTCCTTTTGGAGTTACTGAGGTAATATTTTAGACGTTTCAGCACCACTTTTTATTCGTCAGTAGTTTTCTAAGTAATTGTTAAGATTGTTAGGATCATGGCAAAACATTACATCTATGGTAAAATGGAATATAAGAATTAAAAAAAAAAAGAATGAGAGGCAATTATATCTCTGGAGATTGTAAAGAAATGTGTTCTTCAGGTTTAGCCGTCCTATTGCACACTGGGAAGAATAATGGTGTATCTATGTCCTTTGTTACATTTATAAAATAAAATGAGGAGCTTAGTATCAAAGTTGGACAACTCCACTTTTGCTTTTTTTACAGGAGAGGCAAAAAACCATATCTACTATATTGATGTCAGTATCATGGTGATTTTTTAATATGTTATTCTTATAGGCCTCAGAAACATTATTTCAAAGGCACTACAAAATTATATAAGTATTAAGGCCGTAATTACACTTTAAATAGTGGAGTTGCCTGTTTTTGAAACCAAAGGGAGCCATTTGAAAATTGAACCTATCCTGTTTTGAAACCAAACAAATATGAATTTGGTATGCTCGAGGGTGTTTTAATATAATGTAATTATGTTTAATGTATTAAATCAAAATTATATAGTTAAAAATTACATGAAAAAGGTTATTTACATACAGTTTGACAAAACTGAAATGAAACTAAATTATCCTTATTTTATTAAGTTTAGAAAAAAAGTGGCTATCCTCTTTGCACAGTTTTACCTATAACTACATGTATTGAAGTGGCTGTGCTATAATTTTCATCGCCGTACTCAGCCATACCTGTGCACAGCTAATAAAATAAAGTTATCAATTAGCGATGCGATTATTTTATGAAAAACGAGTTAACCATTATTATTTTCTGCAGAGTTGTTGAAAAGTTTTTAATAGCAAATAACTGAACATTAACGATGAGATCTATTTAATATCTAGTGTGAAACTGTCAATATTTATTTGTTATACGCGAAAATACCAAATTAGCTGATAATTTATTCACCTGAGGTCTTGAAAATATATTTGGAAGGGTACATAGCGCTACCACTTGAGTAAAATATGAATATTTTAAATTAAATACCGGCTGTTTTTCACGGTTGTTATATAAAGCCCGTTTATTAATAAAATAATTATTCTGTAGAATTGGTAGTGGTCTCATTCGACTCGGCACAAAAGAAATTCTTAAAAAATCATACCTAAATCAGAAAGATTCAAGTACCTAGAGGTTTTGTCCCAAAATCCGGCATTCGGAACCACAGTGTGCCGGATAACAGCTAGTTATTAATAAGAATTATCGCCAAATGCACTTATTACAAGTAACTATAAACATTCAGCCATGATGGATTTGTAGTGCATGTTGGGAGCAGATTGCATGAATGCAAGCTTCTCATTGGCTACTGATGGAGTTGTCATTTTTTGAAACCAAACTATGTTGGAATTGTCCATATTTTGATTCTGAACAGTTGAAATAAACGCTATTTTACCTATTTGCTGTCCGTTTTTAATGAAAAACAGTTATAAAATCGAATGCAGCATAACAATCCACTTAAGAATCGACAAAAATCTCAAAACTGAAAAAAATGGAGTTGTCCAATTTTGATACTAAGCTCCTCAAATGTTCTCTAGATATTATAGCTATTTAATCATATAATGCTTTTATACTTTCATTCATAGAAAATATTCCCATTTCTTGAAATATCTTTGAACCCCAGCTATATTTCTTTGAGTTTACCTAATAGTACAAATATCTCTGACACCCATTTTTCAGAGTTTAACCAGTATTCTTCCCCAGGATTCCAGTATTCCCCCTCAGGATTTTAACCCGTATTCTTCCCCATATACATCCTAAAACTAATAATAACACAAATAGAATTTATTCACAAGCCCTCTTAGTCACTGAATGTGTTGGGAATATCTTATTTAAAAAAAATAAAAAAATCCTAAATACACTGTTTTTTTTTTTTACAGGATGAGATGATGGAGTTTTTTAACCAACAAATGCATCTTTCTGGTCTTGCCCAAGCAGCTGGTAATCCTGTACTTGCCTGTCAAATTAATTTAGACAAAAACTTTGCTTTCCTTGAGGTTTGTTAATATTTATATATTAATACAATTAAAGTACTGTATAAATTTATTCTGATTGTGGTGCTTTATAATTAATAGTTCCGGTCCATTGACGAGACCACTCAAGCAATGGCCTTTGACGGAATCAACTTTAAAGGACAGAGCCTTAAAATTAGGCGGCCTCACGATTATCAACCAACTCCTGGTATTGCGGACGGTTCAGCTCTCAACGTACCTGGTTAGTTGCATTCCCTAATAACTGTCTAAATTGTTGTTTTTTTGTGTCTATTGTATAACTATTTTAGGTAGTTTAATATACAGTTTTTAATAACCAATCTATTTATTGATATGGCAACCTAGAATTGTTGCCTCCCCATTGTCTTATCACTTATAGACAAATCTTGTCTGATTAGTTTTTAATGGACAAATGATAGACTAGTTTATACTATTCAAGTATAAATAAATAGACTTATTTGTTTGTCATATTTTGTGTTCGAATCCGTTGCTACTGCCAACAGTCGCTTCAGAATGACTTATGTCAAAAACAAACACACAGTACTCCAATAAATACCAGAGATTATGGTCACCACCTTCAGATAACACAACAATATATTTACGATCAGACCTAACCCACTAGGTTATGTACATTAAATATTTTCATTTAATCATATTTTTTTCTTCTAATTGCAACTACTTCATTTTTCAGAATAACACATTAACTTGGGTGGGTAAACTATTGTACTTTAATGATAATTAATTTATTAGTTATTAATGCATAACTTTGGATTAGATACTGTGATGTTTTATCCCTTTTATTATATCTTAACATTTTCAACACTTTTTTGCCGAATACAACAATGATACTATACTTTCAGAGTGTTTTCTCCCTCCCTATAGGGAAGGAAAACCAGATTATGACGTCGACCAGTTGACACAATCTAAAAATTCTTAAGAAAAATGTTGATGTTTCATGACCAATAGGCAAAAAAAGGAGAAAGATTCCTGCAAAAGAAGTTTGCTCTGTTTCCTTTTATGTGTCCTTTTATCTAAAACATATATGCAAAAACTAAATTCCTCCAGTTCAACAGGAATTTGCCAATATCACAAATTAAGTAATCTGACTTTTATTTTTGAAGTTTTGTTAGTGACTATTAGGTAAGGTGACTATTTATACTTTTTCCAAGAAAACGTTTATTATTCATATTTGCAAGAACATATACTATGTTTATATATTTAGGTTTATTTTATACAAATAAATTATTATCATTGTGATGGGACTCTCAGATTATTGGAAAATATTTTACTGGGGGATATTTCTAAACTGTAAAAGTATTATTGTTATTTATGAAAATATATGTTTATTTATTAATTTTGGGCATTAATAAATTTTCTAACAATTCTACCAGTTTCGAGTAGTACTGCTTGCTGAGGTAATAAATACTAAGACAGCCTCTGTCAATTCTAGATATTTGTTGGCCCGCCTAACTTCTCAGTTTTATTCGGTGGCAACACTGGAGTGGCTACAGCAAGGCTTCTGTACAAAACTGCAGCCAGATCTAACACTATCTTAGCCATTCTGTGTCTATCCACTGCCTCGGTACCTGACACGCTCCGTTCCCAGGCAGTGACCACGTACTTACGACTCCGTTGTGCCACGGAGCTTGTTCCCGATATGTTAGCCTCACGCAACTACGGCTAAAGTATCAAACCATTGGTCAAAATTATAACTGCAGTAACTCTATCGGAATCTAATTCATAGAGGTGATATATTTTGGCCTTGTTTTTATTCTGCTGAAAATAATGAGATACCACAAGCCATGCCGAAGCCGAGAAACATGCTACCAACTATGGTGATTCCACCTCTGAATCAAATAACCAACTGTAGCATTGCCTTTTATTTATTTATTTTTATTATTATTGTTCTATTATTTATTTTGGTAAGACAAATTTATTAAGACCTTCTTTCTGTTGGGTTCTGTTGAAGGTGTAATAAGCACGGTGGTCCCTGATTCACCTCACAAGATCTTTATTGGTGGACTTCCAAATTACCTTAATGAGGATCAGGTATTTTATTGATAGTTTAATTTTTATAAAAATAGTTATTTAAGTTATCCAGGCATACTATCTTCAAGATTAATTTTGACCATGAATTAAGTACATTTGGCATATGTTGCTTCCCAAAATATACTTAATTTTTTAAGTATTTATTTGTTAAGTAATTTCAAGTGCATATTGTTGAGAATCCTTTAGGAACTATGGACACTATAATTTTTCAGCTTTAAATGTATTTGTTTCATTTATTACATTATAATAAGCATTACGTCTCCATGTTTTGTCTCTGTAGAATGTATATTTCTAAAAACATATGATCATTAAATTACATATTAATGGTCTTATGATAAATATCTTTTATTTTATTAATATACTCTACAGCGAACATTTATTGAGGCAATAGCAATCGATAGCAATCTCCAAGCTATACAAAGATAATAATAATGATTTCATTGAAAATAAATTTGTGAGATATGTAAACATTTGTATGTAAGAGATTGGGACTCTTTTGGTGCAACAATGTATGCCATGCTATGATTTTTTACTTAGTGATGTATGCCTGGATGAGTGTTCTCTCAACAGCTAGGAGGCGCAGGAGACTTCTCACAGGTTTGGATCTCAGCCCACTACAGCAAATGATTTCCTTGATTTTTTTCTTTCTTTTACTTTTATTTCTTTCTTGTTTTCTTTTTTTTTTATTTATTCATTTTTCAGGCCCTTTTTAAAACACGTGAAACATCGCTTTCACTTCCTTTTTCTTCCATTATTTATTTGTCCATGGGTAAAATGAATGTGAAAATACTCGACAAAAATTTACCTTTTTAGGCATTTATTAAAGCTGCAACTTAGACAATTTTTTTCTAATTAGGCTCTAAATATTGCAGTTAAAATAATAAATAAAGTAAATGGATCCTTCATTATAATTATTATAGTCTAATTTGAAGAAAGGAATGATGTCTCTCTGATTTGTGACTCCTTACTATATTGCAAAATAGTTTTTCTTTCCCTCAGAAATAGTTATCTTTTTGCAGGGTCTGAAACAATGATTCGTCTTTTTCAAAACATTCCAGTTTATATTTCCAATATAAAAGTTCTTTGAGAAACTTTTTGATTTGATTTAAATTTTAATGTCCAAAAATTTTAATGTTAATAAGTTTAAATTTTAATGTTTATTGACAACAAATTTTATCTCGTGTATCTATAGGTTACCACTCATTTCTAGACAGGATATGACTTTAGCTCCACCCGACAAACCTATGTAATGTACTGTATAACATACAGTCTTCTTTTTTGTACATGGCCACCAAGAAAGCGCAAACGCCAGCAGACACTTTTTTATAGCGTTTTTTTTTTTTTTTTTCAGTTTAGTCATCACTAAAGCATATTTATTTTTAGTTTGTCATGATTATGTTGAAGACAGAGGATTTTAGAGAAAAATGATTGAGTTTTGATCCCCCCTCTCTGTTATTCTTACTGATGTATGTGAAGCTTTTAATTTAATTACTCTGTCCTAAAAACGACCACTAATACTATCCTGTTATCATTCCCTCATCATCTGCCCTTCCAATTTTCAGATTTTTATTTAGAAAAAAAAATGCCTTCCAACTGGGTTTGTTTTAAAAAATAATTATAATAATAAATCTTTACTCTGTTATTAAGCTTGAAGCTTAATCAATTTGAATCCTTTAAAGGTAAATTTACAGGCTAGAGTATATTCACAGTTAGCATTTTATCTCCCTTTATAGATGTAGTCGCCTCAGGAACATTTCGAGAGCTGTCGGTCGCCATTTCTTTTTCAGGGGCAGATTTCTCTTTTCTTTATATTTCAGTTTAGGTGCAGTCAACTTGATGGAGTTTACAGCTATCATTTTAAAATTGATTTTCAGGTTCAATTCTAGCTTTAGCTCGTAAGATTTATGGATGATTTCCTTTTTTTTAATTTTGAATAAATTTTCCTTAGTATGGTTCTTTTTCTCAAGTGCATGTAATCAGAAGATTTGTTATCAAATTAAAAAAAAAATCTCTTCTGTTAATTGAAATTAAATTGCATTGAAGAATTTGTTTGCAAAAATGCTTTCAAATCTTTAAAAGTACATATAGGAAAATATTTTATATTTTATGAAGTTGACTGACTTACGTATCTTTTTGCGTTATAGCAAGATATCATGTGTAATAAATGGGGTGCCCTCGGTTGTAGCAGTGAAGCCACCATGAGGCAAGTCTCATACTTTACCATTAGAGTCATTCGGCATTTACAGGACCCAGTACAGTTGCTAGTCAGTCTGACGACACTTCCATTCCATCGCCCTCCTTTCTTTCTCTATTATATTTTATTTCATTTTTACTTTTTATTTTTATATTGGGTCTATTATTATTATAATTATTTATATTCCATTCAATGTACATAGAGCAGTATTCACTATCTGGCATGTCTTCTGTATCGGGTATTTTTCTATATGATAAAATCACTGTCGTGTGCTTTCCAGAGCGCTACCAAATGAACTTTGGATGAAGTTTAGATGTTTACGGAGCATTCTTGATTTTCTTTCCTTTGAACTTCTCAGTTAATTCAGTATCAAATTAAAAATGGATCTCATAAAAACCCCATAATTAAATAAATATAGTTCTAATTACAGGAAATAACTTACAGTAGTCTCTAAATAACCCTGTTCAATAATGTTCCAGCGATTTTGCTTGAAATTAATTTAAATTAAAAGTATAAATGTGTAAAGGTGTTAACTAATAAGGAATTACACTGATGACATGTGAGGCAAGCTTGGGAGGGGTGGTGGTCAAAGCAAAGATCTGGATAGAAAGGCTCTGTGTCATCTATTGAGTGCGCTTGAATAGGCTGCTTGTGTTCATTTTAGTGTATTGTATAGCATTGTTTCAAAGAACCATCTCTCTCCAAACAAGCTTGATTCTTTGTTATAAGTTATGATTCCAGTCAAAAAAATTCTAATTTCAATAAGTGCCATTTTATTATTATTATTAAATTTTAACATCCATTTATTATTAACTATGGATTTTAGGACGGGTTATCTATAGGTTACCACCCTTTCCTAGCTAGGATGGGGCTGATACCTTTACTTTTTTCTAAAGAAAAGCCACCACCCCTAGTGGGAATTGAACCCACGACTTTTTGGCACGAAGTGTTAAGTGCTCACGCCTTAACGCTCATGGCCACCGGGCCTCCAACCATTTTATTAATTTTAGAACAACTATTTTTAATTTTAATTTTTATGGTGGTCTGCTATTTATTATAAGAAAAAAAGCTGCTCGGTTTACTGTAGGATTTGGATTATTGGGAGACTACTGTTTATCATTTACTCAAATGAAGAATAACTCGTCATATGATTGGAAATGCATAAAAACCCATAAATAATTAAATGTAATTTTATATTCTCATAATTAAAAAAAATATATATTGTTAAATAAAATTGTATTCTAGCCACTTAAATGTTCTAATTACAAATTAGAATATTTAAGTGGCTTAACAATTTATAAAATGGATTCATTTCTCTCTTGATGATTGCCTAAGTTTGTTTTTGTAAATAGACTAATTAAATTTTTTCCCGTATAAAATGGTATGGAAACATATTTGGTTTTCCATTCCTATGCTAGATAGTGAATCATCATTGTTGCAACACTGTTAATTGTGATTGGTTTGTAGTGTTTTGTTTACTTTTTGAATCAGTTTTAAAGCCTCTTCGATGAAACTGTATCTGTGGTGCAATAATTATTTCAATTGCTGAATAAAAAGTTACTCGTATTTATTTAAAAATGGGGATTAATGAGTTTTTAGTTTTTAAGTCGAATGGTTGCGGGATGTCGTCAGGCTGATTGCAAAAAGGCTGTTCCATCGAAACAGGTATGTAGAAAAAAAGCCTATCTATTTTTAAGTCATTTTAGAATCAACCCTGGTCTACATGATGGTAAGTTTTGATAAATATTTCTCTTAATTCTTCTTAACTTTGAATGGCATTTACAAAATTCGTCCTTCAAAATTAAATGGAGAATTTTTGATGTTGAATAGAAAAATTTTTTTATTTATTTTTTTTTTTTGACTACATATTTGGAATTAAATTTCTTCTTTTATTTTTTGATTTCATTATTTTCCATAAAAAAAATTAATTCATTGGATTTATTTAAAAAAGAAAAGAAAACGTTTTTGTTTAAATTGTCCTTTCAATGAAGAAAAAAAAAATATGTGAATGAGAAAAACATTCTAAGAGGGGTAAACATGTTTGGTGGACAGGTCAAGGAGCTTCTGATGTCATTTGGTCAACTAAGGGCTTTCAATTTGGTGAAAGATTCTGCGACTGGTTTGAGCAAGGGGTACGCTTTCTGTGAATACGCTGACATCATTATGACTGATCAGGTAAAGCAGGCATCCATTCCAAATTTACAAATCAAAAAGAAAATGACAACAAAAAAACCTATCCAGATGATGAAATATTTCTTCCTTCCCAAGTCCAAACGTTGTCCCTTGTCCTTAGTGCTGTTCCTTCAAACATCTCGTCTCAACTCTTCCTTTCATTATTTTCCTGGTAATATTTTTATCTTATTTATTTTTTGTTACCTATATTATACAAATATTTATTTTTAGTGTATAATTTTATTACTTTAATATAATTGTTATTACTTAAATATAATGTTGCATTTCTGAAAAAACTTGGCTTTTTAGACATATCTTTTGGAACTCAGTATTCTTTGGAACTCAAAACATATCTTGGTATCCTGTATGTTGGTACTGTATATCACAGATTGGGAGATTAGTTCTAATTTATAGGCAACCAAATTTTACATAAGCTGTGAAGATAACCCCTTTAGATGCTGTCTGCTAGATGCTTTGCATTCTTTATCATTTTCCAAGTTTTTCTTGGTGTTATAGAAAAAAATGTTTCAATGCCTGGTAGCTGTGCAGTGAACTTGGTCTATTTTTTTTTTTTTTTTTTTTTTTTTTTTATTTATTTTTTTTTTTTTTTACGGCGCATCTACAACTTGGTCATTAGCGCCGGGAACTTGGTCTATTGTAACTTTTTTAAGTAATTGTCTTATAAAGTTTTCAAAATTATAAAAACATTATTGCTTGTAACTTTTTTATTTAATTTTCTTATAAAGTTTTCAAAATGATAGAAAAATTATTGCTTATATTATATTATTATTTCATTTATTATAAATTGCCCAGTGTTAGTAATTTAGGCATAATGAGAAAAAAGAATGTAAAAAAGTAACATTATAATCAGTTATAATTTTGCAAATAAGCCTACAGCCTGTTGGGATCATTTCTTCATCCCATAGCAATGACTGTCAAGCATCCACCAAGCGCGATCTGTCGGTACTAAACGTAGCTATTAGCTTACCTTTCTCTTTACAGATTCCTTTCTACCGAGCCAATTTTGTGGCTTGGCGGAAAATAACCTAAGCCACTACAGGGACTTCATACAGCTGGGCACAGCAAATTCGAGCCACTATTGGGGCTTCATACACTTTGGTTTCTTAATTAGAAATTAAAACTTCTCTTTCGGCCCCAACTCATTTCAGGGTATTCATTAATGAATGATGTGATTTTTTTAGTGTAGATTTTGGGTTTGCAGCATTTTACTTTGCCAGAAAAGGGTACTCTACAGCTTAACAATATGTTGTGTTTAAGATGAAAGAAAGATTCTGTGGCATTTTACTTTGGCTGAAAGAAGTTTTCTCTGATCAAGTTTTTGTTTTAAAGATAATGGCGGAGGAAAGATTCTGTGTCATTTTACTTTGAAAGAAGTTCTCTCTGAACAAGATTTTGTTTTAAAGATAATGGCGTAGGAAAGATTCTGTGTCATTTTACTTTGCCAGAAAAGGGTACTCTACAGCTTAACAATATGTTGTGTTTAAGATAACGATGAAAGAAAGATTCTGTGGCATTTTACTTTGGCTGCAAGAAGTTCTCTCTGAACAAGATTTTGTTTTAAAGATAATGGCAGAGGAAAGATTCTGTGTCATTTTACTTTCAAAGAGGTACTCTCTTAACAAAATTTTGTTTTAAAGATAATGGCAGAGGAAAGATTTTGTGGCATTTTACTCGTAATTGAAAGAAGTGTTCTTACCATTACAAGATTTTTAAAAAAAATATGATGAAATTCTGTGGCACTTTTGACCGAAAGAAGTACTCTCCAGCATCTTAAGTTTTTTCTTCTTTTTTATTTAGACAGTCATTTATGTTTTATGGTAGACAGTCATTGGCGTTTAATTCTGACAGTAAAGAACAGTCTTTTGTATTTAATTCTCCAGTTTAAGATGATATTGTAAACAAAAAGAAAACAGTGATAGTGGGGGATTATGTGCAGCTTACGTGTTATTGAATGAAGTACTCTAGCTTAACAAAATTTTTTTTTTAAATCATGTTGGTGCAGAATGTTTGACATTTAATTCTGATGGAAAGGAGTATTAACTCTCTGATATTAATAGATGACTAGAAAATGGTAACAACTGCTTGGTTTCTTACTAATTATTGCTATTAAGAATGTAGCTAAATTGTCTTAACATACATAAATGGGCATTTTATTTTTTCCAGGCTATTGCTGGACTTAACGGAATGCAGCTAGGCGACAAGAAGTTAATTGTGCAGCGTGCGAGTGTCGGTGCAAAGAATACTATTTTGGGTCAACAGTTGCCTGTTACAATCCAGGTTCCTGGTCTCAACTTGGTTTCTGCATCGGGTCCTGCTACTGAGGTTTGTGCATTATATTTTCATGGTCCTTATAATATAATTATTAATGATCGACTGTTCATTTTAATTCCAAAGAAGAAGGAATCGTCACGAAAGGAGATAAGGGCCTTATGAATCACAGATTCTAGAAGTGACGTCTAGTTGTTTGTGTTAGTCATCGCAACGATTTCGGCTGTTGTATTGTCCTCAGCTTTCTTATTCTTCTGCCATTTTATTGTACAGATATTAACTAGCGTATTTTTGAAATTAAGAGCTAAGATATTTTAAAGATTTTGGGAGAATTACACAAAAAGGAAACATCTCATTACATTCTCTCGAAAAGTATAGCTAACTTTCGACATATTTATCCGATTTATGGAAACAAATAAATCAATACTTTTCTATTTTTTATGTTAAAAGTTTTATATGGGCTGTTAAAGTAACCACAAAAAATAAGTTTTAATTCTTTGATCTGAAAAACATTGTTTTGAGAAAATCGATTTTAAAGTTTAATGTACTGAACAAAATTTTTTCTGTTATAGTTTGTATTTATTTGTAGCTACCTATTATTTTTTTTAATTATTATGCCAAAACTAATTTATTTCTTTTTATGAAGGTCCTCTGTTTGCTGAACATGGTCACACCTGACGAATTAAGAGATGAGGAAGAATACGAAGACATTCTAGAAGACATCAAGGAGGAATGCAACAAGTACGGCATTGTGAGGTCACTAGAAATCCCCAGACCTATTGAAGGTGTTGAAGTACCAGGATGTGGCAAGGTAAATAATTTTTTATTCAACATCTTAAAACAAATGATTGAATATTTACTTTAGATAAGAACAAAAGGGCTTGATCCAAAGAAGTATTCTTTACACAATGTTCTATTAAATATAGATGTTTTATTTTTCTTATTAAATGTTATTAAATCAACAATCTGAGGTAATTATTATTTAACACACATTTTAATTGATCTTGACCTCAAACCAATCTTTATTTTTCTCTCCTTCTTTACATTAAATGTTTCAGCTATATTGCCATTTTCAATCTCATGCTAGCTTATTTTACAATTTGTAAAATTGGTCTTTTTCATCCTGGCCCTAATATACTACATATACTTTTATCATTTCTTTCTTTCATAATTTAAAGCCAGATTCATGTGAACCATTCCTACCTCCTTTATCTTTACTCTCACAAATACCAATAATTGTTATTATTATTGTTTAGAAAAAGTTTGTTTTTTAGTCCGTCTTCTCCACTTTAAAAAAAATGTAATATGTAATTGATATGTTTAATATATTACATATTTAATTAAACAATTAATTAACTTAACTGTAAATATTTTATAATAATCCTTTTGTTTTTATAAATAAGTTGTATGTACATTTAAAAAAAAAAATGTTTTTAACTTTGTCGGTGTCGTGTCCAAAGTCAAGGATCAAAAAGTAGGATAGGAAACTTATTGGCCGTAGTTATTGAGTATATACTTCCCTTGTTTATTATTCATAAAATAAAAGGCAAATGGTAAACAGAAAAACCTTCTTTCACATAGGCCTGTGTTTTGGGGTAATTTAATGTTTTTGGGGAGTATATATTGTTTATAGTAAATACGCTAAAATTACAGTTGGGGCTTTCATTGCACACAGATTTTTGGATATTTTCAGGGAGAGACAGGATATAGTTTATGTGGGTATATTTATATGGGTGAGAGTGAAAATGCAGAGGAGTGTATGGCATATGATATATAAGCTGTTATTCTGACAATTTTCTGAAAAAAAGATGCCTAGAAAGATAAATAAATAAAAATAAGAAAATCAAAAATGATTTTCATTCTTCCAATATATTTTCTACTTACTTTCATATATTTGGTGTACTTAAATATATTATTGATATGTATTAAATTGGAATATCTCAACTAGAATATCTATTGGAGTATACTTTGCTATAAAAAAGGTTACACACTCTATTTGAGAAACTTCATTTAACCTAAATTAAAAATAAAAATATCATACATCAAGCCTTAATGATACTTGATGATATAAATAAATGAATTTATAATTGATTTTCTTAATATTTTACTGTTATTGTTTGCAGGTGTTTGTCGAGTTTAATTCTATTATCGATTGCCAGAAAGCACAGCAAGCATTGACAGGGAGGAAATTTAACAACAGAGTTGTTGTTACATCTTACTTTGATCCTGATAAATACCACCGTAGAGAATTTTAATCTGTCAAATCCTTCATGAATTTGGATTATCTACTGTGTTTCCTTATCTTCACACACTTTGCATTATATTTCAGTTGATAATGATCTGTCATTTGCAAATTTGTTTCACTGAATTGAATTTTATAAGAAATTTCCTTATATCATTATCAAGGAAAATGTATTGAGTTGCATAGAACTCATTTTATGGAAAGGGAATGAATAAAGCAATGTTACGAATTTGCTTATATGTGAGGAAACATTTTATTTTGGTGATTAAAATAAATTTGAGTTACAAAATACGTAATTTAAATTTGATTACATCATTTATATAGATCTTATCGTCACCTTTAATATTTGTGTGTTGTATATATATATTTGGATAGTACGTAGCTAAAATTTCTGTCTGATTCTTCAAATGTATTAAAGAATGTTAGAAAATAACTTTATTAGAATAACCTGTTTTATAAATTTTATCTATTTAAAAAAATGAATATTATTTTCTCTTTTTTTTTTTTAATGTGATAATTTAAATTCTTTATAAATTTTTTCATGTTCTATATAATTCTTTCATAATCCGTAAATTACCATTAAGCTGGGATAATGTACAATAAGAATGAAAGAAGTAAACTGTTAACAGTTGTATACATGTATTCCTTTCCATCCTGGTCCTTAATAAATTGTTCATGATGCAATATAAAAATTATAAAGAAACTGTGAGTTTTTATGTACTTTGTAACCCGTACTATTTGCTTTTGTTTTTTACTTTTTTATTATTGTAGAAATCACAAAAGAATGCAATTTAACAGAAATTCACAAAATTAAAATTGCTATTAAGGTAGTAGAAAAAATGCTACTACTTCTTTTATTCATAAAAAAAACAACAACACGCAATTTGCTTGCATTTTTTGGTCTTTGTGTTTCCTAGCCAATTTCGACGTCAACTTCATTGACTTTCATTTATCCTTAAATCACAACTATTGACGGATCTTCTATGAACTGATGGCAGAATTTTACGACTTCTTCAACGACATAGAATTTTCTAATGACACCAAAGACTTGCGGGCACTCCCCCAAAATACAATTCATGATCACACTCTTGTCTCAACACTGGACTGAATTGCATTCTGAGCACATGCACTGGTCACAGTTCCAAAACAAACTGACCACTGTTCACTGCCAATGGCCGATACTAAAATGTAAACTGTATATTTGGATGGCTGTGGTGAAATCTTTGCCGCATGTGATTTCACAAACTGTGCCGAATATAATTTAGTAAAATGGGTGAGAGAGATTTCACTCAGAAGGGAGCTGCTGTAAGTCCAGTCCATTGACTACTAGAATGTGCTGCCTAAAATACTTCTTCTTTTTCATTTTTTCTACCTTAAAATGACATTATGAATGAGCTCCTTTGGTTTTAACCATCCCTTCATCATTACTGAATTCGGTTGGAAGGATCAAAGTGTCAGCAGGTATGATTAAAACCTTAAATGTAGGGCATCATAGATATTTAATAAATAGAATTGAAGTTTTATTAGAGAAATATCCCGATAATAGCTGAAGGCTCTAGGTTTTTGTTGTGTCTCTCTGGTACAGCAATGATTGTCCATGTCCATTGTACAGGACTAAGTACTAATATATTGGTGGTGCGCTGCTTTGGCCCAGATGGTCCAATATATTGGTGGTGAGCGTCTTTGGCCCAGATGATGGAGTACCAATATATTGGTGCATGCTTTTCACACCTCCATATTAGAATGAGGCGTGTGAGACTTATAGGAAGAAGATATATTGGAGCCTGACACCTCTTCAGTTCCAAGAAGTGTTGTTGACGAGCGTGTCAAGGATTCCCAGGAAGACAATGGGCCTTTTCCGAAGCGTAAGCAAATTTGAAGCGGGAGGGAGCATCCCAGTTTCGGGGGAATAAGTTTTAATTAAAAGAAAGTAGGGGCCATTTGTAAATTAAGGATGTTAGAGAGAAACGAAATAAATTGGTTTGGAAAAACGTAATAGTAGGGAATGGAGAGCAAAAATCGAAGCTTTCAGTTGTTAATACAGCCCCGTCTGAGGGAGTGACAAGTCCTTGCGTACTCCAGCCCAGAAAGAGTTAAGTATCGTTGAATTAGCATATTCTCAAATAGCGATCTCAGGCAGAACAGTGTCTGTTTAGCCCTAAGAGAATTCAACGATAGTTCCAAGAAAGATTGTCTGTTTGACTAGGTAGGTGTTAACGTAGATTGGAATCGATTGCATTGTGTTTTAGTGGCGGAGATCTCGAATCTGGTTTCTTTAGTACCTATGAACCAAATTACTAAAACATATGTAAACCAGACACTCCAATGTGCCGAAGCTTCATCCCTCCCACATTCCTTTTCCCCCTCAGAACCTTAAGCTCACAATACGAGTGCTAGTCCCCTGTGTTTGGGGCATGAGAAGGTTTAGTAAAAATTAATTCTCAAAGTAAGCCCAATATTTTCTAATTTTTTAAGTTAAGTAAATTGGTCACACCTACCACGCTAAATGTGGTAGTAAAACCTGCAGTTTTAATACTCAAGTAAACTTGACTCACATTCTTTACAATTGGATATGGAGAAGCAAATGCACAGAATTTGTTCGGTCAATCTTAAACAACTTTTATAGTTCATTGTCACAAATTGACTGACAATAGAAGTCTTAACCATACATCCTTTTGGTTAGAAAACTCATTGGACTGTTCTGCTGAAGGCATGACCAAATATGAAAAATAACTGATGAGACGAACTTGGTTTACGACACGAATCGCTCTAATATTCACTTATGCCAGTACCGAATAAATAATTTAAAATCTGAATATAGATAATTAGTAACGCTGATGAAAATCAGGTTAAAATTATGCCAATGGATGGAAGTTAAATAATGAGCTTGTAAAGATAACAGAATTATCTATTATTTTGTTCAAATTTCAATTATGTTTAATGATATATTGCCTTCCACGGTCATTAACACCGAGTGACTGCTTCTTGTAACCCTTTTTAGTTAGTCATCCATGAAGAGACCACCGCGCATATCAATTCATCCTAGATGGTGAGAATCCCAAGCCTCCTTTAAATAGGCTTGCCATAGGAGAACGAAACCGGGACCGGGTGAATGAAACCGGGTCACATGTGGGATGTGCATACCGGGGGAGGGGGGGTTACAAACTAGAAGCAAAATGGTGAGTTTTAAGCCTCTTTATTAACGGAAGAGAGGAATCTAGAACCCTAAATTGTTAGTCTACCCACTTTTTACAAATAAAAAAGGAATTTTTGCTACTTAAAATACATCGCCCCGCTAAATAGTAGAGGGACTGGCCGCTGACTTTGGTCCCTTAGTAGATGGACTGGCGCGCCGAGTATTTCCAGTGTTTGATCACAAATTACAGTTATAATACTTCTCACTTCTTTGACAATGTGCACGGTTGTCAAAAATATTGATTGTAGAGATGTAAGCGATTCATAAAAGATTCTTAAAAACATTCATTACTTTTTACATCTTACAACCGTTTCCGGGACATTGATATAACAGGGCGGGACAAGAGCAAAATACCCGGACTGTCCCGGCCAAACCGAGACGTATGACAAGCCTATTTATAAGGTTTCGTAGAATCCATCTTGTACCATATTAACTTAAATTTTGAACGATGGATATTTTTGTTAATTGATAGTTTAAAAAAAAAAAATTCTATTAAAGTAATTTAGAAAATTGGTTCTTCGAAATGTCTATCAATGGAATAATAATGATTTTTGCGTAAATGTATATGAGATTAAAGTAAAAACACCTTTAGAACGATATAAAAAAGAAAGTAAAAACAGGTTATTATTGGGAATTAACATTACCGATGGCGGCGCCACTGTCGTTGTCAAAATGGCGGTATACAAAGGGTAACCTGTGACATTTGTACATAGTGATTGCCGATAACAAGTGTTTTCGCAGTTGTTGTGGTTCTATTTCACGTTAATATTAGTGTTTTCATCAAGAAACAGGGTTTTTGGAAGCTCTATTTTATTTGTGTACTCAAATATGTAAGAATATTGGACTAACAGTGAGTTATTGTGAGTTGTTGTTATTGTGATGGATAAGCAAAAGTGAGGTAAATATTATTTCATACCATTGTGAATAGCTTTGAATACAATAAATGTATTTTATAATAAATATTGCATATTATTTTTCACCAATAAATCATGAACAATTTGAAAATTGAAAAAAAAAATACTTCAAAATCTTTATTTTCACATATTACATGCACCATTATTTTTTTTAGTTTTGAATCGTTTCTGATCACAAATTTTAATTATTGCTTACATTATTTGCAAATTATAACTGATGTAAATATAATTTAATACCATTGTGAAAAGATTTGAATACAATAAATTTATTTTATAATAATTTATTTTATTATTGAACGCCAACAAATCATGAACAACTTAAAAATTGAGAAAATATTTCAAAATTTCTTTGACTCTCTATTTCACATAGTACATGCACTATTTCATTTACTTATTAAGGTTGTAATTAAATTATATAAATATACTTTGTCAAAAGGCACCGTAATATTTATGAAAGGAGTCATATTTATCAAATATGAAGTAGTACACTCATTTAAATTTAATACAGCCATTCCTAATTAGTGTGTTTGTGCAAGTACAAATAACTTAATAGAATGGTTGGTCTTCTCCAAAATACCACAGGTATTTAGGTAATGGATGTGAATTCACAATTGCTTCACCTTCAACTATGCACCTGAAACTACTTAAGGCTCCTAGATAGCCAAAGAAGTTCCTTTGTACATACTTTTGTTCATCAATATCTATACCTTCTGAATTTCTAAAATTAAATCAAATTCGGGTAAAATGGGTTGCAAGCTGTTTATAGTCACACAAGAGTGAAGGTTGCATAAATGTGAATTATTTCACTACCTCTTACATATATTGTTTAAAAATAATTGCTTTGTGAAAGGTAAAGGTTCATGTTTTCTTTAAAAAGACAAATTTGTCATAAAACTGTTGGGAAATTATTAAATAGCAAAAAAAAACACGAACAACACATGTCATAATTTTACAACTGTCATAGCTTTACATTTGTAAACAATGCACGTTCCCTTTGTCGTTAGTTCCGAAATTTTTCGCATGGCAGCGTATCGCTTAATGTTAATTCCCAATACTAATATTTTGTACTTGTTGTCACATTCTTCTTTGCTTTAACGACCTTCTTTGGACTGCTTTTTTTAACCTCTTTTCAAAGAGGTGCTAATATGGATTTTTCATTCTTTTAATTTTAATTATTATTTTATACTTAATAACTCATGGTAGTTTATTTATACAAGTGAACGTTCATTTTTAAAACTGTGTGATAAGGATAAAATATATTCACGATGTTGTCTCGTTTCAAGAATTTAGTACTTTGCAATTTGTTGAAGACAAACCAATGTTTGTCAAAATATTTTCATACGAGTACACCATTTTTCAAGTTAGATGACAGAAGAGTACTGAAAGCTTCTGCTCCAAGGAGGGATGAGGGAACTGAGGGAGAAAATATTATTACAATGGACTCCTATAGTATAGCGTGAGTAATTTTATTTTTTCATACCCATTCTGATTAGTTTTTTTTAAGGGATACAGTTTATAATTTGCTCCACTCAAAAATGGTTGGATGTCTGTAATTATAAAACAGAAATTTGTTCCATTCCTCCAAAATATTTATTGACACTCTAATTGTTTTATTATCTATCTGCCTCCCCATCAAGGGCATTTTTTGGTCACATTTTCAAAACAATTATAAACAGCCCATGAGACTAATCTTCGATTGACCCCAGTTGTACCAAGACTGCTATGAAAAAGATAGTTACTATAAAAATTTTGGGATGGTGAACAAAATTCTAACTAGAATTGGGAGCTTTTCTTTGGATAAAATACCAAACCAGCCCTAGGCTGGCTGGAAAAGCCCTGTAACCTGTAGTTAACCTGCCCTAAAATCTTTGTTATGTATAAATAGGCATTAAAGTTGAAATAAATTAATAATTTTGTCTTGTTGTTTACTGATCTGCCATTTTTGAATGTAGTATGCAATAAAAAACATCACAATTTATATCATTACATAGTTATTTATTGAGTTTTTTATCTTTCAGACGACAGGATATGTTTCCTACTGAAGACTTACCCAACAGATTGTTCAATAATGTGCCATACTCCCAAATTCCAATTTGTAATATTAGAGTGTCTAAGAACAATACTATTATAACTATTTCTGATCCAAAATCTGGTATTGATATAAATTTTTAAATTAACAATTCATGTTTTTTTTAAACTATTCTCTTAACTTTAGTTAATTTGTAGGTGAAGTAAAGCTCATAAGAACTTGTGGTATTGAAGGATTTAAAAATACTAGAAAAGGAACTAACATAGCCGCTCAAGCAACCGCCATTACTTTTGGAACAGTGAGTATATAGAAGGTTCATTGTAATAATAACCCATTCAAGGTGTTTTGAACTACACACTTATCATGCGATGTGATTTTCTTGATAATTTATATTTGTGTATGTAAGTTGAAAGTGAGGATGGAGAAGGATCGATGAATTCTTGAAGTCACTGGCAGAAGTTGCTCCCCCAAATTTTTTAAAACATTAAGTTATTTTTGTGACGTTTCTAACCTGTTTAGGTTTATCATCACGCATCTTAAATTGTCGTGTTAAGGTCTGTTATGATTTTTAAATTTCATATTAAGGTCCATAAATTTTAAATTTTGATACTAAACAATAAATGCCTGTAAGAATCTTCATAATTTGTTGAGCAGACATAATTTTTAGTGTGAATTTGACTTGTACACTCAACGAATTATGAAGATTCTTACCCGAATTAAACTTTTCTATAAAAATTCTAAATTCATGGACCTTAATATGAAATTTAAAAATGATAATAGACCTTAACATGACTTAATTTAAGATGCCTGATGATGAACCTAAACAGGTTGCAAATATAAGTTAATGCTTTAAACAATTTGGGGGAGCAACTTCTGCCAGTTACTTCAAGAATGTTATATATATATATATATATATATATATATATATATATATATATATATTTATTATAAGTAAATGGTACTTGTTGAAAGTAAAATTTCCTTTTAGGACATGAAGATTTGCTGGGGACACCTTGCATATCATATACTTTTTGGTTATTTTATTCTTGCCGAGTCTCCTTCCTAAGGAGATGTGGGTTTGAGTTGCACTTGCTCCAGGTTGTATTTTCATGAATGTGCTTTCTTACAAAATTTACTGCTCTGCTATGAATGTTTAGAAAGGGTGACAACCTGTAGTTGAATATGAATATATATATATATATATATATATATATATATATATATATATATATATATTATTATAAGTAAATGGTACTTGTTGAAAGTAAAATTTCCTTTTAGGACATGAAGATTTGCTGGGGACACCTTGCATATCATATACTTTTTGGTTATTTTATTCTTGCCGAGTCTCCTTCCTAAGGAGATGTGGGTTTGAGTTGCACTTGCTCCAGGTTGTATTTTCATGAATGTGCTTTCTTACAAAATTTACTGCTCTGCTATGAATGTTTAGAAAGGGTGACAACCTGTAGTTTGCCTGGTCCTAATGGCCTAGATGAAGATGAACCATAATAAAGCTTTCCAAGTGACACCAGGGATAACAACAGAAAAACGCTAAGATGTCGTAGTTCCTTTTAATATTTTGAATCATCCTATTTAATCTCAACTTTATTTTGTGTTAGTGGATTTAAAATGTTTTTGTTTGAATTTCATTAAAATGAATCCATTTTTGAGCCAGCTAGAGATTGAACAGACAAAAAATTCATACAAATTTGAACCAATGTTATTGTCGTGATCTATGAAACGTGAAATTTTCTGTAATTCGACACTTCCAGATTGCGTCATTAATTAAACCTCATAAGTGGGTTTCCTCCCTATGGGGGAGGGAGAAAACGCGCTAAAAACTACTGTTTTATGTATTTTAGATACATCATTTGTTTCAAATATTTAAAAAAAAAAAAAAAAAATTGTAATTCAATCTATAATTTTGATAGACCTTTCCATTTTTCAAAAATATTAATGATGCTTATTTTAATCTTTCTATTTTTTAACTGCATATATAATATCTTTCTTATGTTTAATCATTGTCTTTCTATAATTTTTATTATCAATTTTTTGAAAAGGTAGTTTAAACTTTTAAGTAATAACCTCCTTTTAATATATTTGTGGTATTTTTCTAAAAATGTTTTTCTTAATTTTTGTAGAATGCTCTGAGTAAAGGATTTGGGACAATAAGAGTCCGAGTAAGAGGCCTCGGCCCTGGACGAATGGTAAGACTTATATATAATTTAACTTTGTGTAAAGCAATCATTTTATCATTAATTACTAGTGAACAGTGAACAGATGTCACTTTTGGGATTGCCTATGATGGATTCAGCCTTCTACTAAGTCCTCTGGAAATGGGGACCTTAACGTTCAATTACCTGTACCATAGGAGCAAACTAGCGAACGAACATATTCTATCCATTGACAAAGTAATGTATTGCAAAATGATCTTATTCGAAACTTTATTTGAGGCATTAATAGCTATTCTAAAGGGGTTAGAGTTGCGACAATTTGTGGCAAACTGTATCGTCCACAATCCAAGAGCGAATTCTCGAATCTGAAAAACAAGATTTTTCTTATTCGATTGTTTGACATGGTAGGGACAATATGATGTACATTTTTAACAGTTTTATTAATTGTTTTAAATGTGTGTAAAATTGAAAGTTTATAGATATCACGATAATCTGTGTAAGGTTACAAATAATTTTAAGCTTGTAGGTAGGGCTTTTTTTTTTTAATTGAAATAATTTTCTTTTTAATGAGCATGAAATTTGCTTTTCAAATCATGATAATCTCATGAAAAAGTCCTGAAATTGGCTTTCACAAAAGTATTAGACACCATGTAAGAATAGTATTTATGTATAATTTCACCTATGGTTAATATTTTATTATGCTTTATTTTTATTTTATTAATTAAGTTTATCGCAACTCAGGCGACGAAACTGCGGCTATAAAGAATTGAGGTAAGTACAAGAAAGCCAATAGCATAGTCAATGATAAATAGTAAAACAAATAAAAAGTACGAGTCGTAAGTGAAGTAGTATTATGCTTTAAAAATGTTTCATTATTATTATTGACATAGTCTTTGTTGATATTTAATTTTATATAATCTTATTAGTTTGTTACTATGCTTTTTCTGTTAGAATGTTTTACTATAGGATTACCACAATGAAAAGAACCAGGTAGTGCGCATGTGCTGCCTCCGGCCTATTTGGGGGGAAGGCCTATATCCCCTCCGACCTTGCCCCTCCTGGTTCCTGGCCGGACTATAGTATAATTTTTTTTAAAGGATTTTCTACAATTTATTGAAGATATTGATTGAAAAATTCTTTTCAGTCAGCTTTAAAGGGACTACAAATGGCTGGTATGAATATAATTTCTGTGACTGATAACACGCCTGTTTCTTGGAATCCTCCTAGGCCTCGCAAACGAAGGAAATTGTAAATTACTACTGTCTTTTATTTATTATATTGTTATGTAACATTTTTGTTAGACAATATTCTTCATATTTCTTTAAGTTAATATTTAATTAAATAATACCTAAAAATTGTTCAAATAAACAAAAACTATGGAATTGTTTTAATTATCCTTCAGTTTGTTTATTTAACTTTGATAGCCATTAAGAATTCGTCAAGAATCTTCCAGAAGAATTTACAAGGTTTTGAAATTTTTTTTATTTATTATTTTTATACAGTTTATTAATTATGTGTTAAATGGGCTGCAACAAGGTTTATAATTATATCTTTTTGTTTTATACCGACTCTGAGGTTATTAGTGCCAACATCTATGGCACAGCAGGGAAGTTTCTCTACGGGCCCTGAAATGAGAAAAATCCCCACTCCTGGTGGGACTCGAACCCCCCCCCCCCATCTCCTGCATGAGAATCTAAGGCATTAGCCACTAGACCATGGGAGAACCCAAAGAAAATTTAGTTAGTCGGGGAAGACCCAATTATCTATTATTTTTAAAAACATGTATGCCGAGCTAATTATAAATGGACGTTAAAATTTAAATAAATAATAAAATGTTTGAAATGGCCTTCAATTTTTCGAAGAAAGAAGTCCAGAAGAATATAGTAGCCTCTAAAATGTTTCAGACCCTTTTGAATGAATAATTGAAAACTATTATAAAAAAATAATCAGGTAAATTGTTTACCTTTTTTTTTTCTGATGACACATAGACGTCTAGGACAAAAGCACAGCTATCTATAGGTCGACTTACATACTGTGGACAACTAGAAATCTAAAAATAGAACTTGACCTGACAACATTTAACAAAACCAATCCAACATCCAGACATCTATACAAAAGCACATTTTATTAACACAACTGAAAACACAGACACCTACTTCATATACCCTGATGATTCGAAAACAGCGACAGGTACCAGAGCAGCTTCTGTAGCAAACGATAATGGCAAAAAGTCCGTCACGCAGGAGCTGCATAACTAAGCACTTTCCTCAGAATTTGGGTAGTGTAGATTGCTTTCCAGAACAATTTGCTTAAAATATCCTACATAAATAAAATAAAAACATGAATAGTTCTCTTTTAAATTTGTAATGAGTAACTGATCAATTAATAATTTGCTTCCAGAGTTATGTTTACACATGGTACCTATTACACTTCGTAATAAATACAAAAAACCTCATATTATCGTATTTTGATCTAACGCAGGAACAGGATACAGTCACTCTAGTGGTAGAAAGCGCTCCTTGCGGCGGCTTTGTGAACCTACGTCTGACGGGCTTTTCTATTGAAATATATTACAAATTAAACCCCCGCTTTCCGATTGACCGATTCAGCTCATTTCTACAACACTTCTTTCTCATGAGTTACCCACGACGTATACCGCGTTTCGTTACAATACAGCAGAAATTACGACCGGTATGAGTATATTAAGAATTTGGTTCAGGAGTAAACCCCCCCTCCTAATGAACCGATTTAGTTTATTTTTACAACAGTTATTTACCTGTAGATTACCACTACGAATGCCGAGTTTCGTCTAAATATACCAAAAATCACGGCTGGTAGTGGCGAATTGGTATTGTGGGTCCGGAGTAAACCCCCCCTTCTAATGAACCGATTTAGTTCATTTTTTTATCTCACTTTTCTCTCTATATTACCACTACGAATACCAAGTTTCGTTGAAATATAACAAATATTACGGCTGACATAGTCAAATTAGTGTTTTGGGTTCGGGGTAAACCCCCCCCTTCCGGTGGACCGACTTTGGTGGTTAACGAACTCGTTCAATCGTTTGCTAATTGAATGCTATATACCAAGTTTCGTGACGAAAAAACAAAAACTCTGGCCGCTATCGTGTTAACAGACACACACACACATATATATATATATATATATATATATATATATATATATATATATATATATAGATGTATATAAATTTTAACGGGGGTCATTTTCGGTGTCTACTAGGTAGGATCGATAAAGATTTGAAGAAATTTTTCAAAAATTCCGTCATGAGTCCAACCTCAATAGCTACTTTCCTTCGGAGGAAAGTGCTAAAAGAAATATGAAGAAATGCCTGTTATATTCTTTCAAAATTGAAGATAAGACCCAGGGTTCGTACTTGAAACCATCGCACACTAAAACTATGATCTACGTGTTCTCTTCATAGCACGGGCACTGATAATTACCTACATCAAAAAATGATGTCCATAAATGCCATATGAATTGTGTATTACAAATTCGTTATAAATTGCTGCCTTGAAACGGACTGGACTCTGGCTGGCCTTGAGAATCAATGCCGAACGGACGCAGCAAGAAGGCCTTCGTACAACCAATGCCTAGGACAACTTAGAAGTAGAGCTGATAAAGTAAAACTTTCATTTTAAAAGAAATAGTACCAAAGACAAGGACATTTTCCTTGAGGCAAGCGTAAATTTAAACCTTGGCTTAGATATGTGTATTTGTCTTGAAGGCTAAATGCAAGGCAAAAAAAACTATTCACCTGAAAATACCAATTGTTTTAGTTTAATTTACTGCATACTAGTTGGTGTACTCGACTTTGACATGCGCCTTAAAAAAAACAAAACAAATTTAGGACACAGAAAATTTGTACGCACTGACCGACTTGTTGGTTAAAATCATTATTCGTTAGAATGTCGGTCGTAGTGTACAAATTAAACAATTGTACACAGTAGTTTTTGAATATTAAACATTCGTTAATTGTGGTAGGTCAAATTTCGTGTGAATTATGATGATATGGTTTCTAAATAACTGGATACACCGTACCTCCACAAACGTAACAGGCGCTCACTACGAGAAGGGCGAACTCTCCAGTTGATGCTAGTCTAATTATTTAACCTTTCTTCTCGTTTATTAATAGTGCATAGGTTGTTAGGTTCGATTTTTTGAGTGCCTTTTTACAATACGAGAAATCCACATAGAAAAAACAGAGGGGTTCGGTTTGAGGAACAGCTGTGCGGAAGGGCGAACTGCATTTTTTCGTATGATTGCATTTGGGGAGTTCGCCCTTCTATTCCATAAGGCCTAATATATTCACAGACTTCAGGTCTTTCGAAATTATAAAGGCATTCGTGATAAATATAACTGGTGAGTACCAAGAATATGGCCTGAAAGTGTTGAGATTGCTTAGATGTACAGATTTGTTTATAAGCATATATTGTTATAATTAAAATTAAAAAGAGGAAAGTAGAGATAGAGAAAAATGTGTGTGTTTATTTACATGTATATATATATATATATATATATATATATATATATATATATATATATATATATATATATATATATATATTTGACTGTTCGTGATCTCCTGTCTTTAAAATTGGACCGATTTTGATAACATTTGACAGAAAAATACTCTGTCTAAAACGAAAGGTCAAATACGTTAACTAGCAGAATTTGCCCCACCGGAACACCATTTCTTCGGCGAAAATTGCCCCCCAAAAAATAGAGGTTACGGTGTTGCGTAAATTGATTAATCGTTGCGCTTACCTTTTCGCATATGTAGTAGGTTTTTGAAACGAATGAATTCATTTTTAAGGCAATATCTGTAACCTTTTTCGAGAAAAGTGGATTTAACTAGTGTTCCTAAATAATCTTTGGTTTGGATATTTAGAAAGCATTGATTCAGTTGTAAATTCATTCAGACCTATGGAATTTATCCAACCCCAGGAATTCTGATTCTGGTTAAATTTACAAAACAAAAATTATTGACAGGCATGATAAGTTATGGAAATTTCGTATATTCTCTTAAATATTTGGAAAACTGTTTTGGTAAAAGGAAAGACCCATTTGAAAGCTTCCTAAATTCTGCACAAAAACGATTGTGAAGTAATTTTCGATGGGGCGATCTCAGATGAAGGAATAAGAGTTTTTTATTGCTGTCTGTTTTTGTTATTGATTTTAATAGTAAAATGAATATGCCAGTAAAACATTTTACGTAATATGAGAAATCATTTTTGGTTGTTCCTAATGGAGCTTTCTGATGGGAAGTCGAAGTGGCCGAATGAATAATTTCCACTGCTGCAAGTTTTTGAGACTAAAATCTCTCTTTTCTTCAAGATTTCATTGGAGTAGGTGTTCCTGGGTGCTGGATTCTTTTTAAACTCATACCCTGAGGGTCTCCTCCTGGTCTAGTGTCTAGCACGCTGAATTCTCCTGCGAGAGATCTGGGTTCGTGTCCCGCCTGTGACAAGGTGACTTTTTCATAGATAGCCCAGCGCTAATAGCCAAAACATCGATTCCCCGTACAAAAAAAAAAAAAAAAAAAAAAATACTCATCGTTCGTTCATTCTATGTACCGTAAACAATATTACGTCGTTTCCTTCCTGAACTCATCCTTGAAAGTCAATGCGATCCTACTACCCTCTTCGAAACCCGATCTATTCAATCCTGCCCATCTATGCAAACTTCCTTCGGGCTTCGTCCTTCCACATATCCATCTTGTCTCATGGGCTGCACCCCCCCCCCCGTAATAGGAAAATATGGGTCATAAAAATGAATTAAATAAGATCACTTAGTTCAGAAAAAATAATATCTTTTGGGTGTAATAGCGTTTTAGTTGGCTAAAACTATTCCAAGTTCTAGATTGTTAGTATTCCATACCCACCAAATGATCTCAGCCCTCCCCGAAATTATTTTCTATATACGCCCATGTCTTATATTTACGTTCCTTTAAATCTTTCAAGTTCTTATAAATCTGAACTATTTAATACAATGGTCTCCATGACTGCAAAAAACTGCATGAGATTCTCGAGTGTTGTTTGTTTCCCAAGGATTTTCGCATGCTAGAACCGTAAAAAAATACTCAACAAAGTCCACCTCGTCTAGTTCCTTTATCAATGCTTTTTTTTTTTTTGTTTTTTGAAAACTTATCGCTTGTGTTGTTATATAGCGTTAAACCTCTAATTCCAAGGTTGACAATCTTATGGATATCCCTCCTAGGATTGATTACAAGTGAAAGAGAAACGTTATTTGAGAAGAGGGGATAGGTAGCATCGAAGGAGGAGAGGTTTAAAGATGCCCAGAATCATGGCGCAGCAAACAGATTGAATTTTTGAATCATTTTGTGTTGAATTTAAACAAAGATTTTTTTCTTTTGGTTTGTAAATAATGAAGTTGTTTTTTGTTGGTGTTTTTCCCCCTACATTTTGTGTTTTTTTTTTATGTGTCCAAGCCTCATATCTTTCAAGAAAACTAGTTAACCGGTGGCCATTTTTGGATACCACCAAAAAAACAAAATGGATACATCTGATCAAAAAATTCTTTTAAAGAAGAGTTTTTTTTTTTAATATATTTCCTTCCCAATTATACTAAACCTATTCATTCATTTTTTAATTATATAACAATCAAATACAGTGGAGTCTCACTTATACGAATGTGGGGGCTAACGGAAAATGTTTCGTATAAGTGAATATTTCGTATTACTGAATAATACTAGGTTTCGTGGCTATGTTAAAATTCTTCATAAAGAAGTCACAAATTTATTGTTTGTACAAATTTTGTTGTTAGATAATGTTGTACATTATTGTATTTTCAAGTGTCATATCACAAAATTCTCCTCGATTCCTTTCCTCTTACCAATAATAGTCGCATTGACAGGGTTGACAGAGGTAATTTCAACCGTTTAGCTATGTCTATTTTTGTTGGGCTGGTCATCAATTTCTTTTAGTATTTTTATTTTGTCTTCAAGTGTAAATTTTGTTCTTGTTTTTTTTACTCATTTTAAAAGATGAAAGGACAATAGAACACGGCTACTAGCACGTCTACTGTATAGAGAACTGAAAAACGATTGAGTGGAAGGGGGATGAACCATTGGCACGTGGCGTATTATTAGTGCGGAAACGAAGGAAATCACACAAGGTAGAGCGCAGGGGAACAAATTATGTTTCGTATAAGTGAATATTGTGTATAACTGAATATCGCATAGGTAAATAATTCATTACATAGGATTAAATGGAGTTTCGCCGGGGAACGAGAAATTATTCGTATAAGTGAGTTTTGTCTAATTGAGAATCCAATGTATATTAATTAGTTTGAAGAGCTCCTCAGGAAAGGACAAGTAATTATAAGAACTTGAGTTGAAATAATAAAATAGTTTACAAAAATAATAACTTTGATATCTGTTTCTGATACTTGAGCCCCACGGTAGTTCAGTGGCCCAGGATAGCAAAAGAGCGCTGCCGCTGAGATATTAGTTTGTTTCCTCCCTACTTGTTGGTAGGAAAAGCCGCTTATGAAGTCGATCCAATTGCGGAGTCTGGGGGTACTTACACACACGTGTTTTTGCCCGCGCTTCAATTTGTACATTACATTAGGGAAGCAAGTTAAGATGACTATGTTACTGCAAGTCGAAAAGTTTCTTAGGAGCTTTCCTTGTATGTTTGAGCCTATGATCGTGTTGACGATTGAGGGAAGGAACTCGCTAAAATGTATTCCTACAGTCATGAATCGAAAGGTAATAGAAATGGATTGTGCCTGTAACATTACCCATTTATTATCGGGCACATTTACATTCTCTGCCAATGTAATTCCAGACCTAGTTAATGCGTTGTATAACGTAGCGTGTGAACGCTGCAACTTCACGCAAGAGGGAAAAATCTTATTGAAGTAGAATAAAGTGTAAATGAGGGTAGATTTTTAATAATTTAGCAAGTTTGGTTGCAAGTCCGTGGACAGGAGATCTGGTATCGATTTCCTGGCATGTCGTTCTTCAAGGGGTCTGAACCAAAGCACAGTGGCGACAAAGGGTCAAAAAGCAGGAAAAAAAAATCTTTTGAATCGAATTGACGTTGTTTATTTAATTGTTTTAAATGAGCAGATATTGTTCTAAAGTAATTCGTATTTAAGTGCATTTAAAGGAAGAAAAACACCGATACAATAATGGTATAATCAAGTGGAATAATCTTACAAAAGGAACAAAAAGTATAATTTCTGCTTTAACAAAATTTTGTATGGAATAAGTGAATATGGCTTTCAAGGATTGAACACAGCAAAAATTAACTACAGAAATTGACATTGCATTTTCGATTTTTTTTTTATTTGAACGTTTGTCTGTATGTTAAAACGAATAATCTTTAGTGACGAGGAGAGCTGACGTACCATTAAATAAATAAACACTACTTGCTGTGTAATACCTAAACCATTATTTATTTTTTTTATTTTTGTTAATCGCTTACAAGGTTTCCCCATAGCGAGGAGTAGGCCTTATATAATGATATTAGTATAGTTAATGTTAGTATTATTAGAGGCATACGTTAATCTAATTGCTATCTTACGTACAACGATATCAAACATTTATAGTACAATAATAAATTACTACTTATAATTTCCAAAAAATAACTTATTTGTATCGACTTTAATAAATATTGTTTATGATGCACATTAAAAATAACTAAATATATTCTGTATAGACTATTTATATTTATACAGATACAACATTAGTCTAAATATGCACGTGCTATCACATTTCTTTCTATTTACACTCGCGCTCATTCACGAATCACCAAATGCCACTAACATGCTATAAATGGAGATAAACATTAGTATTATAAAACAACAACAAAAAAGGATCTTAAGCATGGAAGCAATTAAAGTCACTAGGAATAATTGTAGTTGCGTTGGGACTACCTAAACCATTATCATAACTGTTATAATACATAAACAATAAATATTAACCAGTTAACATTTATTTTGTGCAGAAAACATTCAATAAAAGTATAGACCATTGTGGAAACAACTGGGGTTCCATCAGAATTTACAAAAATACATTTTAAATTTTAAAAACGAGTTTTTATTGCCAACGTCTCGGCTTGAATTTTAAGCCTTCATCGGGGCAATAAAAAAAAAATGTATAGAGTATATATTACAAAGAAGCTATATATATATATTTCGTGTATAAAACGCCCATAAAAACACAGGATGAAGTTTGGAGGCCTAGAGCCACCTAGCTGTTTTCATATACAAAATGTAATAACCAAAAAAGAAATATATTAAAAGAATATTAATTAACTAAAAAGAATATTACGAAATATCGTGCTTTAAAAAACGCCCGACATGCAGGTACTACGTCATGTTAGCACGTTTCTGTAAAATCTTTATTCCTGGTGACATTTGAAATTTCAAACTTTTAGCTCCATTGATATACTAGGTTTATTACTAAACAAAATTAAACACCTACACCCAAGAAACCTAAAAGAAAAGCGAACTTAAGCCCCGTTTTCACAGGCCAATGCGCGGCCATGGAATTCGTGGAATTGCCTCATGTGAACGAGGTGGCGTGAGATTGCCTCGGGTGTCAGGCCAATTCACGAACGGTATTAAACATGTTTTAACATGTTTTATTGATGATTTAACAATATACTGTGCTCATGAAAGTGTGGCTTACTGTTTTACCGAAGTTCAAAGAGCCCTTTGCAATGTCTCTGCGTGGCTTAATGAGAATGGTTTTAAAATATCAATAAGCAAGTCAGTGGGGGTTCTTTTTAGCCGACGTAGGATATTGGAGTTGCCTCCACTTAATATAGATGGGGCGGAAATCCAGATTCAACCTGAAGTTCGATTCTTGGGTCTAACCTTCAACTACACACTTTCATGGGCACCGTATTTAAAAGAATTAAAAAAGAGATGCTCAAACTCTTTGAATTTTTTAAAAGTTCTAAGCAACACTAAATGGGGAGCCGATCGTAAGAGTATGTTAATGCTTTATAGAAGTTTGATTAGATCGAAATTGGACTATGGATGTGTAGCTTATGGATCTGCCAGTTCCAGAACCTTAAAAATAATAGACAGTATTCATAATTCTGGTCTGAGAATAGCAACGGGTGCTTTCCGGACAAGCCCCGTAGATAGTATATTGGTAGATGCTGGTGAGCCCCCTTTACAGTATCGAAGGGATTATCTGGCCTTATCTTACTTCGTAAAAATAATTACATCTCCGTATCACCCTTTAAACCACAATTTCAGAAACATATATTTGAATGATAACAACCTTGCTAACAGCAACCAATTTATACATAGATCCATAAGATTGCTGTCCGATGTGGATTTCGATCTAAGCAAACTTCATCAACTGGCATTTCCAAATCTCGAACCTTGGACTCTTCACGCTCCTAAAATCGATCTCTCACTTACTAGATACATCAAAAGAGATACCGCTCCTATGATATTTCAGGCTGAATTCAATAGAATCAGATTGAAGTATCTTGGAGCAACAGAGATATACACAGATGGTTCCAAAACTCAAGATGGCGTAGGATGTGCGATGGTGGATAATGTCAGAATACAGATGTTATCTCTACCAAATCTTAGTTCCATTTATACAGCAGAGCTACTTGCATTAAGCAAAGCAGTAAATAGTTTAAATCATAATACTAATAACCTAGTGATATACACAGACTCTCTGTCTTCTCTCCTTTCAATACAAAACTTCTATTCCCGCAATGCGATCATTTCAGACCTTATTGAGGGAATAGATTTTCATTACAAAAGAAATCGACACGTCATTTTCTGCTGGATTCCGAGCCACAATAATATAAGCGGCAGCGATAAAGCGGATTTAGCAGCAAAAAAAGCAATTACAGATGGCATTCCTTACTCGCACATCCTACAGTCGGATGCTGTTGCCCATTTAAAATATTATACTCACTCAATGTGGCAATATGAATGGAATAGAAAAAGAGACAACAAATTAAGAGAGATAAAATCCAGTACCTCGGCATGGAAAACCTCATCTCAAGACAGTAGGCGGGATGAGGTGGTTCTGTCGAGAGTGCGAATTGGCCATACTAATCTCACCCATTCTTATCTATTCAGGCGGGAAGAAAGGCCTGAATGTACAGTATGTGGTGAAGATCTAACAATTAAACATATTTTCACGGACTGTAGAGCCTACGAGGAGATTCGAAATCAACTGGACATTCATGGTACTCTCTTTGACATACTTGGAGACGACCATGAATTGTGCCAGAGAACATTGAGATTCCTCAGGGCTACAGATCTGATCACAAAAATATAAATAACAATTAAATCTATAAGGAGAAGTAGATCTAGAAAATAGACTGACGCTCGCGTGTCAGTGAAGGTGTGTGCGCGCGTGCATGTGTGTATGTGTGTATGTATGAGTGTTCGTGTGTGTGTCATCCCACGTGTTTACATTTACACCACATTTTTAAGTATTTTTCCCCTTTGTTATCTTATTTTATTCTGACTATTTAACATTTTTTTTTTTTTTTGTTTTTTTTCCCCCTCTAAAATAAAAATATATTCAACGACTAATTATATGATTGATTAAATATCAAGTATATGATTAATGTACATATATGATTCAAATAATCTACTCTTTTACATCTTTACATCAATTAATTTTCAACTGCACGCATATACATAGGCATCCATGACCCTAGTGGTTGAACTGCCTTAAAACACCAAAAAAAAAACAAAAAAAACATGTTTTATTTTGAAGCTTGGTCATAAATCTCGCCCTTCGCATCTGGCATCTACAAGCAACAAGTGTTTGATTTTTAAAATTAAAATTTAGAAATTTCAGACTCATCGTGTCGCGTAATTAAACTCCAAGATGACGAGACTTTAAAATTTTTAGAATTATATCCAAATGAGAGGATTTCATCCATCTTACAAAGAATATAAAGACCGGGACTTGTGGTTGGGTGCCGTGAAAAGGTTTTGCGAAGCGATGAAAAATCCAGGATTTGGACCAAATTGAGTCAACGCCAAATTCCAGAATTTATGAAGTTTATGTTGCCAGGAGCATCAGGATAATCATATCGCAGCTTCAAATCCAATAAACTTGTTACCCCCAAATTCCTCCATTTTTGGATTCACTCTCTCACCCACCAGAGGTTTTCTTCCGTTTTGTAATATTTACTTGACATTCCATTAACTTATGGGCCTAAATACTACTATAAACCTTACCGACAACTCCACAAATGTAAAAGCCATGATTTCCAAACAAATACTGAATTGTGATTCGTGGCCATTTGGACGGACATGCGATCTCACGCTTCGTCCCCACCTGGAATTTGTTGAGGCAAGAACCACGAAAGCGAGATTAAAAGTGAGCACGCTTTCGTGTTATTGTCCCATGAAAACCTAGCTTTATAGACCTAGCTTTGTAGCTTTATAAGCGAGGAAATGTTCTGTAAATAAAACCTATAAAAACGAAAAAGGCCTTCAACATTTACCCTGGTTTTCTAGCTGTCCAGAGGAGATCAAAACCCGTACACTAAAATATTTACAGCCCCCCCCCCGAAATTATTTCCTGTAAACGCCCCTGTTCTCCTATCAGATTGATGATTGATAGTGGGAGACGAGCGAGCCCCTAAGCCTGGAAGAGTAGGTCTAAGAACGATAAGGCTGAGTAGGTCGGCGAGGACCAGCTGATAACTCTACACTAGCGCTCAGAGCGGCACGTGGCTCCATAGAACACTTTCAGTGATCAGTTACGTCCCGACTTTCGCGTCCAGAGCACTATAGTGTACAAGTCACCTCTAAGCACAGCCACAGTCGTCGTCAAATCCCTAAACATCTTGTTAAGTATTTATTATTTCAAAACGAAAACATAAAGGCTATTAATTAGTGCTCTGGCCTAAGATAAACTGTTTTCCATTTGGCCGTTTGAAAGTTTCTGTTTATTTTAGAATTGATCTCTCTACTTGAATCACATCGAATAAAATAAGGTAAGATGACATTTGTTATAAATGCTGCTCTAGAACTAAAGATAATCCTACCTGTAGCCCTGTAATTGTAAAAATACGTTCTTGGATCTGTACCAATTTGTTTGCGTGGGCGCATTTGGATACTCTCTCGTTACCATTCACACATCAAGCCAAAACTTAATCTTACACATTAAAAATAGTCATTGCCCTTGGCCTAGTTATTCGTGTGTAGTAAACAAATATTTGCTTGGAATTCCCGAAGTCGAATTGTCAATTTTCGACTTTGAAAATTAAAATACTAATTTTTATCTTTTTTCATTAAAAAAATCGTTGACCGTGAAGATTTCCTGGTTTGGTCATATTATTTGAATAAAACTACATTTTTAAAATAAAAAAATAATTTTTTAACGTTTCGGCTTGATTTTTAAACTTTCCTCAGGGCTATAAAACGTAATGACAGAAGTATTAGTATAAAAAATTAGTGTGTTTTTTATTAACAATCTGCATACACACTGTTCTGCATTTTTTATTTTATGCTAATCTCATTAAAAAGTGTTTTACTTGATTATTTATATTATGACAAAGTATAAAGTACACTTCATGCTCCTTTTGAATAATTGATAATTTTCATTTAAATTATTCTCTTGGTATTATTTATATTTACATTCATATTCATACGTTGTTGTTATTTATTTTGCACACGTTCTGTCAATTTTTGTTTTATTGTACTAACGAAGGCTTGAACTTATGTTTTATCTCTCTTTCAAATTGTACATCTGAAATTTTGAATATAACTTCGAATGTAGTTTTTTAATGTAAGATAAGTATTAAACTCAGGAATAAGTAACTAATAGGAAATATTTTTGCAAACAAATATTTGTTACTTTATATATATTTTTAATCTATAGCAGATTAGGGTATGTGACGTCATTATAGATATCTTATGAAATGTCAAAGTATTCAAATGATCGCTTTCATAGCTCGTTGTAGCGGATGAAGAAGACAACAGGTCCTTCCCCTACCTTTCCCGCCTCCCCCAATCTTCTGGTGTAACGGTCGCAATCTTCTTTGTTCGACGCCTCCCATAGGCCTCCTTGTCCCATTGCTTGCCCTATTATCTGTACGTTTATATGTGGCAGAAGGTCAAATTCGAACTGAAACACTCACGTTCCACACTATTCGCTGAGAGAAAGAACCAAATTTGTGACAAACTGGTTGTCATATTCGATGCAGATGTCAGAAATGACATTGCAAGGCTTAGGCCATTATCCCCACAATAGAATACCTGTAGATTTCCAGGGTCATTGTAAATTACAGTTTGAAGGCCATTTATTTTTTTTTTTACGCGAAACGACCTTTTTCCCGACATGAAATGAAACAACGAGGAAGCTAAAATATGACGGGGACATAGTAACGTACAATTGTCAATCACTGAAGAATAAAGGCAGGCTAATAGAACTTCTGGAAAAGCCGACGAATATAGATTCGCTAGATATTAAATAGGACTTGCTGAAACCACAAGATGAAACTACAGCTGCCTAAAACTTGATGGGGTTTTCTCTTTTGGGTTTCTGAATAAAAATGTTTATGGCTTTTAGATAACTGATAAGACGAATAAGAAAAACTACGTCCTCACTGACAATGACTCATAGAATTTCTTGCATCATACTAAAACTTCAATTTCTACGTAAGACCCCAATAAATCCTAAGATCATGAAAGTACAGTGGCAAATAATGAAGAAGTGGAATATTTTCATCTCAGTCTGCTTGCAATGATGAGCAAATAACCAGTTCAGAATCATGGGCGTGTATAAGGAGGGGCTGCAGGCCCCCCTCTCGAAATTTTGATTTAATTGGTAAAAAATTCATAAACCCCTTAAAAATAAATTAAAAAAGATCATTTAGTTCATAAAACATATTCTATTTTGGGTGTAATAGCGTTTAAGTTGGCTAAAACTCTTCCAAGATCTAAATAGTTAGTATTTCATACACCGGAAATAGTCTCAGCACCCACCCCGACATTTTCCCAGCCCCCTCCGAAATTATTTTCTATATACGCCCATGTTCAGAATAATTAACTTAAGCTAAAATTGGAACATTTAATATGGTGGATTTGCTTACTGAATTTGCAGGGGTTTATAGGTTGTATGTACATACTAAATAGCCTATACTACCAACAGGCTGAGAGGAAATGTATACTGGAAGCACCAAACAGAGGACTCAAACCTCTGTATTAGCTGAATTTATACTGAAGTAGTATTATAAAATATTGAGTGAGCTATTAATAAATATGAAGGGACAGGAAGGGGGGGGGGGTAAACGAGTTGTTTCCAAATTTCCTAAGTTTACAATCCTAAACGAGTTTTTTGGGAGTCATTTTACTCCTACGGATGTTCGTAAACAAATAACATAATTTGTTTGGGCAGTTCAAGGTACAAACAGGTACTTCAAATGTACAAATATTTCAAAGATTTTTAAGAGCCTCTTCTTCAAGCAAGCAAGCTTCGAAAAATGCGTGTATTTTGTAAAACAAATTGGACCAATCTTTAGATAACACATTAATATATGTTTACCTTCAACGTCTAATCTTCTTCATCTAAAAGGTAATCCAGGTATGTATCTTGGACGTTATTTTTTGAGTCACACAAGTCATTGAACTTGAGCTCAGGTATTCGAACTGGCTTGCTGTAAAGATTTTTAAGAGTCTCTCTTACTGCACGTATATTTTCTGGGGTAGCGGAAGAAAATCATTGTCGAAAGTATCATAATGTACAGCGTTTTTAGGGTTCTTCTCATTGTTTTTACCCCGTTAGATTTTGCAGGTTGATATTACTCTTCTAAGGCTAGTAGATGACACAGAAATCTCCACTTCGTAAAAAAAAAAAAAAAGAGACATTCATCGCTTTCCTCCCTGGCCCTTCCATTGTAAACAGTATAAATTAATATTGTTCATGCAATTTTTATTATGGGAAAACAGTTTAGGCAAACATGCTAATGTGAGTCTCTACCTTGTAGTTGGATTTTTTTCCCTTCTTAGAACATTGCTGAGTCTATTAAGGACACTGCTCTATTGAGGTCACTGACCACGTGTCCTTCAATTCATGTTTTTCGGTGATAGTTCTGCTCATATAATCCTTACCAACAGAACATTAATTACCAAAGAGGCTTTCCATGGAGGTAGGCCAGGAAGTAGAAACCAGCTGACCTTGCTGCTCTCGTTGACCTCCTTGCTGCTTCAAGCTTGCTGACAAAACTATTCCTTTTTCACCAAGATAGAGAGTGTCGGGTTTCGATTAATATTTGAATAAAAACTCAATATTTATTATTTATTTATTTATTAATTCACGGAGCTTCACAACGGCAAGGCGATTTGCTCACATAAAAATAATCAATTAAAACTATATAAAGGGTATGAATTCATTATTTTCAATTTCAAAAAAAGAAAAAGAAAAAAAATATTAAAAAATAAATGAGAAAAAAAAATTAAAATTACAAAAAAAAAATTAATAATAACATTAATATAAAATAAAATAAATAATTAAATCAAACCAAACAATTGATTTCATAATTTAATGTATAGAATATAACAAAATAAAGAATGACAAATTGCGACAGTAATAAATAATAATTTTTTTTTATTGCAAGATGAAAATCATTATTGTGTGTGAATTGTAAGATATTTAATATAAAGACTTTATTTTCAATTTTGAAGCCTCTCCTGACACAACCACGCTCACACACACAAACACACACACACACACACACACACACACACGCACGAACATCACACACGTGCGCGCACACACACCAAACATACATATACACGGTAGGTTGTGTCTTATTTTGTCAATATTTATTAAATATGTAGTTTTATTCAATTTTTATGACCTAACGCCGACATTCTACGTCTTGTTATACGGCTTTCTCCAAGGTCAACAAACTATTCTGAGTTGTAAGAGGTGTAGGATTGGTTGTGATTCGGCTAAATTTGTAAGAAAAATCTATATTGCGGACGTTTCGGTATGCTCTTTGGCAACCTTCTTCAGGTAAAAAAACAATACACATAATTACAAAAGAGACTAATAAAAATTGTAAGAGTAATTTTTCTAAAGTTTTCTAAATCTTCGGATTCTTGTAATATAGACGCATCTATTGTAAACGCTTCAAATTAGTGTTCATTTAATGAAATCTTATAATTAGGGACCGGATTCTTACGTTTTCACCTATTTTTTTCCTTTCTGCTAAACATGAATTTGGGGGGGGGCTGAGACCATTTCCGGGGTATGGAATACTAACAATTTAGAACTTGGAATAGTTTTAACCAACTAAAACGCTATTGCACCCAAAATAAAATATTTTTTATGAACTAAGTGATCTTATTTAATTTATTTTTAAGGGTTTATGAAACATTTTTACCGATCAACTCTAAATTTTGGGGGGGAGGGTGCCCCTGAGTCCCCCCTTATATACGCCCATGGATAATGATCGGTTTTTTATATGACTCGCTTCTTGTAGTATCATTCATGCAAATTTATTATTTATTTCATTACTACTTTTTTTCTAAAATTATATTTATTTTCATCATAGTAAAATGAATTATAATTAATTCATTTCTCTTTTTTAGTCCATTAACGTTTTTATTTAATACTTTCATGACGTCACAGAGATTAATATAAGAAAATAATATAATACAAAATAACATGGGAATTCATGAGTAGTAAACATTAAGAACTCTGCTGGGAATTTCTCACGTTTCGATTAATCACTTATTAGTTAATAATTTATTTTAATTACCTTAATAACACTGAGAAGGGAATTTATTTTGAAAAATCTCTTAAGTTATTTATATTTTTATAATATTTATAGCAACCGAACGGTTTTATACATTCCTACATTTATAATTAAAATCGTAATTATTGTTTATATTTATCTCTTGTGATAATTACGTTAATTAGGTGTAACACAATATAATTACAAACAAACAACCTTACTCATATGAGTTTATTATGTACAGCTCAACATATACAGCGAGCTTGATAAGCTTAAATAAGTAAATATATATATTATCTTTATTAATTACAACAAAAGTATATTACAAAGTATATTAAATACAAAAATCGCATCCAGTAATAAACAACATTACACACACATGCGCTTTTTTTTTTTATTATAATATTGCTCCTGCCCCATGGATCACTGCTGTATCCTACATTATTCTCCCAAATGTCCCCAATTAAAAACACAAATACCATAAATAATGTGAGAGAATGTCCTTCTCCCACTACTTGACTCTAATTTGTTTTTACTGCGCATCTGCATCTAGGATATTAGCACCGAGGCATGAACAGGTTACCACCCTTTCTTACCTATGATGGAGCAGAGAATTTTTTCAGCATGCCCATCGCTGAAACAAAAGTCAACCTTCCACAAGCTGGACTCGAATCCGCAGCTTCCACTTAAGAATCCCTAGTAATAGCCACTTTACCACGAGTACATCCACTTTACTCAAATATCCCTAACCTTTGAAATGGTTTACCTCTTCTTGCGTCACACATTTACAAAAGCTACAATGTGAATTTGGAAAAGAGTTGGTTACGCAAATTCTGTAATCAGCCACCTTATTTTGGATGTTGAGTTGTTAACATTGACATAACCATTGGCCTTAATTTAATAGTTCAAGTGTTTCTAAATTACGCTACTCCATAGCACTTGCACAAATTTTATTTTCCTTAAAATGATTGAAAACTGCTTATCTTAAAAAACTACTGCTCAATTAAGTGTGAGTAATGATATCAACTAGTCTAACATAACGCTATTACTTCTAATGGTGTAAACATTTTAATGTTAAATGGAAATAAATGAGAAGAATTAATTATTCAACATGAAGATTAGATAGTTAGCCGTCGAGGTGATAAGTAAAGATGGAATGGTGATGATTAGATAGTTAGCCGTCGAGGTGATAAGTAAAGATGGAATGGTTGGGATTCGGCTAAAGAAACCTCAATATGATTTTTGGTAAAAAATCTATATTTTGGACGTTTCGGCTACTCATTGGTAGCCTTCGTCAGCTAAAATGACAAGAAAAACAGAAATTAATACAAAAAAAGTTTATAATTGAGATAAGTAACATACAATTAATTAACTTATTATAAAAGAACAATTTGGTCTAAAATTCTTAGAATGAGTAGAATGAAAATCAGAAGAAACATAACAAAAAAGAGAAGAAAAAAGTATATTGAAGTTTATATACTTATATAATCTTCAATATAATAGCCTTTTTTCTTCTTTTTTGTTTTGTTTCTTCTGATTTTCATTCTACTCATTCTAAGAATTTTAGACCAAATTGTTCTTTTATAATAAGTTAATTAATTGTATTTATAGTTATGTTACTTATCTCAATTATAAACTTTTTTTGTATTAATTTCTGTTTTTCTTGTAATTTTAGCTGATGAAGGCTACCAATGAGTAGCCGAAACGTCCAAAATATAGATTTTTTTTTTACCAAAAATCATATTGAGGTTTCTTTAGCCGAATCCCAACCATTCCATCTTTACTTAATTATTCAAGGTGTAATCAGGTACGCCAGTAAATATACCTTTGTCTTACTCTATAGTGGAGATCGTCAACACTTGGAGAAAGACTTGTTTATTTCGAAATCAACAAGAATTGTTTGTATAAAAATTAAAGATGGAATGAAGATAAATTTTAAAATAAATAAGGAACTGAGTGAAAATATAGTTTGGTCTATATTCCCCTATGTATGGGATTTGTTTCTGATATTATCTGTGGAGTTCTTTGCATTTTAAACATTTTTGCAGTTACGTCATTGTTTTTCCGGAACGCCGATATTATCGTCGCTACAAATGCAAAGTATCGAATATGAAAATCACCACTTTTCAGAGTGGAAAAGCATTTATTCATAACTTTTTTGTGGACAGTCAAATATTCGCCAAATTTGACCTTTTGATAGTGGAATACTTTCCCTTTAATAGAGTGAAGTCAGATTCAAGAATTTGCCGTACATAAGTCCAGCAGAAATTAGTAAAGATTGACAATGAAAGATGCATTTTTTCACATACGTTACTTTGCATTTGTATTGACGTTATGTTCTTCGTGAAACGACTACCATCTTATACTCCTAACTATGTACTGTATTTGAAGACTCGCACGTGTACTCTTCTTGTGATGGTTTTAAAAATGCATCTTCTCTACATACAAAAAGTTCTAAGTATGCCAGATCGCCACTTGCCAAAAAAACAACTTGTCCAAGAAGCTCAACGTACAAAGCAGGCCATCTACAAGAGAGCATTGAATGCTTCCTTCGTGGAAACATGGAAATGCAATAAGCTTCAATCAACAGGATTCCGAATAAGGTAGCCAAATTTCAGGAAAATAACTGAAAAGTATATCTGCTTCCACAGTCCCACTTTTTGAACGAAGTGTATATATAAAGGGGTGTATATATCTGTATATACAGGGGTTTTATCCAAAAAAAGAAGGTGCGTTTTAGCCCCCTTTCAATATTTTTATAATTGACAAAATCTACTTGTTCTTCCAGTAAATTCATCTAGTTTACGATGCTGCAATTGGGAATGACAAAGCTTAAACAGTTATTTAGTTTAGTGCTTTCTATTCAATGAAAATCGTGGTTAACCTAAAAAAATACAATATTTAAATTTCCTCCCTCCCTGTTGAGAATTGACCCTTACCCTCAGCCCAAAGGACCATTTGTGTTCCATTTGGTGTCTTCTATCATCTCCTTAAGTATTCGTCACCACTTACGATACACCCTGTATATATATATCTTAAGTCTTCTTTTAGCTGTTAATAGGTTTCAGAATAAAAATAAATCATTTTCATGGCCTAACTAAATATACCCGTTGGTAGAAGATCAATGTCACCTTGGTTAGAAAAAGCTGCCAACCATTTTGCGTCCTTGAAACGTCATCGCCAGCTGGTCCTCTCAGCTCTGCTGATTGCAATGCAGCATTCCTCAGTATCTTTCCTTTAAATGCATTCACTCCAATGAGTTGATATTTTGAAGGATCCTCAGACAGCCATAGCAGCAATGCACATCCTGGATGTCCTTATGTTTGCTACATTAGTCAGTTTACTGTATTTTGGTCTTATCACAATTTTTGATATTAATACCATATTTCAAAGAAATTGTCTCCAAATTTAAATATTATCATAGTATTTCTGCATCTGCTACATTTGTCTACTGCTGCCTAACATTTTGTTTTTCTGTAGCATTGGCTATATTATATCTTTCCAGGATGTGATGTAGCTTAATTTGTAAGGTTCCCGAGTGTAATACGGGAGGAACTTGGCCGAAATCTTTACCTTGTAAGTTTTTCTAAATGAAATACTTGAAATGAAGCCACTGATGTCATTTACTGTCCTGTGTATTATATATTATTCAAAAAATGATAAATCAATATTAATATGGACTCCAAACATTCACACATCTATACAATGTAATTTTTATTAGTGACTATCCAGATGGCACAATTTATGATAAGAAGAAATGGTTTTGTTGTTTGAGAACATACATGTATAAGTTATCAGCACGTTTTAGACAAAAAAGAAAAAGAAACCGCCATGTTTAGCTTTTTTTCATTGTCCATTTTTTTAGTCAGCCATTTCAACCCGCTGATTTTCTGAATGCGTGTGTTTACCTTGACGCTTTTCTTTACTTTTTTCAGCATTAGTTTTTGTCAGTAATTTAGGAGGGGGGTAACCTTTCTTTCTGCAACGATATGTTTTCCTTTTATTACAACCATACGTAGATGTATTAGTAGAATAAAGAGGACATAAACCCGAAGAAGTCGAGGGCTTAAACATCTCTCATTTGCTAAACCCTTTCCATCAGCTAAAACACCTCTCATCCGTTGAGGTACCTCTCATTCGCTAAATACCTTCCAACAGCTGAAACACCCCCAACCGCCAAATACCTTCCATCAGCTGTACAACCTACCATCAGCTGAAACACCTCTCATCCCCTAGGTCCCTTCCAACCGCTAAATACCTTTCAACAGCTGTACAACCTCCCATATGCTGAAGCACCTGCCATCAGCTTTACAACCTCCCCTCCGCTAAATACCTTCCATCAGCTGTACAACCTCCCTTCCGCTAAACACCTTCCATTAGCTGAAAAACCTCACTTTCGCTAAACACCATCAGCTGTTCAATCTCCCATCAGCTGAAACACCTGCCAACCTCTGAAACACCTACGATCAGCTGAAATAACTCCCATCAACTTAAATATTATCCATCAGGTGAAATAACTTTCATGAGCTTGAATTATTTTATAATGAAAAATAGTTTTGGCTCTATTATGGGGTTCCATTTTCATTCCACTCCCACGTAAGGTTTTGGTCAAGGCTAAAAAGCAAAACCTGCAGTGCTTTTGTCTTTTTTTTTCATTTTTTATTTTGTTTTTTTTTTCTTCTTCTTTTTTAATATTGTATTTAAAAGTTTTGCATATTTTTTCTTATTACTTATTTTATTTTAAGTTATTTATTTCTTTTTTTAATGACACATTTTGTGTTTCTCGACGAAGAACAGAACCAGTTTGATAAGCTAATCACCTAAAGTTGCGGAGCTTATAAATAAATAAATAATTAAAAAAAAAAAAGAAAAAAAAAAAAAAAAAAAAAAAAAAAGCAAACGCAAGCTCGTCTTGTACAAATATCTTATCCCCTAGATACCACACTAGGGGGATAGTGTGGTCCGTACTATGCTCCAGCCCCCAGATGTTTCTCTTTTTAGGGTGATCTAGTTAGGACACTAGAAGAGAAAATCACCAATGCAGGCCCGAATTTCGAACTTACGACGCGTCACGCAGAACAATACTGAAGTACCACTTGAACCTTGTCCATCTTTACTTTTTAGTAAATAGTATAAAAAATGAATTACAACTGATGAAGCAAAAAACAGTTTATCACTTCTTATTGAACTTCTGATAAATAGAAAATAATAACCCATTATCAAAATGTTTGTATCAACTGAAGTTTAATAACCTTAAAATTCCGTTAATGAACTATAAATAAACAGAACTCTGACCGTGAAAATAATCTTTGTACCCGTTGTCCAAAGGACGAAAACATATCGTCTCTGATAAGGCTTGTTGCCCTTGTCTTTTATCAGTAGGAATAGCAAGTCACCTTTTAGGCGGGTCTATCTTTATTGACACTTTAGGTTGTACAGGGTCTGAATCACTTGCTTCTGCTTACGTGTCACGAAAATCGTTTATAAATGGAGTACTTAGAAAACACTTGTGAATGAACTTTAAATCAGTGACAGCCGTGTAACCACTTAATTTGTGTTTACTGTTTCAGTTTTCCTTTCATAGTTACTTAATCTGTTTGCAAATTCACTTGAATTTTTCCTTTATCTATATAAACAATTGATAAAATTATTCTTGAAGTGAAAAAGTTGCATTATCACTATAAAGGGCGAGGAGTCTATTCTGTGACAGTGGAGAATTTCATCAACTTTGTTACTCTTTTAAGCCTCAAAAAGTTCAGGTAATTTTCTTATATCCTAATAAAAAAATATGTGTTTAAATATTGCCCGTTCGTTTTTATAAATTATTCAGCAGCCATATTCCTAAACTACACCGCAGATGTGGACGTTATGGAAATAAATATAAAATCTAAAATGCCAGCGAGTCGGAAAATATCTTTATCATTTTCTGAACGAATATTGCTACCACAATAGCACTCATGAAGGAATGTTTAAAACATTTGTTTAAATCGTATCTATGCATATATCAAATCTTATAATATTATATCTATGCATCTGTGGACAGGTGTATGTTAACTTGATAGCGGCTAATAATTTTTTTTTTCGCCACGAAATGAGGTAAATAGCTTTCTCCATAACAAACAGTTATGGATAAGTTCATTAACCACCAAAATCATCAAATTTGGAAGTGGGGTTTAATCTGTATACAAACTGTTTATAAGTCCATAACGGTCCAGATTTTGTTTATATTGCAACGAAGCATTGTATGCAACGCGCGCATCTAAAGAGAAAGATTTTTTGTAAAAATAAAAAGCATTAGTTGTTCAGAAATGGGGGTTTAGACCGGATACCAAAAATCAATTATCCGTTAGAGCTGTTATTTGTATGTCTTTACTCGGTAGATATCATGCCCAATTAATGAGGAGCACGTGTTGTTAAATAACGTTAAATAAAAAAACTCCGTCACTCAGGAGCTGCATTACTAAGCTGATTCCTCAGAAAATTGTTAGTTTACGCTGCATTCCTGAATAATTTGTTTAAAATAATCTCTATAAATTCAATATAAACATGAATAGTTTTGGTCTTTTATATTTGTAATGTACACCCGACACAATTATTAATTTGTTTATTCATAATGTATTTAAATTTTAACGTCCATTTTAATTTATTCAAAATTTTAGTACAGGTTATCTATAGGTTACCATCCTTTTTTAGCCGGGATAGGGATGATGTATTTTCTTTTTTCCAAAGAAAAGCCACCACCCCTAGTGGGAATCCAACCTACGACCTTAGGCACGGAGTGTTAAGTGCTTACACCTTAACACTCACGGCCACCGGGCCTCCTTTATTTATTAAATTCCTTTTATTCATTAAAAAATGTACCGATTTTGAGTCATTTACAACAGATGTTCTTCATTGTTAGGGCTTCTTGTCTACCTGTTTTCTTTACAAGGAAGTACATGTAAAGTTAATAAATTGGTTCCGGAGTAAATCTCTCCTTCTAATGGACCGATTTTGGTGGTCAACGAACTCGTCCAACCGTTTGCTATGGGGATGATATATGCCTCGTTTCGTGGAGAAAAAACCAAATTTATGTCCGCTGTGATCTTAACAGACAAAAGAAAATTAGAAGAAATTTTCCAAATTTCTTTCATGAGTGCAACCTCAATTGTTACATTCATTCGGAATGTGCTAAAAGAATTAGAAGCAACAGGGTTTTTGGCCAATCTTTGTTGTACAGCAAAGGGAAAAATAAATTGCAAAACATTGCATTCTTGTGTTTTTTCCCTCCAAGGAAACACTCAGCAGATTCGAAGATATATCAGACAAAGAAATTATCCACTGAGTATGAAAGTGGCAATCGATAAAAAAATAAAATAAAAATAAAAATAAAAAATATAGCCGTCAAAACACAATTAGGAAAACCCACATAACTTGGGGCTCGTTAACAACTCTTTATCACTTTTTTGAGATAAGAAGCAACGAACTTTGAACGGACACACGCCCACAAAGCAATGATATCGGCAGTTATATCAATCAATAGAGTAACTCATATCTATTTGGGGCGTGTAAATCCTCTACAATTTGATATAATACGTTTCACTTCAATTTGATTATGATATTTCTTATTTTTCATTTCACAAGATGCAGACAATGAAGTTTTTACTCCCAACAAATCTAACTATAGTATGTGATGTTTAAGGAATCTTAGGTCATATATATATATATATATATATATATATATAATTTTACTGTCGTTACCTAATAAAATGTTGATATTGGCTACGGTTGGCTTTGCAGTTATCCCTGCGAACATGATTCTTTCTAAATTCTTAATATATTCACCCAGAAACTCATTAACTTTTTATATTTTCTCATAAATCGTCTATACAGAAAAAACGCCATAATAATTCTTCAATTCAGGATTTTACAGCCTTGGAATTTATGATAAAATCCAAGGTTGATTTCCTAATTATACAGATGGTGACCTCGCGATGCCTTGAAAATGATTTGAGATAAACTCTTAAAAATTAGAATTGTAATTACTGGAAGACCATCTTTAATATCAGATCATAAACAGATATTATATATATATATATAAAGGCATAATTTCATTATCTATCTATTCAGAACGAAATTATTTCAGCGCAATTTTTATGAATTCCTAATTAAGCAGTAGTGATAATCTTTATATATAAAAAAGTCCGACTCGCAGGAACTGCATCATCTTAGCGCGGTTCCATTCTTATCCCTAGTCTAATTTGGAAAGATTAAAATAGAAGCAGTTATTATTTTGCTTCCACCAGTCTTGAAAGGTCTTGATTTACGATCTTACCTGGAAGGGTCGGTTAACACTAGAAACGGTCCCGCTAGTTACAAGGTCTTGGAATCTTGGAACTCTATATTTCTAACAATAAATTGTTTTTGTTATTTTACTTAACCAGTTTTATTGTCAAATACATTATCCAACTATAAGCAATTAAAAAATAACAAGGAATAAAACAGACAAAAAAAAAAAAACGTTCGAATAAACGAAATCAATTACTTTAAAGTTTTAAGCACTTATTTCTCCGATTGACATCGCCTAATTAAAACTTTCTTTAGAACCTTTTTTGTAGAGCATTTAGTAAGCTTTCGAATGGTCATCTTCCGCTTCCCAAGATTGTCAACGGTTTTCGAGATACTAACGAAAGTATACAAAGTTACCAAAACTTTCCTTGTCTGTTAATAAAATATTTTATTCTAACCCTTCCTTTACTCCAAACGTAACAAAAATTTCAACATATTAGTTTTAATGAAAGTAGAATATGCAGAAAATGTTTCAACTGAATCCCATGATTCTAAGTACCCAAACCAAAAACGGTATTCAAATATATATATATATATATATACAAATTTGAACCACCATCATTTTCGGTCTCTAGGGGTTCTGAAACGCAAAATTTTCTAGTCGGCACTTCCGGATTGTTTCATGAGATCAACCTTATAAGCGGGGTTCCTCCCTATGGGGGAGGGAGGAACCGCGCTAAAATCACGTGTCTGTCTGTTTTTTGTTTGTTTGTTTGTTTCTTATACAAATCTACACCGCTTGACCGATTTTGACCAAATTTGGCACACAGGTAGGTCTTGGTACGAGAAATCTCCTAGTATAGGTCAAAATAGTCAAATTTCAAAATTTGGTCAAAAGGTCAAAAGTTTTGTTCAAGAAAAATTGGCTACACTGAACCATTCAGATTGTGACGGCCATTTTGAATCGAATACTACTGGCCTCTGTCTGCTGTTAGATGACGTGCTGTTGTGCTGGCCTTTGCCGGCATCATTATGTACTAAAACAAATTCACATCGTTTGACAGATTTTCGTAACTGGGTATAGACAACTAGGTATCAAGTAGATCTTGATACGGGGAGAGTCATAGACAGAATGTAGGTGTAGCATGGTACACTGGGTAACAGCTAGTAGTGATTAAAGTTGCTGACTTAGACTATGTAGTGTGGAATACGACCCGAAATAGTTTTATCTTTGATTTAATAATAATAAGAGGTTGTTGAATCATGCTACTTTTTTGTATCTTGGCTTTTAGGAAAAAATCCTTCACTTGCCGCACTAAAATAGGAAAATAAAAAGAAAGTGAAGATAGCCCCAGGCTGAAAGATAGACACTTATGCTTATCGGTATATGCGATATCAAAAAACAAAAACAAATAACAGATGTGGACTAAAAGCAATATTAGCAAATGAGATAACATTAATTCCTCATTTTGCTTTAATCTGCGAGAGGTAAATTGTCTATTTCAGAAATCGAACAAATATCTGAAAAACGTGTTTAACCAAAATAATCCTGAATTACCCCTCTTATTATTTCATGTTATAAGATTATGAAATGATAAGAGCCACCACCCTCAATAATGTGCATTTAGGCAAAGGCAGATCAGCCATTGGTAATCTAGTCCTGCTGCAAACAAACATAAAGCCTTATTTTGTAAATATACAAGATGCAATAGTAATATTTTTTTATTTTAGAATGTTTTTGACATCTACTCAAGATAATTTCGGGCTGAAGGGACGTTTACCCTTTTGAGTGCTAAAAATTTGAAGGTATGTTGTGGTATAGAGAAATCAAATTGAAACTGCATCCCTCAAGGTTGTATGCTAAGTATGGTTCTGTTTAACATTGACGGCATCACTGAGTGCGTAACGGCCCAAGTGCAATGCCTCCTAAATGATGATGATGTAGCCATTCCAAGGAGATCTAAAAGTCTCTACTATTTCAAAGTTCAAACTCCATGCAACCTTCAACCCTGTTCAAAAAACAACACGGTTCCAAGTCTAGTATGTCTGCGCATAATGTTTTTCTTCATGTACATTATTTTATAGCCACATTAGTTTGGTTTTATTATTTGAAATCTGTACAAAATAAAAATGTACAATGATCAAATTTGTTAGCACAAATATTTATGTACAAATTGATCAAAACAAGAAAAGTAAAATAAAATAAAAATAATACAAAATTAGGAAGACTCCTACGCTCATGACAGAACGATTGAAAACTATGTACCAAAAATAATACCCGTTTAAATTAGTGTTTATATGTACCTGCTAGCACGAAAGTGGTAACAATTTTGGTTTCTTCGCCACAAAACTCGGCTTACTGAATTGTTTCAATTGAATGATTCGTTCATGGGCGTATATGGGCAGCCTCCTCAGCCCACCCCCCGAAATATTGATGTATGTAATGGAAAAAAAAAATGTGTCATAAAAACTTTAAAAATAAATTAAATAAGATCACTTAATTCAGAAAACAAATTGTTTTAGATGTAATAGAGTTTTAGTTGCCTAATTATTTAAAATTCTAGATTGTTAGTATTTTACACCCCCGAAATGATCCCAGCCCCTCCTCAATGATGGCTGCTGCCCTTTCAATTTTTTTTATTTATTAACTAAGAAAGTAGAAATAGGTCTTTAAACGTCACCACCTTATTTAGCCCGAATCCTACAATTCATTAAAAGATTCTTACAGGAAACCTTTGACTTGAAGTAAAAAAGTACCGCTTTAGCACAATCCAAATTACTGCTGTCCCTCTAAAACGTCCTTCCCCTGGCTATTACCTTGATCATGATGCGTGTATGTGCGTGACTTAGTTTGAGGTCGTCAGTAATTTCAGTCATTAATCCTCCTTTCATCGTTATAGAAGATGTAATATAATTCCACATAGTTTATTGACATGGCTGGTGCTTATTAACAATAAGGATAATATGAAGTCGTATACCACTAGCTCGGTGGAATATATTTTCTACGCAATTTCGAATACAAATCGCATGACTTCCTAGAAATTTATATTCGACTTCTCAACTACTGGACCAGAGTATTCGCTATCTCGGAGTACATTTAGAAACAAGACTAATTTGGCGACATCACATTCACAAAAAACTACAAGAAGCTCACAAACGACTTTTACAAATTTATCCATTATTAAATAGAAAAACTCCGCTAAAATACACTTTTGGTACACTAATTTACAAATCGACTACACCCACTACCCGCACTAACGTACGCATGCCCGGTCCGGTTTGGTGCCAGTAACACACACTTAAAACGTCTACAAACTTTCAACACAAGGTACTCCGAATAGTGTCCAATGCTCCTTGGTTTCTAAGGAACAGCCAGATCCACAGAGAATTGGAGGTTGTTCCATTTTTCACACACATGGAAAAACTAGTGCGAAAATATCACGAGACTCTTCCAGCCTCCAGCAGTTCCGTGCTTTATCAACTGGGACAAAGAAACGCGTCGCGAGTAAAACACAGACCTTTAAATGTTTACCTGTAAAAAAAAAATCATGTTTGTGTATAATAAGTATGGTTTTTGGCCCAAATAAATTTGTTGTTGTTGTTTCTCAACTGCTGCTGTTAGAGAGAAAAAAAACGGCTAAATTATTATGAAAGTTGTAAGGCACATTTTGGCACCAAGGAATCTAATTTTGCAACACGGAATATGGAGATTCGTTGGTTCTATCTTTAATAATCAGTGCTTTTCTAGCGTTAACATTAGTGTAACTGAAACACCCCAGGGGGCCTTGATTGACTCTGGGAAAGCGCTAATTATAATTAGCTTCGTGGGATCTGGAAATTCGTTTGGTATATCTTTAATAATTATCAAAGATAGACCAAATGATCCTCTAGATTCCGTGAGGCTAAATTATTATATTCCTTGGTATTAAAATGTGCGGAATTTAGTGGCCTAAAAAAATCATTTGAAGGTTTTTACTCTAACGCGACATGTCGAGAAAAACATTTAAGCTACAATTTTTCAGCTATAAAAATAACCAACTAATTTTATTTTATAATTTATTTATCTTATTTTTCAGTTGTTTTATTATATAAAGATGTATTGTTTTTTAAGTTAAATTTGTAAAGCATGGAGTATACTCCTTCATCATGAAACGTACAGTACCAAAAACGGTCTTCGCATGAGGAAGAAAAATTAAAATTATATCCATAGCCTAATATCAACTATCAAAGCTCGGTTACAAGGACATTAAACATAGAGCTAATTCCTTTAAACGGTTTGCCATAAAATACAGCTGTAAAAATTGTGGGCGTTTTTGTTTTTCATTGTGTTTCCTTACAATCTTTCGACGTCAACAGCTACCTTCGTTAGGGATCTCAGATAGCTTCAGTTTTATTTTATATCCTTTGTTTGCGTAAAAGTGATGGTTATCTAGCGGCACCCATCAAATCATCTCAAGGACTTCAGGGAGTACCTAACTTTTTAGTATTCTATTTTTTATGAATTGCGTAAAGCAGCCGTCATAATTTGTTTTAAGGTCTCTAAAAGGCACGTAACAAAAACATTTTTGGCTTTAACGACCTTCTGGATATAGCTAGTGACGTTACTAACTCCAGGCCTTAAGATTCCTAAAATATCCCTTGTCCCATTTCACATCTAAACAGAACTTCGGCTATAAAAGTGAAAGTGTTCAGACCTTTACCAGGTACCGACCGGTTCTTGAAACGTGTTCAACTACCTTCTGCACGACTGGTTCTTTAGAATCACTTTCCACTTGGCTTACAGCATTTCTTCAGCTCTGTATTTATTAAACTATTCTTTTTCTTTAAAGTTTGGAAATTAGTAAGCGTTATTAACTATTAATTACGAACATTATTTCTTAGGGTGCCCATACACGGCGAGGAATGTCCTCGCCTTTTACGGGACATCCTTGAGGCCAGAGTTCGACTGTACAGTCCATCGAAGTAGAATGATAAAACCAATAGATTAACTGTCCAGACTCGGGACTGTGTGGAGGAGAGGCCTGATGTGTGTGGACAAGAGGCTTTACATTCAGTGGGTCTACTATGACTGGACTGTGCAGTCCCGGCCTTGAGGTTTTAGCGCGGTTCCTCCCTCCCCCATATGGAGGAACCCCGCTTATAGGGTTGATACAATGAAACAATCCGGAAGTGCCGACTAGAAAATTTCGCGTTTCAGAACCCCTAGAGACCGAAAATAACGGTGGTTCAAATTTGTATATATATATATATATATATATATATATATATATATATATATGTATATATTTATTTATATATATATATATTTGTCTGTTCGCTCTCTAGATAGAAGACGAATGGTCCGATTTTGATGAAATTTGGTACAAAAATCCTTCGTCCAATTTGAAAGGTCAAGTTCGTTAACCAGCAAAATCCGCCTACTGGAAGATGGCGTTTGGGGCGAAATTCGCGCAAAAAAAATCGTAACGCTTACGTTTTTGAGTTCATAAGCTTGTAAGTACTCGTTTTATATGATTCCTGGGCTAGGAAAACGAATGAAACCATTTTGAAGGCGATCGCTTTAACCGTTTTCGAGAAAATTGGAAAAATAGTTTTTGAATACCGTTTTTGGTTTGGGTACTTAGAATTACGGGATTCAGTTGAAACTTTATCTGAATGTTCTACTTTCATTAAAACTAATATGTCGAAAGTTTTGTTACGTTTGGAGTTAAGGAAGGGTTAGAATAAAATATTTTATGAACAGACATGAAAAGTTTTGGAAAGTTCGTATACTTTCATTAATATCTCGAACACGGTTGGGAAATCGTGGTAAGTGGATAGAAACTATTTGAAAGCTTACTAAATTCTCTACAAAAAAGATTCTAAAACTATTTTTGATTAGGTTATGTCAATCGGAGAAATAAATGCTTAAAACTTCAAATACGTCTGTTTTGTTCTTATGAACGGGTTTTTGTCGTTCTTGTTGTAATTTTTGTCTCTTTCCCTTCGTTTTTTATTGCTTTTTATTTTTGTAATTTCTTATGTTGCGAAAATTTTGTGTGTAAAACAGGATATGAAAAATGAGGCCAATTTTCTGTTGCTAGAAATAATATAAATTTTAGGAACTTTCATTAATATCTCGAAAACTGTTGAGAATTTTGGCAAACGGAAGGATACCATTAGAAAGCTTATTAAATGCTCTACATAAAAGGTTCTAATGAAAGTTTTGATTAGGCGATGTCAATCGGAGAAATAAGAGCTTAAAGCTTTAAAGTAATTGATTTCGCTTATTCGAAGTGTTCTTTTTGTCTGTATTTTATTCCTTGTTATTTTTTAATTGCTTATAGTTGGATAATGTATTCGAAAATAAAACAGGTTAAGTAAAATAACAAAAACAATTTATTGTTAGAAATATAGAGTTCCAAGATTCCAAGACCTTGTAACTAGCGGGACGGTTTCTAGTGTTGCCGACCCTTCCAGGTAAGATTGTAAATCCTACCTTTCAAGACTGGTGGAACCAAAATATAACTGTCAGGGTTCGGTCACTGCTACTTAATAAAACTACATTTTATCGTAAAAATGGTTTTATTGTGCCGACGTTTCGGCTTGAACTTCAAGCCTTCATCAGGGCTGTAAATACAAGTAGGACATATTTAACACTTATATATGCACATATCTATGTAAATATACCTAACATATATATATATATATATATATATATAATATATATATATATATTTATATATATGCATATACACATACACATATACACGCACACATATGTACATATATATGCCCACATACATACACATATGGGGTATGTATTATTAAGTAGCAGTGACCTAACCCGGACAATCCCTACCTTGCATCATCAACGGTCAACGATCTCCTCTCAACAGAATAATAACTGCTTCTATTTTAATCTTTCGAAATTAGACTAGGGATAAGAACGGAACCGCGCTAAGATGAGGCAGTTCCTGCGAGTCAGACTTTATTAACTTACCGTGTGTGTGCTAGACCCGCTCAGTCCTATCCTTGAGACCAAACTGTACAGTCCTTGAGGTTTGAACTGAGTTGGTTTGGGTTTGTTTGGAGTCTTAAAGCAAACAACTTCAAGTTTATAATTGTCCGATTTTTTATGTACCCATGTTTGGTTTACTTTCATAATGCATAAGTGTTGTTTTTTTTTCATTTTGTATTAATATTTTTCTTTTTTTTTCCACTCATTATTTACTGATTAATTTTTTTTTAAATTATTCATATAGTACAATCCAGTCATTTGTATCCAATCACATACCTACAATTCCAATAATTTTTTTGTTTATGATTTTATTTTATATTATTTTTTGTTATTTTTTCCAAATTACCTATATTTATTTATTTTTTCATTATTAATGTATTTTTCCTTCATAAATGTTATATAGATCGAATCTTTTAAGAAGGACTATTATTTTTCTGTCGTTGCCCAATGCAATGTTGATATTGGCAGGGATTTTAAACTCGTCTAAATTCCTTCCTGTAGTGGCGGGATTGGACTAAAATGTGTTTTAAAGACTAAGTGTCATTGTAATATGCGAGTTTTGCTCCTTAAAAATTGATGTTAAATTATGTTGTTAAAATGTTCTATAATATTGAAGAATTAAGATTGAAACATAAAAAGTCCGTCACGCAGGAGCTGCATAACTAAGCACTTTCCTCAGAATTTGGGTAGTGTAGACTGCTTTCCAGTACAATTTGCTTAAAATATCCTACATAAATAAAATAAAAACATGAATAGTTCTCTTTTAAATTTGTAATGAGTAACTGATCAACTCCAGAGTTATGTTTACACATGGTACCTATTACACTACGTAATAAATACAAAAAACCTCATATTATCGTATTTTGATCTAACGCAGGAACAGGATACAGTCACTCTAGTGGTAGAAAGCGCTCCTTGCGGCGGCTTTGTGAACCTACGTCTGGCGGGCTTTTCTATTGAAATATATTACAAATTAAACCCCCGCTTTCCGATTGACCGATTCAGCTCATTTTTACAACACTTCTTTCTCATGAGTTACCCACAACGTATACCACGTTTCGTTACAATACAGCAGAAATTACGACCGGTATGATTATATTAGGAATTCGGGTGCGGAGTAAACCCCCCCCCCCTTCTAATGAACCGATTTAGTTTATTTTTACAACACATATTTACCTGTAGATTACCACTACGAATACCGAGTTTCGTCGAAATATACCAAAAATCACGGCTGGTAGTGGCGAATTGGTATTGTGGGTCCGGAGTAAACCCTCCCCTCCTAATGAACCGATTTAGTTTATTTTTACAACACATATTTCAATCGTTTGCTAATTGAATGCTATATACCAAGTTTCGTGACGAAAAAACAAAAACTCTGGCCGCTATCGTGTTAACAGACACACACACACACATATATATATATATATATATATATATATATATATATGTATATAAATTTTAACGGGAGTCATTTTCGGTGTCTACTAGGTAGGATCGATAAGGATTTGAAGAAATTTTTCAAAAATTCCATCATGAGTCCAACCTCAATAGCTACTTTCCTTCGGAGGAAAGTGCTAAAAAAGAATGATTACACTCATAAGAAACCAATAAAAAGATTAGAAATTATTCCGCATGATTACTATAAATGTTCTAATTGATAGTAGTCTAAATAAACCGTTCTTTTTATTTAATGAATGACTACTCGAGTACACTTGCTCATTGATGAATGCGGATTGTTGTATCTGTTTGATTGAAATAATTTATGCACGCCATTCACAAAGGTCGTTGTACTCCACTCGCATGGGTATCGATTGAAGGCTTCCCGTTTTCCAGAATTGATTGGTGATATAATGGAATGTATTGCCTTATCTTGAACGAAAATATATTTTATTTATCTAAAAAAAAAAAATTAACAATCGAAATAAGTACGATCAATAACATTTGAGGGCTACAGACAATTCATTACGACGAAGAAAATTAAAAACAACATTTTAAACAGAAAAACAATTTTTTTGAGTTGTAAAAATATAAGTTTTCCTGAAGAGGAGTGAAAAGGCAAGAATCATTTCAGGCGAAAAATTTAAAATAAAATAGTTATAAAGAGAAAATTTATGATACTTCATTGACCCCTATCCTCCAAAAAAACCCACTATATTTAAAGGTTTAATTGTGAAGTGCGTTACGTTTTATAAAAATAAATCCTTAATTTATTTGAAGATATCAAGACAAATAACATTATGCCGTTGTCAGCTCCGATGTCTTTAACATTAGCCACCACCGAGTTTGGTACGCCAAAAGTATGTTTTTATACATATATATGTGTTTATATTAAAATTAAGACTAAAAAGAATCAGCTGGATTATAACATAAAGTAGATAACTGTCTCGACCGAATCGACTTAGTGGAACTCTTTGTGGTTTCTATAAATATCCAATCGATAGACCTAAATATCCCACTCCGGAGACACTCTTGGGGTGTGTGTAAACATAGATATCCCTGGAAGTGTTTGCATATTATGCAAATATGGTGTTTTATAGCTAAATTCATTCTGCTTATTATTGTTTTCCTTCAATGGAGAAAATTAATAAACATATTGATATTGACAAGGAATATATAGTACAATATTTCATCCTCAAAGTACAACTTGAAATTTTGTGGAAGGTATAATTTTTATTTAATTTACTATTTAGTTGTTACGGGTGATATTAGTGAAGGACACAATTCAATTTAATGCAGCTGAACCCTGAAACAATAATTTAAATTATATATACTTACCATAATGCTAATAAATTACAACTTTTCGGCTCCTGAATGAATAACTCTAAGCAACTCTGACTAATTGAAAAAATGGTGGAACGTCATATATTTACGAAGACAAGGTATAGTTGGGATTCGGCTAGGATCCTAGCTGAATCCCAACTATACCTTGTCTTCGTATCTCTGCAACGGCTAACTATCTCCATCTCCACTCCGTCATATATTTATTTAAAACGTTTCAGCTTCTTATAATATCGTTTATTTAGTGTTCTACATGTTTTTCGTCTATAAAAGCTATCACTAATAGAGCAATGTCCAGACTGACGCAATAAAATGAATATGGCCGCTGCTAATCAGCTGTTCATACTCGGTTTAGTCTATTTCACTAAACTATCGGGCATAAACAGCTGATTGATAGCGGCCATATTCATTTTATTGTACCAGTCTGCACGTGGCCTAACCTGTAGAATGACTTCCATAGTTCAGACTGGAATTATTTGGATATATCTAAGTTGCTCCGGCAGAGGCGAATAATAGACGTTAGACACGTAGAGCACTAAATAAAGGATATTATAAGAAGTTGATGAGTTTTATGACCTGCGGCCATTTTTTAAAATAATTCATTGAAAAGCAAGATTTAGACTTTTGTGATATAACTCTGACTTATTGAACTTTCGTTTTTGACAAAGTATTTTTGAGCAAAATTTTATCTAAATCGTTTAATTTATGTAGGTAATTGAAATGATCGTTTTTATCGGGACCTTTGTTATGGTAGGAAGAGGGGAAAAAATATATCTCTTAAAAAATAAAATAATTTGTAGTTGTTATTTACGTAGCCGAAAAATACTCTACATAAAAACAATATTTTAATTTAGATAATAAATTGTATTAAAAGTTTTACAAAGCTTAATAAAAATATTTTGCCAAGGTCGACGGATAAGATTTTTAAAAATAAAGTAAGTTTTTTTAACGATTTTTCTTTCTTGTTATCTTTATAAACCTTCAAATTAATTTCTTAAGTGACAATGTGGCATTAACAGAGGCTTTCAAGGTAGTCTAGCCAATTAATCGATGTAAGTGATATTTACAGCTGATTCATAATTTTGTTTTGATCATTAGACAACATCATTTATCATTTGTCATTTTATTTTCGCACGTAATCGGCTCCTGAATGAATAACTCTAAGCAACTCTGACTAATTGAAAAAATGGTGGAACGTCATATATTTACGAAGACAAGGTATAGTTGGGATTCGGCTAGTATAGTTGGGATTCGGCTAGTAAAGTATTTTTGAGCAAAATTTTATCTAAATCGTTTAATTTATGTAGGTAATTGAAATGATCGTTTTTATCGGGACCTTTGTTATGGTAGGAAGAGGGGAAAAAATATATCTCTTAAAAAATAAAATAATTTGTAGTTGTTATTTACGTAGCCGAAAAATACTCTACATAAAAACAATATTTTAATTTAGATAATAAATTGTATTAAAAGTTTTACAAAGCTTAATAAAAATATTTTGCCAAGGTCGACGGATAAGATTTTTAAAAATAAAGTAAGTTTTTTTAACGATTTTTCTTTCTTGTTATCTTTATAAACCTTCAAATTAATTTCTTAAGTGACAATGTGGCATTAACAGAGGCTTTCAAGGTAGTCTAGCCAATTAATCGATGTAAGTGATATTTACAGCTGATTCATAATTTTGTTTTGATCATTAGACAACATCATTTATCATTTGTCATTTTATTTTCGCACTGATGTGTTTAGTATGGTTAGATACAATATAAAATTTCCTGTTATTGCGTTTTCTTCCTTCTTGTACCCTATAATGGAAAGCGCTTATGAATTTGAACCAATAGAATGACCGCTCCAAACTAAAGATATCGACGTGGAATGATTCTTAGGTCACGAAAATACCAAAATCAAATTGATATTGATAGATTCCCTGCGCATCTGAACTACCACCTATCCTGGAGCTAAACAGCTTCTTATCAAGTTTTCGTGAATCATTTCACTAAATCCAGGCCTACAAAAGTAATTTTATAAATATAAAATTTTATTTGTTAGAGCTGTTACCCAGCGTGCCATGCTACACCTACTTTCTGCCTATGACTCTCCCCGTGTCAAGATCTACTTGTATAACCAGTTACGCCAAAATCGGTCAAACGGTTTGAATTTGTTTATATCTGTCTAATAATTCATAATACAGCCGGCAGAGGCCAGCACCACAGCAATTCATAACACAGCCGACAGAGGCCAGCACCAGAGCCTGCGAGTAGATAGCTCTTATCAAAGAAAGGCCAGCACTCCTTAGTTAGACAGTGACTGTTGATATAAAATTGAAATAAACTGCATTACATGATTATAAAAAGACGCAAAGTCATCAATGAGTTCGAGTTATTCTAATTATTAAGAACATGAACAAATAAATTTGAGACATTATTGAAAATGGCTGTCGATTCAAAATAGCCGTCAGAATCTGAATGGTTCAGTGTAGCCAATTTTTCTTGAACAAAACTTTTGACCTTTTGACCAAATTTTGTAATTTGACTATTTTGACCTAGCCTAGGAGATTTCCCGTATCAAGACCTACCTGTGTGCCAAGTTTGGTCGAAATCGGTCAAACGGTATAGATTTTCTTGACAATCTCCAAATTAATAAAAACAAAAACCTTTTAACCACTTAAAATGAATTTTCGGTATATTGATAAGTGCGCTGTGTGAGTAGCAACTCAATATATTTGAGATGTAAACATTGTTTGAACACCGTTCCAAGCTGCATTGAGCCAACTGTTAGATTTAAAAAAAAATAAAAAGAAAAAAATAACACAGTGCCTGCTTCAGCCGCTCATTTCTAACATGGTTTTGTTAGCTCTTTCCAGTTTGCTCGCATCTGAATGCGTTTTACATTGACGCTTCTCCCTCAGCAGCAACACCTCCCATAAGCTGAAATAAACAAATTCCTACAGCTGGAATACCTCCCATCTCCTAAAACACCTCCTATAAGCTGAAACACCTCCTTTCAGCTAAAAAACTTCTCATAAGCTGCAATAAACACCTTCCCACAGCTGGAATACTTCCCATCTCCTAAAACACCTCCTATAAGCTGAAACACCTCCTTTCAGCTAAAAAACTTCTCATAAGCTGAAATAAACACCTTCCCACAGCTGGAATACTTCCCATCTCCTAAAACACCTCCTATAAGCTGAAACACCTCCTTTCAGCTAAAAAACTTCTCATAAGCTGAAATAAACACCTTCCCACAGCTGGAATACTTCCCATCTCCCATAACACCTCCTATAAGCTGAAACACCTCCTTTCAGCTAAAAAACTTCCCATCAGCCGAAATAAACACCTTCCTACAGCTGGAATACCTCCCATCTCGTATAACACCTCCTGTAAGCTGAAACACCTCCTTTCAGCTAAAAACCTTCCCATCAGCTGAAATAAACACCTTCCTACAGCTGGAATGCCTCCCATCTCCTAAAACACCTCCTATAAGCTGAGAAACCTCCTATCCGCTGAAATATTTTGGCTGTGTTTTTCGACACTAATGGCATAGTTGAAGATGTAAAAACCAAAACAAAAACCTAACACTAATATTTTCGGGGTAGCATTTTCGTTCCACTCCAGCGTAACGTTTTCGGGGGGTTTGGCCAACGCTAAAGAACGCCCCGGCAATTACAATTCATACAAGAGTGTGGTCACTAGCTGGTTGTCAGATATAATTAAGGACGCTTTAGATTGATGAGGAATGTGGAGGCTACTGTTTTGCGTTGTTCTAAACCTATTCCAGCGCATGATTGTATTTGTGTATGTATATATATATATATATATATATATATATATATATATATATATATATATATATATATATATATATATATATATAAATATCACCCCCCCCCCAAAAAAAACAAAAAAAACTAACTTTGAAAAAAAGAGGCCATGTTCCAGGCCCCTCCCAAAATTAGTTTGCCTATGAAAGTTATGATACCATAGTATTGGGCCAAGTTTTATGCCCCTAATACCTTGTCAAGAACCTAATAATACCCTCTCGCTAAATTAACTAACTGTAACTATCAGGGTTATTATAAACTCTCTGATGGCTTAAAACGATCGAGGTTGTATGAACTCTATGTAAGTTAAAACGGTCGTCATTTAACTTCAACCGTTTTCGAGATATTTTAGAAACAAATAACAAGATCCGAAAACTTTTCATGTCTATTAATACAATTTTTCGCTCCAAACCCCACGTTCCGATAGACCGATTCTGCTGAAATTTTATCAAACTCGGATCATTTCTGAGGCAGTAAGAGAGCGAACAGACAAATATATTTATACCCGCGCTAAAATCTAAATAATATATAGATTTTATGTAAGGCATTCATAGTATCATATGGCGGTAGCATGAATGTCTTCCATAATCAGTTTGAACCCCTAAAGGTTATGACCCATTTAAACTTGCCGTTGCTAAGTGTATATAGAAGTATTGATAGAGAAGAGAGTAAAATGACTATGAGCCTAGCTGTGAAGCAATTGAGTTAATGGGTTATTTGTTTAGCAAGGCCGCTCAATGACAACCGGTTGGAGGCTCGTTCCCCTTGTCAGGAATCCAAACTCTACAATCTATCTTGTATTCAACTGAGTAATGCACTAAACATATTATAATTAATATATTAAAAACACATATCGCAATAGTATTTCTAGAGAAAATGAATCACTCTTGCCTATGTAGGAGGAATATGATTAAGGCAGAAAGAGTGACACAAGTGCCCTCTAGCGTAGAAGCCTCTACGTATTTCATAGTCATAACTGAAAAACACCCATTTTTTTGGTAGTACTAGTGCGTTAAACTCATTACATCCGCAGACTTACAGGCGAAACTACCGACGAAGAGAACTACGTTTGACTTGAATACTGTGAGTTCATCTGACCTACAAAAAACCTTAAGAACGACCATATTCTACGAGTGAGAAAGTGAGTAGCAAAAATCTAAAACCATATTAGGGGAAATTAAAAATACAAGATAGCCTGGACAAATGAACACTTCTCCCGTCGGGACGAAGTCATCTTATCCAGGCTTCGTATTGGGCACACCTTACTTACCCATTCGTACCTACTAGACAGAATGGACAGACCAACGTATGGACGTTAAAATTTGAATAAATGATGAAGTAGAATTCTGCAAAATATTACGTAAATAGACCGACCGCTGGAGAAAGCCGTGTGAACAACAATAATTCTCCTCAGCGAAGAAACCTTAAAAAGAATATATATATATATTAACCAGGACAACATTTCCTATATAATCTGTTAGTCCAAAGAGACCCTTCCCGAAGTACTCCATGGACCCTAAAGCTGGCGGAAATACTCTGACGGAGAGGGTTATGACTCGGCGAGAACTCCCCGCTGGTTTAGTCCTACCAAGGGGATATCGACTACATCCACGTGGAAGCTAGATCAATACTCGGAGCGTGGATGCAACAGGTGTCTGCTTTACTCCACTCCCTCAGGGCAGTACGAATCGGCAATCCTATCTCCTCGGTGAAGGAAACCCGTTCATACTCCTCACCGTAGTGCTCGGTCTTCACCAAATATGCGGTCGGCTAATGGTTTCTAGACGTCCGAAATATCGATTGTTCAAATTATTGTTGGAAAAAAATGTTAAAAAGTCACTGACCTTCAATATAAAAAAAACAACTCATGCACGAGCTGCGTAAACTAAGGAAAATTCTTACAAGTTTGTCACTTTAATCCACAATTCTGTTGGTCAATGAATACATCCAATATTTTATTTTGGAGATTTTGTATGCTGAGATTCAGGGCGAAAGAACAATTGTAATCGGCAGTATGAGAATACTAGGGGTTCGGCTAGGAAAACATCAATACGATTTTTGTGAAAATCTGTATTTAAGGACGTTTCGGCTACTGTCTCAGTGAGGTTTACCATGGTCACTTAACTACTAACTTGGGCCTTACTCCATCCACGACATTCATTGCTGACGAAGGCTATAAAAAAATAACCGAAACTTCCGTAATACATATTTTTACAAAAATCGTATTTAAGTTTTCCTAGCCGAAACCCTAGTATTCTCATACTGCTGATTACAATTGTAATCCGATTGTAATTGTAACCGACTGCTTATCCTCTCGACGGCTAACTGTCTACACCTCATTAGCAATTGTGTTCGCTCTTGTTAAACGTACAAATGTATGTGTATACATAATTTGAGTATAGAAAAAAAAACAAAAAACCTAAATTTTAGGATTCAATATTGACAATTATAATTGTCAATATTGAATCCTAAAATTTAGGTTTTTTTTTTTTTTTTTTTTTTCTTCTATACTCAAATTATGTATACACATACATTATGTAACAAGAGCGAACACAATTGCTAATGAGGTGTAGACAGTTAGCCGTCGAGAGGATAAGCAGTCGGTTACAATTACAATCGGATTACAATTGTAATCAGCTGTATGAGAATACTAGGGTTTCGGCTAGGAAAACTTAAATACGATTTTTGTAAAAATATGTATTACGGAAGTTTCGGCTATTTTTTTAGCCGAAACTTGCCTTTGATAATTATCAAAGGCAAATTTTGCCCCCCAAAAATAAAACATTGTTAAATATTACTTATTAATTAATAATATTAATTGGAGGCCCGGTGGCCATGAGTGTTAAGGCGTGAGCACTTAACACTCCGTGCAAAGAGTCGTGGGTTCGATTCCCACTATGGGGTGGCGGCTTTTCTTTAGAAAAAAGAAAAGGCATCAGCCCTGTCCTGGCTAGAAAAGGGTGGTAACCTATAGATAAACCGTCCTAAAATTCGTAGTTAATAATAATGGACGTTAAAATTTAAATAAATAAATAAATAATATTAATTGATGAATATTAATTTTTATTAATATTCAATTGATTAAAATATTTGGACGTATCTTTGGCCGTTCTTCTCGAATTCGTCAATAATTTCTATTACCATTCTTTTTTATTGGCCTACGTATGTCAGTATTTAGCTAGTTTGTTTCTGTTTTATTTCTGCTTTACAACAGTGCTTTATCTGGTGTTTTGTTTAAATTGGATTATGTTTATTTTGTTATTATGCTATGTTTTAACCTGCGATAACTCCTTAATGTTTGATTTTGGAATTAAATGCCGTTTTACTAAGCGATAAAATTTAGCTTGACAAGTTTATATTGTCCTAAGTTATGAGTTGTTTGGGTGGTTATCATGGTGGTTATTTTTAACCTCTTAAGTTGTAGAAGGTCGTTTTTGCTGTGGCAAAAACGTTCTGAATGCGCTCATATGAAGGATGAACGTGATACTGCGATTTGAAAACCACAACACTGGATCGTGTTTCACGAGTGGAATACAGTGTGTGGCTGATGTTGCAGCTAATCTGCCTGCCCATTGCTTGTATCGGGTTGTGTTTCATTTATAGCTTTCAAACTTCCGTAACCGCAACCATGTTGTTGGTATTTAGTCTTTAATTTACTGATATGCCCATCCCGCAGAAGATGTCTTTAATTAGCATATTCACCAGCAAGGCACGTTATACAATTTTTAATCTCTTATAAACAGTTTAGTAGTATTAGACTAACGATACTGGTTTAATGTTGAAATTATCTATTAGTTTCGAATTGTATATAGCTAATAACAAAGAACTCTTTTTCTTTTCAAACAAAAAAAACTTTTGTCACCTCCACATATTTTTTAAAACGATCTTTTTCATTTTCACAATACATTTCCAACATTTTTCGAAAATTTTGTATAAATTATGTTCAACTGGAGCTCATTTTTACTTTAGGTTCGGAGTAAATCCCCTATTCAATTTAACCGATTAAAAGAAAATATTACTGTCTATCTGCATATTTATACTTTAGTTTGGAGTGAGATTTAGGCTGGTCTCCACTCCTAATTTTCACTTTTCCCCCAGTTTGATTCTCCCTTCACACTTAAGCGTGATATGAAACAATTATGTTTGCATGATCACAAAAGTTATGGCTGTTTCGGACACTTTGCATACACTAAGTATTAATTTGTTCCATATTAAAAATTCTAAATTAGACTCTAGAAGCTCTGGTTTGTCATAAATTTGGAGTATGTTATCTTGCTAAATTAAAGGATGGGGACTAGGAGATTAACTCATCATCCTTGCTAAATAATGGTTATTATTCATATTACTAATCTCTCTCTCTCACACACTGTCTCTCTTTTTTCACTCTCTCTGTTTTTCTCTCGCTCTCTCTCACTCACTCTCTCTCTTGCTCTTTTTTTCTCCCTTTCTCTTTTTTCCCTCTCTCTCTCTCTCTCTCTCTCTTTCTCTTTCTCTTTCTCTCTCTGTCCCTCTCCCGCTCTCTGTCTATCTCTCTCGTTATACAGGAGTAATATATTCACAAGTAGTCCTTGCCCAGTGAACCATTCAACGTGTAATTAAAAGCAGCCGCCCTTGATTAGAAAATGTATACATTTTCTTCCCAAACGGTTATACTCAACAAAATAGTAAAATATGACTTCGCGCTAAACCAAAGGATAGGGTAATGGCCTATGAGAATAGAGCTCCATATAGGAATGCCAGTTAGAATCCAGCCTTGAAAATTTTAAACAAAGTAAACGAATTATTGAATACTCAAGGAATTAACTTTGCTGTCCGACTTATTTTTATGGAATAAGCTTCCTAAATGGGCACCAAAAAGAGAGATTTTTGCCTAGCTGAAATCCTGTTTGTATTGATCTCAAAGTGTTATATCTATCATCTAGGGGAAGCACCGATCTAAATGAGGATGAACACTTAAGAGATGACAAAATTTTTTAAAACCAAATTTCATTTTCCTAATCTTTTATCGGAAATTACATTGACACATCACAAACTTTATTCTGAAAAATATTCGATGGACAGTATTGCCCTAAGAGTAGGGAATAAAATAAAATAAGTTAATAAATAAAGGAATGAAAATGGTGGAAAGGTATATTCAGATGAGATGAGCGGAATTAAAAGTTGGTTACTGAATCTTCAAAATATTTTATCCAATTTAAAGAAGCCTTCGGATTTCATTGTCATTCTTTAGGGATAATACTTGAAGCTATTCTAAGTAAATCTAGGGCCATGCTGTAAGCCAAATAATGCTCATCTTCGCCCATAAAATACAAATATAATTATAGTAAACTGTTAATTATTTTTAAGTAATTTATACTTAATTTTTTAAATATCAACTTGAACAGTATAATACAATTATTTACTCTGTTAGAAATAATCCTTGTAATTTATGGACGAAGGTTGACATTAATTGGCATACAGCATAGCTCTTGATTTATCTATAATTGCTGGAAGCGTTATGCTTGAAGAAGGAAAATGAAGTCCCATTTGCATTAAATTGGATAAGAAATTTGGAATGTTTACTAATCATCTTTTAATTCTACCCATCTCATTAAAATACGTTAGTTTCAAGAAATTAGAAATTTAACAGTGTTATGGCCGACATGCGATTTAATGGAATCAGATTAAAATACTTCCCAAGTTTAGTGATACACCCCCACGCACATTTATTGCATACATTCATGCACACAGACACACACGCATATATATATATATATATATATATATATATATATATATATGTATATATATATATATATATATATATATATATATATATATATATATATGTATATATATATATATATATATATATATATATATATGTTTGATGTTTATTTTTCGTCTCTGGGATCATATTTTTGGATGGACATTCTTGCATATTGAATGCTCTCAGAAAGCAAGAAGTATTGACACCATACATAGTATGTACATTCCTCCTCTCCTTGTCCTATATATATATATATATATATAAATATATATGGATGAAACGGCATTTTTCTCCAGCGGTAGTACTCCTCCTCACTTCTTCCTGGAATATTTCGATGGGTTCATCTCCATCTTCGTCAGCCAGGTCATGGCGATACTGGGGCTAGAGAGGAGATAGGCCGCCCAGATCGAGAACAATGTCATTCCCTCGGCAACCACCGAGGAAGAAACCACAATGACTGACGAAGATGGAGATGAACCCATCGAAATATTCCAGGTAGAAGTGAGGACTACCACCGCTGGAGAAAAATGCCGTTTCATCCAAATATATATATATATATATATATATATATATATATATATATATATATATATATATATATATATAGGGCAAGGGGGAGTGGGAATGTACATACTTTGTATGGTGTCAATACTTCTTGCTTTCCAAGAGCATCCAATATGCAAGAATGTATGCTTTTCCTCATTGATACAATATCCCCTCTGAGGTAATACTGAAATGAATCCGAACCATTATGAAACAATGGTTATGTTTTTATTAATACCATAAATAAATTACCATCGCAAATGTTTATAAAACAATAGGACAATGGTAATTATGTCATGATGCAGTATTATTCGAGATGCGCTATTATTCAGTGTATAAGAGGTCAAAATAGAATCGCATTTTCAACCATTTCAAAAATAATTGTATTTTTGCAAATATAAAAATGTGTATTTTGTTGTAATTGGAATGAAAAACGGATTATAATTAATTATATGCCAGAAATTGTAAGACTTTTTTTAAATTTTATTGATCATTACAACAATATGTTATACATACGTATATTTCCAGTAATATTTCTGTTTTTGTTACAATTACTTTGTGTGGCATGATGTGGGAATATGTGCATTTACATAACCCTCTAGACTGTTACATTATATTCTTAGTTAATAATAATGGGAGTTAAAAATTAAACAAACTATTACATTTTAAAAGAAAATAAAAACAACTGTAAAAATGTAAAAGAAAATATAATACAAGGTAGGGATTGTCGGGGTTCGGTCACTGCTACTTAATAAAACTACATTTTATCATAAAAATGGTTTTATTGTGCCGACGTTTCGGCTTGAACTTCAAGCCTTCATCAGGGCTGTAAAAAACAAGTAGGACGGATGTAGTACTGAAATATACACACATATATATATATATATATATATATATATATATATATATATATATATATATATATACATATGCCTACAAACATAAATACACATACATATATACATACATACATATGTGGAAAAAGACAAAAACATAAAATACTAGAACATAATATATAGAAGTGAACATAATATATAGTGTTTGGAAGAACATAATATATAGTGTTTGGATTATTAGGAAAACAGATATAAGAATAATAGATTACATATTAGATTAGATATAAGAATAACAATATGGGCTTACCGATGGGAAGATAGAGAACTATTCCTCACAAATGCGGGATCATTTCTGACAGTTAATTCAGGGAAATATAGGAAGAAAGGAGTTGGTGAGGGGGAGGGGGGTTCTGGACCACCCAATGGACAGAGAACATAGAAGATGAAAGAAAGAGCGGCAAAGTACAGTAAGGGGTCATAAAGTGACCCCTTTTTAATCTTAATTTCTTTCAGTTAAATAAACAATTTGTTTACCGAATATTCTTTTTTTTTGGAATTTTGTATTGTTAATTAGTAAATTAGAAGATTTTATATCTTTGAATAAATCTATTTAGTTATTGGTGTTGTTAAATAGTGAATCTGGCATTTACGTTACATTGCTACTAATGATTATGATGATGATCAGGTATTACGGAATGATTAGTAATTATTTACAAATTAAAGTTATATTACGAGGACAAATTTGGATAAATTGTTTGATGTAACTATTGCAAAACTACTGAATATAGCATTAAAAAAAGGTTATCTTTCTTTAAAAAAAACGCCATTATTGGAAACTATCTAATTTATAATTTCGGTGTGACATTTATATTCACTTCTTGATATTCCACTTTTGTAGCAAATTAATCATCGATTCCCACTAGGGGTGGTGGCTTTTCTTTAGAAAAAAGAAAAGGCTTCAGCCCTATCCTGGCTAGAAAAGGGTGGTAACCTATAGATAACCCGCCCTAAAATTCCTAGTTAATAATAAATGGACGTTAAAATTTAAAATTTAAATAAATTAAATCAACTTGAATTTACACGTTTGACCAAATGATTATGAATTTTAATTTTTTTTAGTAAATCCTAAATATTAGAAAGTATTGTCTTGAGGAGAGAAAGTGCATTTATCTGAAGAGATGTCTATATTTCTATATGCATCATGATTTTATTGGAATAAAATGCATTCCCATTTGAGTACTCACATTAAAAAGAAATAAAACGCCAAAATGTTTCAATTCATTTTAACGTAAGCAAATATGTCTAGCTTCATTAATAAAATTCAGACTGTTGTCTTAGAGCGATAACAATGTTTACCATAAACAGTTCAGCAGACCTTATCAAATTCTTTGTTATCTCGTAAGGAAATTAAATATAGAAATTATTACAATTGCAAATAGCGTCTAACTATTAAAATGAAGTGTAAGGTTCGTGCACATTCGGTTCGGCAAATGTTTAGAGTATATAAAACACAATTTTACAACATTTTAATAAATTATGTATTTTTCATCACTATCTACAACTTCTCGACATCCTACAGGTAGCTTCAACGTGGCTATGGCCGTTGGCAGCGTCTAACTATTAAAATGAAGTGTAAGGTTCGTGCACATTTTGGCAAATGTTTAGAGTATATAAAACACAATTTTACAACATTTTAATAAATTATGTATTTTTCATCACTATCTACAACTTCTCGACATCCTACAGGTAGCTTCAACGTGGCTATGGCCGTTGGCAGCGTCTAACTATTAAAATGAAGTGTAAGGTTCGTGCACATTTTGGCAAATGTTTAGAGTATATAAAACACAATTTTACAACATTTTAATAAATTATGTATTTTTCATCACTATCTACAACTTCTCGACATCCTACAGGTAGCTTCAACGTGGCTATGGCCGTTGGCAGCGTCTAACTATTAAAATGGAGTGTAAGGTTCGTGCACATTTTGGCAAATGTTTAGAGTATATAAAACACAATTTTACAACATTTTAATAAATTATGTATTTTTCATCACTATCTACAACTTCTCGACATCCTACAGGTAGCTTTTAAATTTCATTGCTGTAGAAAGGAATCTGGTTTTGATGAAACTAAATCGATAGTTCATTTATTAAATGTGTAGAATTTAACTTTTTCCTCTAAGAAAATGGCCTTAATGTCGGTGCGCCTCACAGTAGTGCCAAAGGCCCGATTTTGGGAAGATACCTGTAGGTACTTGAATCTTTCTGATTTCTGTATCATTTTTTAAGTATTTTTTTGGGCTGAGTCGAATAAGACCACTAATAATTCGATATAATAATTATTTTGGTTTTTAGTGAAAAGTAAACAAATATTTTATACTATTTATTTTATTTCTGAAAATTCGATAGTACCCAGGAAGTCTCGTGTTTATGTGATGTTTTTAAAAGGATTTTCTTTTTTGCCAAAATGTACCAACGACTTGGTGCATTTAAGTTGTCAAGATACCTGTAATGAAATTAAATTATCCTTAAATTATTTGGTTTTGGAAAAAGAAAAGAAACAGTACCAAGCTATCCTCTCCGCATAGTTTTACCTAAAAGTGCATGTTTTGAAGTTGCTGTCCTTTAAATTTCATCGCCGTATGTGTGTACAGCTTAATAAAATGAAGGTGTCAACTAGCTATGCGATTATTTTACCAATAACGGGTTTACCATTATTATTTTCTGCAGAGAGTTGTTGAACACTTCTTGATAGCAAGTAATTGAACATTAACTGTGAGACCTAATATCTCGTGTGAACCTGTCAAAATTTATTCTTTATAAGCGACAATTTTAATATTGAGGAATACTTCGAGAACAGTTAACAGTATTACGTTGGTTGTTAATTTATTCGTCTCAGCACTCGAAAATACATTCGGAAGTACCTATACATCTGTCTACCATTTGAGTAAAATATGACTTTTTTAAATTGAATACTTACTGTTTTTCACGGTTTCTGTACTATAAAACTCATTTATCTTCCAAAATAATTATTATATCGAATTGGTAGAGGCCTCATTCGACAATGAAATACTTCGAAAATGATACCGAAATCTTGAAGATTCAAGTACCTACAGGTTTTTTTCCCAAAACAATACATAAAATAATTTTGAAAGGCAAAAAAAAAAAAGTAAAAATCTCTTGGGGTAGGAGAGTAAGCAAGACTCGACAAAAGCTCTGAAATAAATTCAATAATTGTTTGTAGTATTTTTCGAGACTACTATTTTGGCCGATCTCCATCTTAATGTTTGGTTCTGACCTTTTAGCACTTTCCTCCGAAGGAAAGTTGCTATCTATTGAGGTTGGACTCAATTTTTGAAAAAAATCTTCAAATCTTTATCGATCCTACCTAGTAGACACCGAAAATGACCCCCGTTAAAATTTATATATATATATATATATATATATATATATATATATATATATATATATATATATATATGCATATATATATATGTGTCTGTTAACACGATAGCGGCCAGATTTTTTGTTTTTTCGTCACGAAACTTTGTATATAGCATTCAATTAACAAAAGATTGAACAAGTTCGTTAACCACCAAAGTCGGTCCACCGAAAGGGGGGGTTTACCCCGAACCCAAAACACTAATTTGACTATGTCAGCCGTAATATTTGTTATATTTCAACGAAACTTGGCATTCGTAGTGGTAATATAGAGAGAAAATTGAGATATAAAAATGAACTAAATCGGTTCATTAGAAGGGGGGGGGGGGTTTACTCCGGACCCACAATACCAATTCGCCTCTACCAGCCGTGATTTTTGGTATATTTCGACGAAACTCGGTATTCGTAGTGGTAATCCACAGGTAAATATGTGTTGTAAAAATAAACTAAATCGGTTCATTAGGAGGGGGGGGGTTACTCCGGACCCACAATACCAATTCGCCACTACCAGCCGTGATTTTTGGTATATTTCGACGAAACTCGGTATTCGTAGTGGTAATCTACAGGTAAATATGTGTTCTAAAAATAAACTAAATCGGTTCATTAGAAGGGGGGGTTTACTCCTGACCCAAATTCCTAATATACTCATACCGGTCGTAATTTCTGCTGTATTGTAACGAAACGCGGTATACATCGTGGGTACCTCATGAGAAAGAAGTGTTGTAAAAATGAACTGAATCGGTCAATCGGAAAGCGGGGGTTTACTTTGTAATATATTTCAATAGAAAATCCCGCCAGACGTAGGTTCACAAGCCGCCGCAAGGAGCGCTTTGTATCTAGAGGGACTGTATCCTTTTCCTGCGTTAGATCAAAATACGATAATATGAGGTTTTTTGTATTTATTACGTAGTGTAGTAGGTACCATGTGTAAACATAACTCTGGAAGCAAATTAATAATTGATCAGTTACTCATTACAAATTTAAAAGAGAACTATTAATGTTTTTATTTTATTTATGTAGGATATTTTAAGCAAATTGTTCTGGAAAGCAGTCTATACTACCCAAATTCTGAGGAAAGTGCTTAGTTATGCAGCTCCTGCGTGACGGACTTTTATTTATTACTTCTAGTTTATTTGTATTTTATCTAAGAAATTACTTCTTTTTTTTTTATTATATATTGAGTTGTTCACTGTAAAGACTTGAGTATTGGTTATCTAATCAAGATCCTAAACTGTGTTTTCCCTGATAGAGTCGTTGGCCCTATGAGAACTGGGTGATACTGACGACATGGCTATGACTGTACCCAGATGTGGATGATTCGACTGTTTCGCTTCACATGTAGTCCTACTTTCCCTTCAGACTGTACCCATTACTCGGGGCCCTACAATCCTACTTATCTACCCTAATGTACAAACATGTATTGTTTTTTTTTAAATAGTCTATATTTTCAGTTTTATTAATGTATTAATTTGCAAAGTAACGGATTTGGGTCTGTTTGCGAAGACCACATCCAGTTACTTTGAAGTTTCTGTCGTGATTTTAAACAGTGATTTTGGTACTTACAGATTAGTTTACAGATTCTTTGCAGGTTATCTATTACTTCATTACCATTATCTAAGGTAAGAAACTCTATTATATAAATATAGTATTGAAAAGTATTTAAAATCTCTGCAATCAATACTAAAAGTAACTTTTTTTACTACTATATTTCTATGGTATGGTTTCTAACCGTTAGATATTTGTAAGAAATACTTTTAAGCTTCTAGAGTATAAATGAATATAAGCAAAATATATTTCAGCAAGCAATATTTATTAATAAAAAGGTTAACTTTATAAAAATCAATGGTAATTGTGAAATTCAGGGGCCTCCTCGCGGATTTTTATTTCTGGCGGTTCTATAACATATTTATATTTATTTCGCATTATGGACATACGTGCTATGCGTTTCCGCTCGCTCAAGAAGATATCAAAACTCTAGTCAATCCAAATCGCTAAAATTAATAGAATTCTATTAATTTTAGCGAGTTGGATTGACTTGATTGTTGAAGGTTACTTTACTATTAGCAACAACCAATAGAAATGCGAATGAGTTATGCGCAAGCGCTGAATCACTGTTAAAATCACTACAAATACTTCACAAGTAACTGGATGTGCTCTTCGCAAACATACCAACGGATTTTATATAAACTAACACTTATTTCATCATGGAACATTTTATGACTGGTCATTATGAGTATTAGGTTGTCCGGAAAATACTGCAGGATTTTACGATTTATTTTTAAAAAATCCTCTATATAATAATGTCTTTAGGTTTACTGGATTATTCATTTGTATGAATGTCAACACTTACTAATCCTCTTCTAAATGATAATGTTCGTTTATCTCTGAAGGATTTCGCTCCTTGGAAATAATTCAGTCGTTCCTACAATGTGATATCATGAATTTAAAATCTATTCCAGATAAATAAAAAGATTATTTTAATGGGTGATATAAATGCCAAGCATACCCAATGGAATTGCCACAACAATAATAGAAATGGAAAATTGCTCCTAAACTACATTCCCAGAAACAACATAGTATTGCACGCACCAAACTCTCCTACACATTTCCCATCACAGCAGAACCTAAAACCCAGTATTATAGATCTGGTATTGACTAAAAATATTGACACATTATCCCATCTTGTCGCCATAAACGCCTTAAGCTCTGATCATGAACCTATAATATTCTGCCTTTATAAAACCCTTATAACCCAAAAAAGAAAAAGAATCCTCCACTATTCTAAAACTGATTGGCAAATGTACAGAAAAATAATAAATGAAAATATATGCATAAACCCATTAATAACTTGCCCAAGTGATTTAAATATAGCAGTGCAAGACTTTAGTTACATTATTCTCTCAGCCGTAAAAGAATCCACTCCACTTATTACACTCAATCATACTGAAAATTTCCAACTTCCTTCTTATCTCCAACATCTTATTTTTATCAAAAATAAATTCAAAAAAATGTCACAAAGATATCGATCACCCATAATATCCCGGATATGTAACTGGCTTACCCATTTTACTCGGACTCGCTTAAATAAATGGAGAAATAAAAAATGGGAACAATTTCTTTTAAAATTAAAACCTGGAGATGGATCCTTATGGAAAATCCACAAACAATTCACTAGATCATATAAACGCATCCCTCCTCTTAACACTCAGGGCACATATGTTTATGACGACCAAAGTAAAGCAGAGCTACTCGCCCAACACTTTAAACAAGTTCATTATTTGACAAACAATTTCGGCTCTCGTCACCATGAGAATACCATTAGACGTCAAGTCAACAAATTTTTCAAAAAGTCAGTAGATCGAACATTTCCAGCAGTGACACCTAAAGAACTAGCCAAACTAATTAAACAAATCAAAACAAAGAAATCGATTGGACCCGATAACATTCATCCTTTATTGGTCAAAAATATATCCAAAAAAGCAATAATAAGCTTAACAAAAATTTATAACAGTTGCTTTCGATTAAAACACTTTCCAGACACTTGGAAAAGAGCTAAATTATTAGCCTTTCCTAAACCAAACAAGGACCCCTCCCTCCCCAGTAACTTACGTCCCATAAGCATCCTCAGTATATTTTCCAAACTTCTTGAAAAATTAATATTATCGAGAATTAATAAATACATCTCCCACAATCAATGCCTTATTAAAGAGCAGTTCGGATTTAGAAGAAATCATTCCACAGTAGCGCAACTTGCAAGGCTAACAGACAATATTACTAAAAACTTTAATGAGAAGAAACATACTGGCATGCTACTGATTGACGTGGAGAAGGCATTTGACACAGTCTGGCACCATGGGCTTATATATAAACTCATTACCCTAAATATACCTCTATACCTTATTCACATAATACATTCATTCCTTGTAAACAGAACATTCTTCTTTAATATAAACTCAAGAACCTCAAGCATACAATCCATACCAGCCGGAGTCCCACAAGGCTCTTGTTTAAGCCCAATATTATTTAATTTATATATTAATGACCTGCCAACACTCCCCCACACTAGCCTTTCACTATTTGCCGATGATACTGCCCTGTATACTAGCTCATTCAGACTCGATACAATAGCAAACAGATTGCAATGTAGTTTTAAAAAGATCCATGCATATTATTGGAAATGGAAAATAAAAATAAATCACACAAAAACAGAAGCAGTTCTGTTTACAAAGAGAAGACCGCGACAAGAAATTTATATTAAAATTCAAAATAATACGATTCCATGGAAACCCCATTCAAAATATTTAGGACTAATTCTAGATAGAGGTCTCACCTTCACCGAGCACATAAACCAGAAGCGGGATAGTTGTATGAAATTACTCTACTCAATGTTCCCTTATTTTAATAAAAAATCTAAATTAAGCCCGAAAAATAAAACAATTCTTTATAAAATGATTGTACGCCCTGTACTGTTGTATGCTTGTCCTGTTTGGAGTTCAACCTGTTCAACTAACTACAAAAAACTTCAGGTTATCCAAAACATCTGTCTCAGAATTATAAATGACTACCCTAGATACACTAAAATTACAGACATGCACGACGACCTGGAAATGCCGACAATCACAGACTACGTACACACACTCACGACTAAATTCTTTCATTCAGTACAACTATCAGACAATCCACTAATAGCTGAAATAGGTAATTACAACAAAGAAACCCTCAGACGATACACCCACAGACGGACCAAACACATACTTCTGGACACCTGACCTCATATAATATAAGTTAATAATTATCAGTTGTATTTATTATAGTCGTATTTTGCTTGGGTTTTTGTATAATTTTTCCCAAACTTTCAACAATATTCATTGTGTATTTAGTTAGTCAATAAACAAAATAACATGTAAAATATATAATAACATGTAAAACTCAATGTACATATTGTATATTCAATTTGTAAATAAAAATCTCTTCTTCTTCTTCTATATCATGAATTTCGTACGATTTTCTTTAACGAGTTTAAACTCGGCCGAAGCGGAGCCCAGACGGCTAGAAACATAAACCAAGTCTGGTGCGAGGGTAGTGTTAATGAGTGCACTGTTCAAAAGGTGGTTTAAAAAAATTTCGGGATGGGGACTTCAGCCCATGAAAATAATGAAGGTCGCGGAAGGCCTTCCTTTCTTGATGACGATGTTTTGCGATCATTGGTGAAAGAAAACACCAGAATAACTGTACTGGAACGTGCAGAAAAACTTAAAAGTTAACAAATCGACCGTCCATGATCACCTCAAGGCGATTAGAAAAGTGAAGAAGCTCGAAAGTTGGGCATAAAACGACCGCCAAAAACATCAGCGCTATGAAGTTTTTTTTTTTTTTTTTAAGGCGTATCAACCTTAGGGTCATTAACGCCATCGAGTGAATGTTTTATTATATTTTGTGGTGAAATATTTTCTTATTACTTTTGAATTTATTAAATGGTTAGATCAGCTTTTGAATTTTATTTAATTATTTATTATTGATCCTGGTTTATTTTGCTTAATGAGATTACTTGCAATGTCATTTTCATTGGCAAATATAGATACAAACATACTCAAAATGTACACATACACACATGGACACACCTACGCACATACACAAACCCAGTTCCATTCAGCCTTACTCACAAACATTAAACACACTCACCATTCGCTATCTGTTCAATTGTATGCTTTAGACTTTATTAATTGGTTCCGTTTTGTCTATAAAGTTTAATAGCTTTCTAACGTTATCAGCATCATCTCCAAGGATTTCATCCATGACGTCTAACGGCATTCGGCATTCTGTAAGTAAGTGTTTTATTGTTACTTGAACGTTGCATGATTCACAGATTGGGGGCGGTTCTTTAGAAAAAAGGAATGAATGCGTTAATCTTGTATGCCCAATCCGCAATAGACTTAAGGCAACTTCATGTTTTCTAATTCCGTTCGGAACAGTTAGAGTTGCTATGAAGTTTGTTCTGCTTTTCATTGCCGAAAAAAAATCCACTCTACTCTCCGCACTTCTCGCCTGCTGACTACTATTTTTTTAGACGTCTGAACCTGTACTTACAACACAAAATATTTAGTGATCGAACGGAATTAGAGAATGCGTTTATTGACCTTATAAATTCTACGACTCTGAATTCTATTCAGACGGTATTAAAAAGAGACCAACACGTTGGGAGAAATGTATTGAGAGTATGGGAGACTATTTTGATATTAAAGTACTTTTTTTTGGTACTTGCGTACTGGTTGCACCGATCTCGAGAAGTGGGTCTCGTTCAGGGATCCGGATCATGAAATGAGAAATCAAATGAAGCGTTTCTATTGGTTCATTCCTATGAGCAATTCCATTGGCTGTTCTTTCTTCTGTTCTAGTCATCGTTTTGTTTTCACTTACAGTTAGATTTGTGTTTTTGTACAAGTTGTAGTGTTGTTTGTGTTGTAGTGTTCTTTCGGCTAGGAAAATGAGTATTTAGGATTTACCAACGACTGAAAAGTATTCTTTTGAAGCAATGTTTAATTGCATATCGGCCCATTTTCCACCGATAAACCAGTGATATATATTATCACCGAGTTGGATTAACTAGAGTTTCGATATAACCTTGAGCGAGCGTAGCGAGCTGAAACTCATAGCAATTATGCAATTAACATAAGTGCTAATGTTGTATACAATAGGAAACCAGTAGCACTTATGTTAATGGCATAATTGGTATGCGTTTCCGCTCGCCCAAGGTTATGCCGAAACTTTAGTCAGTCCAACTCGTTGAAAATATTAATAAATGGTCTTTCGTTCGCCATATTGCCACAACTTCAATTGAGTTCTCATTTCATGATCCGGATCCCTGAATACCAAAATCCTGAATTATTTTCCAGGCAAGCCAATATTCAATCTAAAATCCACTGCTTGAGTTCAATGTTCTATCTGGTAGAGATGCAGCCCTGAGTGCAGACAGAAGATAAACAGAATGCGTCACTTCGGAATGGTCGTGGCTCAAGGTCAGCCACTTCTTTCAAGTCACTACATCCAGGCATTAGCAGATTAATCTTAAATTAAAACTACATCAGTAATATCCATTTTCGTTCATGGTTTGAATTAATGTCTGTAGATACTCTAATCAACATGAACCAGGCTATTTTGTAATAGAAAACAAAATCTATTTCTGAAAAAAATTATTCGCTTCAAATCCAGCAAATGACAAATACTCAGATCAATATGGACTTACAGTTCATGGTATCTAAAAAGCCACCCAATCGTTACCAAAATTGCCAAAAACCAAACGTTATAGTCAAAACTCCTCCGTAAAGTAACCCACGCTGCATTCATTATCTCTAATAAGGCCCTCCATAATTACCTCAATATTCCATTTATCCAACTGTTAACCAAAACAGTCTATCAAGAATTTCAATCAAAATTATACGGCCTCTCTAATTCAATAACAAATTCCCTGCGTACCTGGCCTACAGACCAGCTCCAGTAATAGTCCTTCATCCAGATTAAATAAAACATGTACATTAACAATTTACTAGTAATGTATTTTGATATTGTTGTTTATTTATTATTTTATTTGTGTGTGTTTAACGGCGTATCAACATTAGGGCTATTAACGCCGGGCCATCTACAGGTTGCCACCCTTTTCTAAAATGCCAACAGCACGTGGTCGGTCACCCATTCAGGTACTGGCCACGCCCGACATTGCTTAACTTCGGTGATCTACGGGAACCGGTGCATTCAACGTGGCTAAGGCCGTTGGCTGATATTATTGTTAATTCTAAATAAAGATAAATATACAAATTGAACAATGGAGGCCCTGAATAGTAATGCGTGAACTTTAAATAAATCCCTGAAGCCGTCCAAATTGATTGAGTTTCAACCTGCAACGTGTTTTTGATGTTAACAAAATGTTAACATTTTCGCTGATACCTCAATTGTAAAATTATTATGCAAAAACTATTACATTGATTTAAACAAACTTTGTTGGGTTATTTTATTCTATAGTCAACACTTTCTTCTGAATGGCCCCAAATACATTTCAAGTCGAAGAAAAAAAAGTTATAAAAAATGTCTATTTTTTGCCCTATTTGTCATACTGTTTGCTGTTGAGCATAGCCGCGCATCGATTTTAGCACTTCTGAATAATAAAATATTACAGAACATTTTATTAAAAATCTTTTGACGCCTTGGAAAGATCCCTGGCATGAATACTTTCGGAGTTATTAGTGAAAGAATTACAAAAAACTGTGATTTTTTTTACATTTACTTTTTATATATTAAAAAAAATGTTCCGGGAAATTTTCGAATTACGCATACCTCAATTATTGTTATTTCAGGTCTTTCGAAGAACATCCCGCAAACATTGGCGTGCCCCCTCCTCTACGTCTAACTAGCAGTGTCTGTAAATATGCGCCCTGAATTATAAAACGTTCCTATTTATTGTTCAATTTTCTTCTACACAAGAGTATGAAATAATGTATAGTACAACCTAAAAGAATAATTAAATCATTGACACTGCTTGATACATAGAAAACAACTTTTTTTTTAAAACTATCATTCTTGTTTCTTCAGATGTTCACCTGCCGATGGCTGCGACGAGTGCTGACAGGGCGAGCTTTGAGACAGCGCCCGCTCTCGCAGGCAACACGCATGAGTTCCCAGTTCATCCTGGAGTCCCATCTGAGTCCTGTCACCATACCGGACATCAGCTTACCCGAGAAGGTCTTCAGGGACATCGGCAAGTGGCCAGAGCACCTTGCATTAGTCAGTAAATATTCTTTTATCACTTCAAAAATACAAAACCTATTAGCACTATGAATTGGTAAAGGTTGACTTGACTTCCATTTTTCCATTTTTAAGCCGTAATATTTTAAAGTACTTCTTAAGGATTATATCAATACCCAAAAAATGTTGATTACTTATAGGGGGGGGGGGGATAACAACAAATAAAATTGATTTATTATTCACGTCTCTACTAGTTTCGCAATTTCAGTGCCTCATCAGGAGCTAAAATTAAAATTATTTACAGCCACAATAGGCACACTATCCGGGCCTCGTCATGAATGAAGCGAAGCACAAAGTCAGCTGTTTCTAATCGATAAAGACCATTCACTAAACATCGATACTCTTCCTTACTGTGGCTGTGAATAATTTAAATATTAGCTCCTGATGAGGCACTGAAAGTGCGAAACTAGGAGAGCTGTAAATAATAAATCCACTTTATCAGAGTTCGGTGGTACGTAGTATCTTAATAAAACTACATTTTTTATAAGCAAATGAGTTTTATTATTTACCGACGTTTCGGCTTGAAATTCAAGCCTTCGTCAGCACGATAAGAAGAAGGGAACTGTCCCTCACGGATGTGAAATCGTTGATACGAATCATAAAATCAAACAGAAATGATTTAACATCCGTGAGGCATAGTTCTCCTTCTTTTCAGCGCCCTGAAGAAGGCCTGATGAATTTCAACCTGAAACGTCGGCAAATAATAAAACTCATTTGATTATAAAAATGTAGTTTACAAACGGTCAAGATCTCGTCTCAATAAATCCATTTTAATTATTCATGTATTTTATTTGTTGACTTTCCGCCCCATCAGTGCAAAAGTGGATTTAATAGAATCACTTTACAATAATTGAGAAATTTTAATGTCAATTTTCTCTAATTTGAAGTGAGTCCAGTTCTCTTACAGTAGAGGTCATTGTCAGAAAAGGCACTACGGAATTACCAAGTAAAATTCAATATTACAAACACATTTACATTTCAAAATATATTTAATTCCAATTCAACCTTTTCCACTCAAATATAAATTTGAAAACGTTGAATTTGAAATAGAAAAGGTTGAATTTGAAATGGAAAAGGTTGAATTTGAAATGGAAAAGATTGAATTTGAAATAGAAAAGGTTGAATTTGAAATGGAAAAGGTTGACTTTGAAATGGAAAAGGTTGAATTTGGTTTGGAAAAAGTGGAATTTGAATTGGAAATGCTGTCATGCTGTCTCACTATATATATATATATATATATATATATATATATATATATATATATATATATATATATATATATATATATAGGGGGACGAGGTTAGCCCAGTGGTAGAGCACTCGACTAATATGCCGGAGGACCTGAGTTTAAAACTCGGGCGCACTTAAGATTTTGTCTTCTACGGTCGTTGTTGGAGGGTTAGATTACGGGTCCCTGGCCGTCCCTGGGCCAGGAATACTGAAACATAAAATTTTAGGAAATTCCAGATTGCGTCATGAGGTTGACGTCATAAGCGGGGTTCCCTCTATCTACGGAGGGACGAAACACGCTCAAAACTAAAGGATATGCTTCCTTTAAAATGAAATTTCGAAAAATTAGGGGGTCCAAAGAGAGAAGGATTTTTTTTTAGCTTCCTTTAGGTATCTTCAAGTGAAACTCGTCTATAAGTACATCTCTATGAAGCTTTCTAAACTGGGATTATTCGAACAACGATGGCAGTTTTAATTTAAATTAACGTAATGTGAAAGTTCCATTTGATTCTTTTCCGCAATTCCTAATAATTGTATTAATGTCATACTGACTTGCTAGATGGACTCAACAAATGGAAATCCAAACAAAAGGAAAAGCAAATAGAATGCAGTATGACAAACACTGGTTGACTAAATGTTAATATTTAACTTGGCGCCGATTTAAATTAGGGATATCTTTTTTTTGTCGATTTCATTTGTACGTAACCACACCTGTGTCTCATCTTTCTATTCCAATTGTTTCTTTAGAAGAAAGAACATTGTATCACAGATGAATCTGTTGACCTTCGTGTAATTCTTAATGTCCTTTATTCAAAGTAATACTCCCGGAAATTTCTTAATTTATTTTATACTAGCTGAATACCCGTGCTTCACCACGGCTGATAAGTATTTTGTACTAGCTGAATACCCGTGCTTCACCACGGTCGATAAGTATTTTGTACTATCTGAATACCCGTGCTTCACCACGGCTGATAAGTATTTTGTACTAGCTGAATACCCGTGCTTCACCACGGTCGATAAGTATTTTGTACTAGCTGAATACCCGTGCTTCACCACGGTCGATAAGTATTTTGTACTAGCTGAATACCCGTGCTTCACCACGGTCGATAAGTATTTTGTACTAGCTGAATACCCGTGCTTCACCACGGCTGATAAGTATTTTGTACTAGCTGAATACCCGTGCTTCACCACGGCTGATAAGTATTTTGTACTAGCTGAATACCCGTGCTTCACCACGGTCGATAAGTATTTTGTACTATCTGAATACCCGTGCTTCACCACGGCTGATAAGTATTTTGTACTAGCTGAATACCCGTGCTTCACCACGGTCGATAAGTATTTTGTACTAGCTGAATACCCGTGCTTCACCACGGTCGATAAGTATTTTGTACTAGCTGAATACCCGTGCTTCACCACGGTCGATAAGTATTTTTTATATTGAGTTAAATAAGATATGATCAAAATTAACGCTACTACATAATTTTGTACAGCTTATTATTGCACGGACTTTAAAGTTACACAGGAAACACCATGTGGAGGTAATCGTGCTTGTTTCCGTAAAAAAGAGTAAAAAAAAAAAAAAAAAAAATACAACAACCGCTTAAAAAGTTAGGTAAACAGAGACAAATACACGTTGAAAAGCATAAAACTAACAAATTTGAAGTTTTAAGCATTTATCTCTTCGATTGACATCGCCCCACCGGACATTAAAACAGAATCTTATTTTATTTATTTATTTAAATTTTAACGTCCATTTATTATTAACGACGAATTTTAGGACGGGTTATCTATAGGTTACCACCCTTTTCTAGCCAGGATAGGGGTGATGCATTTTCTTTGTCCTAAAGAAAAGCCACCATCCCTAGTGGGAATCGAACACACGACCTTTGGCACGGAGTGTTAAGTGCTCACGCCTTAACCCTCACGGCCGCCGGGTCACCACGGAATCTTATTGTAGAGAATTTAGTAACCTTTCGAATAGCCGCCTTCCACTTACTTACTTCGAGTTTCCAACCTTTTTCGAGATATTTTAGAAAATATACTGAGATCCGAAAACTTTGTATCGCCATTCATACATTTTTTCCATATATGTACTTCGTTTCTGAATACCCAAACTGAAAATTAGTTTTGAAAAGTATTTCTATCAATTTCGCTGGTAAATGGCTACAGAACTCGCTTAAAAAATGGTTTCATTCGTTTTCCTACGTTAAAGAATCTTTCGCACAAATTTCGCTCCAAAAACCATGTTCCAGTAAACGGATTCAACTGGTTAATGAACTTGACCTTTTAAATGAGAAGAAAGATTTTTGTACCAAATTTTTTTTTTTTTTTTTTTTTTTTTTTTTTTTTTTTTTTTTTTTTTTTTTTTTTTTTACGGCGCATCAACAAATCGTGGCTATTAGCGCCGGATATCCAGAGTGCAGCCAGGAATTTTCTCAGCGAGCCCTGAGATGAGAAAATTTCTGGCGCCGGTGGGGATCGAACCCACCATCTCCCGCTTATGAATCTAGCGCGCTAGCCACTAGACCACGGGAGACCCCTTTTGTACCAAATGTTATCAAAATCGAACCATTTTTGAGCCGATGAGGAACTTCTTAATAATTCAACCCCCCCCCCAAAAGAACTTAAACATTTGAATATATAAAAAAAAAAAAAAAAAAAAAAAAAACAAACTTTCTTAGCGAGTGTTTATATTATAAACAGATTGTCCTTGCAAAATTTCCAATTTTTGTGTCAAGTGGTTCGGGATATTATTACCTCGGATGGACCAGGGCGTAAACTCCATGAGGGACAAAATCACAGTTTATTTCTAGTAATTCAAGGACTTCCATCATAGTTTAAATTAACCTCAATTAAAAATAATACTATGAAATAGATAATGTACGGTAACAGCTGTTCTGTTATCGTCCTAGCAACGCATGCTGCCTAGGCTTGCCTGCTCTAACCAACTAAAACTTTAAACCCCCCTAAAAATACTTAAAAATTCGAATATCAAAAAATCCTTTCTTAGTGAGTGCCTACGTTATATAGGGAGTGTCCATGCAAAATTTCAAAATTTTCTGTCGAGCGGTTTGGGCTGGGGGATGATAGATGAGTGAGTGAGTGAGTGGTATTTGACAAATATATAGTAGATAATGGTCTCCTCCGAGGTCAAGCATGTTCAGCTTTAGACTTCCTGAGTATTCGGTAGATGAGTTGAAGTTCCTGAAGATCAGACAGTTGATCTGATATTCACTACCGAGCAGAACTCAATAAAAGTGTAAAACTGAGACTAAGGATTAAATTTTTTAGCCTTCAAAGTGATAAAAAGTCCGACTTCCTGGAGCTGCATTATCTTAGTCCGGTCTCCATAACTAGTTATCCCTGGTGTCATTTGGAAAGTTCCATAACTAGTTATCCCTGGTGTCATTTGGAAAGCTTGAACTAAGTGCACTTAAATATTTTTTAAAAACGTTAAACACCATCTCTCATAAAATCTTGAAGATAAGTGAGATTATGTATTATGAGGCATTATGTACGGAAAACTCACAATAGCGGAAATTACTCACTCGACCTTTTCGCCTTCTGCTCGGAAAGCTCTATAACAAACAACCAAAAATTCGTTCACGTTTTAACTGCCTTGTTTTACTAGCAAATTCAGTTTACTGCTAAAATCATTTATAAATGCAACAAGCAATAAAGCACTGTGGAAAACAAAAGTAAATGACCGTTGAAAGGAAAGAAACCAACACTTCCGAGGTTTTAAGCACTCATTCCTCCCCCTGAGATCGTCCCATCGAAAATGTCTTTAGAACCGTTTTTGTAGAAAATTTAGTAGGTAAGTTTTTGTCTACTTACCACGATTCTGTACGATATTTTTTATCGTTAATATTTGTTCTTTTTTTTAAAACTTCCCTTACTCCCAGCTTTAATTACATTAGTTTGTATAAATATCAAACATCCAAAAGTACGATTTATGTGACCAAGAGGTAAAATCTTCTACCTCATTGCCGCTTAACCTGAACCCTTGGTCTTTCTCCACTTTCCTATAATTTACTACTGAAGAAGGTCGCCATAGAGCACGCCGAAAGTCCAAATATAGATTATTCTGAACATTTCTTCCAAGCCGAAATCCAGCCGTTCATTGACTCAGTTTAAACTTAAATTGGACTTATGCGTCCGTCGATGGTAACATTTTTTTTTTTAAAAAAAGATGATATACTATGAGCCATGGGCGTATATAGAAAATAATTTTGGAGGGGGCTGGGAAAATTTCGGGGGGGGGGGCTGAGACCATTTCTGGTGTATGGAATACTAACAATGTAGATTTTGGAAGAGTTTTAGCCAACTTAAACGCTAGAACACCGAAAATAGAATATGTTTTATGAACTAAATGATCTTATTTAATTTATTTTTAAGGGTTTTATGAAATTTTTACCGATTAAATCAAAATTTCGGGGGGGGGGGGGCTGCAGCCCCCTCAGTCCCCCCCTTACATACGCCCATACTGTGAGCGACATAAGAATCACATGGCTTTCTGATAATATCGTTCATTATTTTAATCCAGCTGGATCTCTTGTTCCACAGCTTGTTTGTTTATTTTTACAAGTCTCCCCTCTTCCCTAAAACAATAATAACTTGTAAAAAGAAACAATTAGACATTACTCTTGCCTTTCCGCAATCGAAAATACAGGAATTTTAACGGTAATATCTGTCCACATATAACTCCGAATACATAATTTTGGGAAACTGATTTTACGTATCCCGTCAGTAGTGAAAATCGTTCATATTATTCTTTGGACGTGTTTATTTTCCATTATCATCGATGGTAAAATAGCGCGAGGCTCACCTGGTGACAATAAAGATGGTGCAAATCCTCCGAGTTGAACCTTATCTTTGTTCTTCGTATAATTTTTATGCTTGGCTCGTAATATAAGAAAGATTAGAGTAATTTTGTTAGATAAGTGCAACAATTGACTTGGATGCAGTTCCATTGCATTGAACGGCTCAGTGATTGTGTTGCATCGGAACTAATCTCTTTAAGGACGCTTCATTGTGTTCGGTTCAATACCTCAGCCATGCTGTCACGCATTTTCCTTGCACAGCTGCACTCCCCTGGTTGCATTATTTTCCCTGATATAATAATACATTTTGAGAAATACTATGCATATATTACAATTTTAGATTAACTAATTATTCATTTAAATTATTATAACTGAATAATTTTCTTATATTGAAAGATGACATGCATTTAAGGGTTTCTTAAGATTTAAAATCTACCTTTAGCTCTTCATGACTGAATTTATCCTCCTTTCGGTTGCCTGGACACAACTTGAACGCGAAAGTCACCACGGACTATGGTTCTGGGCACTGTTCGATATTTATATCTGACAGAGCCCATAAGAGATACATAATATTATGTAAACTATACTACTAGATGCTTGGTGAGTTTTCTGGAGGCTTTCCCCCTCCACTCAGATCAGGATGGTTGTATGTATTGAACCAATCTTTCCACAAAAAAATATTTTGTTGATTTCGTCTTGTACATTCCGTAGGTAGGCGTTTTCTGCCAAGTCTATAAAAAATAAATATAGTTTTAACAATTTCTTACATCCAACCAATACCACTAGAGGTACAAAACAAATTTTAGCAGAAGAAGCATTTGAGGGCACTGGGACTTTCTAGGTCCAACCAGAACCCAGAAAGTCCCAGTTTCTTTTTTTTGTGCGTTGAACGAAAAATAAAGAAATGCACGTCAATACCAAATCTATTAATAAACGAAATATATATTTTCAAGAAGGAACAAATTATTAAATATTACTAAGAAAATGTCTAATAAATTTCGAAGTAATTTATTCTTTCACATGGGCGTATATAGAAAATAATTTCCGAGGGGGCTGAGACAATTTCCGGGGTATGGAATACTAAAAATTTAGAGCTTGGAATAGTTTTAGGCAACTAAAAAGCTATTACACGTAAAATAAAATATTTTTTATGAACTAAGTGATCTTACTTAATTTATTTTTAAGGGTTTAACGACAAGTTTTTACCATCAAATCAAAATTTCGGGGGGGGGGGCTTCAGCCCCCTTATATAAGCCCATCTTCTTTCAGGAAAAACTCTCAGCAAGTGTACGATTGAGCGTGACACGGGCTAAGCTCCCCCCCCCACCCTTTAGCCGCCTCTGACAATGGTTCGTATTGTCGTCCTTTCTACTGAGACCTTTCTTTATACTTTAAGTAAGTTTGCTTAAAATAAATGCAAAGGTTAATTTTTTTTTTTTTTTTTTTTTTTTTTTTTTTTTTTTTTTTTTTTTTTACGGCGCATCAGCAAATCTTGGCTATTAGCGCCGACATCCAGGGTGCAACCAGGAATTTTCTCAGCGAGCCCTGGGATGAGAAAATTTCTGGCGCCGGTGGGGATCGAACCCACCATCTCCCACTTATGAATCCAGCGCGCTAGCCACTAGACCACGGGAGACCCCGCAAAGGTTAATTTGCATAACTTTTGATTTGAACTCAGAATCTCCCTTTTTACGCTCGGGTGCGTTGCCAATTACACTACTGAGGATGCTAAGTCCAAAGGAGCCAAAACTCCAGATTGGCTACATGGCGTCATCCTTATCTGAAATATAGGCCAGGAAATTTTAAAATATATATACCAGGCGGAAGGTCAATTAAAATAAAAATATAATTACAATGTCAATTTAAAATCATCCTTCCCATATATTGATAACGCCATTAGAAAGATTTATAAGTATGGAGTCAATCAGGTGTGAGTTGTCAGCTTTAAATATTTCACAGTCCTTTAGATGCCTCTTCAGGAGCTCGCATGCATACTCACTATACTAATAATACTGCCTAATTATGCTTAGATAAACTTTCCTCTACAATGACCATGTCATGTGTGAGATTTCTCTGTATGGTGTCAATCAGTCCTGTGATGCCAGCCATATGAGTCCAAAAAGTAAAAATTGATCATCCTAAAAATAAAATTAAATATATATATATTTTACAATCTAAAACAATATTTTTTTAAAAATATTAATTTCTTCTGGACGTTTGATTTTCATTTTTTGGACTTGATCGTGTTCATATAGCTGTCAACTCAGGACTGATTGACACCATACATAGAAATCTCACACTTGACATGGCCATTGTAGGGGAAAGTTCATCTTAGTACAATTAGGCAGTATTAGTAGTATAGTGAGTATGTATGTAAGCTCCTGAAGCACTTAAAGGAGTGTGAAATATTTAAAGCTGAGTTATTAAATAAATTGACATAATGCTATCTTTATTTTTAATGACATTTTGTTTGATATATATTCGATTAAAGGCAATTTTATTGTTACGTTGGTACAGGCAATTTTATTGACATACAAACCTCAGAGTTACTCCTACTAAGATACTGGGTTAAAATCCATGTCTCACTTTTAAAAGATTTGAAAATTAAGTCGCTGGGAAAACTTACCCTCCTTTATATTATTAAATGTTTTAATAAGTATAAAGACTGATTTATGTTTTAATTTATTAACTATCTCATTATCTGCAGGAATGTTGCATGTCTGGAAGGCAGTATACATACTCGCAGCTAGAGGAGTTCAGCAAGCGGGTGGCTGCAGGCTTCATGAAGGCTGGTTTGAAGCCAGGGCAGGTAGTATCCTTCGTTCTTCCCAACCTTCCGGAGTTCATGATAGCACTCCTAGGAGCCCTCAGAGCTGGGCTTATAGTATCCACAATTAACCCTATTTATGGCCCAGGTGAGTTCGTTTTCTTTTATTATAAGTTATTTTTATTACGCTTATTGATTCACGAGTCCCAGGGCATCTCGCATTTACTCCTGATCACACATTTGAGTGTAATAGAAGGCATATGCTACTTAGATAACACAATCGACTTTAAGCCATCTTGACACCAGTGGTAAATCGTTTGTCAAAAAATGTGTCGAATGTCTGTGGAGTTTTAAATGTAGAAGTACAAATGAACAAATGAGAGGCATCAACATACAGGATGAGACGTTTGAGAAAATATTTGGTCTTTTAATCACCATGAGACTAGTTTCAAGGAACCTTGTTGAAATTATCTTAGGATGATAAAATACAAATAAAAAAATATATCATAAAATGTCAATCTATTTTATTCAATTTTAATCAACACCAATATTTTGAGAATTTTAATTATAGGAATTATCTGGATTTCAACCTTTTTAGATATTTCTCGTGGTGCCTAAGTTGTAAAAAAATTTAAAATAAGTACCAATCAATGACTTTGCTCACTCTGGGCACTGGGGATGGAGATCTTGCTCAGAAAGCTCTCTGTCGCTTTAATAAACAGTTTGTGAAAGGAAAAGCGTTTTCTGATTTACTATTTTTAATAATTTTGCCTCTAAAACCCTTTCAGTGATAACTGGACCCATTTATTTAAAACAAGCTTAATCTTATGAAATAACAAAATCAATTGTAATCTTTTTATTTGATAAAATGAAACAAAATCCCCAATATCAGAAGAGGATGAATGGAGTTGATACGCGCATTGTACTAAGGTTCTGTCATTAAATGAAGTCTGGTTTTTGAGAAAACAGAATTGTCTACGATATTTGCTATTTTTTTAGATAGCAAAAGGAAAAACAGGTTTTCAGAAACTTGCATTTTTAATATTTCCGTTGTTTTTTCTCAAAAACAAAAATAAATGTGAAATTACAATATTTCTTTTTGATTTATGTTTTTGGAATGGATTTAAACTAAGGAAAGGATTTAAAGAAAATAGCCTCAAATCAGAATTGAAGAAAATCAATTCTAAGAAAAACTAAATTATAAATAATTTTAGATTGCAACAGTAAATATAAATCAATAACCCTTCACTTTGTCCAGCTAATTTGTAATAACACAGATTAATAAAAAACAAATTATGATTTTTGGTTCTCCTTCTGCTTGTTGCCCTTTTTGTTGATTGACTCAATACATAAATTCATATATAAATCATAATATATTAAATAAATAAGTTATTTCTTCATGAATAAATTATTTCATTGTTATATCAAATAAAATTAATAAGTACATTATTTATTGATCCTCAACCTCAGCCAAATATATTTGATGAACTAGTTACAATTCCTCATTTTAAACGTTTTGGCCTCAGGGCCATCCTCATTAACTTATTCACTCCAACCAATAGCAGAAGGTATAAGAAAGAACTTATGGAAAACCAAATGAGTCCAAGTATGAGTTCCCATGGCGCATACCAAAAATGGAACCATCCCAATACAAAAATAATGTGAGCTGTAGCACATACAGACAAAACCAGGAGAAGCCAACTAATTATGAGCGAACCAACTCTCAGGCTGAAGCCGAAACAGAAACAGGACTCTTTTGGTATTTTTGAAAGGTTAAAGGTTCCCATTTTAGAATGTTCCTTTCCACAATAAAATTGTTGTAACACCAAGCACCACACAGGAATACTACTCGAGCACTAAAAAGCACTCTTGGGCCGCCATTTTTTACTCTGACATTTCAGAAAATATTTACTGTTTTAATTAAAACCATTTATAGCTAATTTTATTAATTTTGTTTGTTAATGAACTTATTTTTGTCTAACAACTTTATATTTAGCTGAACTGTTCATAGAAATTAATTTAAATCCTAATTGAATCTACTTCTTTAGTGCTCGAGTAGTATTCCTGTGTGGTGCTTGGTGTTACAACGATTTTATTGTGGAAAGGAACATTGGACTCATTTGGTTTTCCATAAGTTCTTTCTTTTACCTTCTGCTATTGGTTGGAGTGAATAAGTTAATGAGGATGGCCCTGAGGCCGAAACGTTTAAAATGAGGAATTGTAACTAGTTCATCAAATATATTTGGCTGAGGTTGAGGATCAATAAATAATGTATATACGGAAATAATTTATACCTCAGAAAATCCTTGTGGATAATTCCTAACATGTTAATAAAATTAATAAGGGAGAGAACTTTGTATTTTTCAGAGGAGATTTCATACCAGCTGAGCAATAGCGATTCAGCACTTGTGCTGACATTCATGTTGAAGGTTGATGAAGTAAAGGCAGCGGTTGCGAAGATTCAAGGCCCGAAGCCCCCGATCTCTGTGATTCACCAACCAAGCGATGAACTTCCGGAAGACACGAGGTCTTTCATGGAGCTCCTCATGGTTGAAGATGAGGATGTTGACGAAGTAGACAAAGTAAGTTTTACAAAACAAAAAAGTAATTCAGAAATAAACTAATAGGATCATATGTTTCGTCGATACAAATGCAAAGTATCGAATGTGAAGAAACACATTTTTCATTTTTAATCTATACTGATTGCTGTTGGACTGATGTACGTTGTGGCAAAGTCTCAAAAATTAAAGAAAAATAACTATCAATTACCATATCATAAAGTAAAATTTATACAAGTATCAAACCACTTTTCAGATTCGATACTTTGCATTTCTATCGCGGATATATTTGACTATTTACACTCTACTGTCTAAAATGTTGGTCTGATTTTTATGAAATTTGGCAAAAAAAAAAAAAAAGAAAAAAAAAAAAAAAAAAAAAAAAAAAAAAAAAAAAAAAAAAAAAAAAAAAAAAAAAAAGAAAAAACCCCAGCTGAATCTGCCTACCAGGACAGTTTTGTTATTGGCAACATTTGCATGAAAACAATATTAGTGCTTTCCAACGCCCTTAGTTATGTTGAATATGCTAAGCAACAGCGTTTCGGCATTATAAAAGTATGGAAAGCTGTAGATAGCCTGGTACTAATAGCCGAGTAATTGAAACACCATAAAAAAAGTAATTTAAAAATACATAAAAGCCTTACGATAAGTAAGCCTTACGATTTTGAACTCGTAAGCTATCAGGATCACTTTTTATTAGCATTTTGCTGTGGGGAATCCCAGACATGAGCAGTTTTGAACTTTCAGTAGTATCTTAAATAGCTTGAAAACAATTGAAAAATTCTGGTAAGTGGAAGGTGATTAGTCAAAATCCTAAAATACGCTTATATTTGAATTTTGATAGGGCCACACTGGAGAAAATGGTACCTGAAATTTTTTAAGGGTTGGTTTTGCTCTTTGGTGGCAAGTTATTAAGTGTTTCTGTTCTTTGGTGGCAAGTTATTAGGCGTTTCTGCTCTTTGGATGCATGTTATTAAGCGTTTCTGCTCTTTGGATGCAAGTTATTAAGCGTTTTTACTCTTTGGAGGCAAGATAATAAGAGTTTCAGTTCTAAGCTTTCCAAATAACAACATATTTAAGCATCATACGGAAGTGCACTTAGATGGCGGAGATTCTGCTACTTGTTTATTTTTTATTAAATATAAATTACTTAATTATTAAATTACTGCAATTATTTTTCTAGGTAAAACTGAATCCTGACGATTGTGCTTTGTTACTTTATTCATCAGGCACAACGGGCTTACCCAAGGGAGTCCGGCTCACACATAGGAATATAGTTTCAAATATAACACAAATAGAGCATCCTGACATTTGTCCGAAGTTAGATACATCAAGTGAGTATAACTATTTCGACTTTAACATTTCATAAAATCAATGTGTAATTCAAATTTCTTCTTTTTTTTTGTGTGTGTGTGTTTAGCGGCGTATCAACATTAGTGCTATTAATGCCGTCTTTTTTAATGTTTATATTTTATTTGTTTGTTGAGTTCCACAAGATTGGCAACAAACTTATTTTATGTGCTTTATTGTGCATTGACTCCCAAGCTTTTATGGTTGAGATAATTTTTATGCCTTTAATTTTTAATTGTTTTAAGGTTCAGAGAGTTAGTAATATTATTTATGACTCACTAAAATTGTTAATTAGAGAAGATGTTTCATATCATATATTATATACTATCATTATTATATTATTACACACAAGTAAACTCTTGATAATATTATATTATTTATGTTTGATATTTTAGGTGATTATCAAGACGTCACAGCGTGTGTCCTTCCATTCTTTCATGTGTACGGCTTAGTTATTGGAGGGCTGTCTTACCTCTGCGGAGGTGGAAAACTTCTCACACTTCCGAGGTTTGATCCAGAGATGTTCTTGAAGGCCCTTAAAGAAGGCAAGGTTGGGAAATACGTATACTGACTCTATAAAACTCTATATACAGATAGTTTATTTTTATTTATTTATTATTATTTTTTTTTTTTTTACAATGCATCAACATCTAGGCCATTAGCGCCGACATCCAGGGTGCAGCAAGGAATTTTCCCAACGACCCATGATATGAGAAAATTCCTGTCGCCGGTGGGGATCGAACCCACCATCTCCACATATTTATTTGGTGGATTTTCTACCTTTTAGCGCGGTTCCTCCCTCCCCCATAGGGAGGAACCCCGCTTATAAGGTTGATACAATGAAACAATCCGGAAGTGCCGACTAGAAAATTTTGCGTTTCAGAACCCCTAGAAACCGAAAATAACGGTGGTTCAAATTTGTATATATATATATATGTATATTTTTATTTATATATATATATATATATATATATATATATATATATATATATATATATATATATATATATATATATATATATATTTGTCTGTTCGCTCTCTAAATAGAAGACGAATGGTCCGATTTTGATGAAATTTGGTACAAAAATCTGTCGTCCAATTTGAAAGGTCAAGTTCGTTAACCAGCAAAATCCGCCCACTGGAAGATGGCGTTTGGCGCGAAATTCGCGCAGAAAAAATCGTAACGCTTACGTTTTTGAGTTCATAAGCTTGTAAGTACTCGTTTTATAGGCTTCTTGGGCTAGAAAAACGAATGAAACCATTTTCAAGGCGATAGCTTTAACCGTTGTCGAGAAAATTGGAAAAATAGTTTTTGAATACCGTTTTTGGTTTGGGTACTTAGAATTACGGGATTCAGTTGAAACATTATCTGCATGTTCTACTTTCATTAAAACTAATATGTTGAAAGTTATGTTACGTTTGGAGTTAAGGAAGGGTTAGAATAAAATATTTTATGAACAGATATGAAAAGTTTTGGAAACTTCGTATACTTTCATTAATATCTCGAACACGGTTGGGAAATCGTGGTAAGTGGATTGAAACTATTTGAAAGCTTACTAAATTCTCTACAAAAATGATTCTAAAACTATTTTTGATTAGGTTATGTCAATCGGAGAAATAAATGCTTAAAACTTCAAATACGTCTGTTTTGTTCTTATGAACGGGTTATTGTCGTTCTTTTTGTTATTTTTGTCTCTTTCCCTTGGTTTTTTATTGCTTTTAATTAGCGCGGTTCCTCCCTCCCCCATAGGGAGGAACCCCGCTTATAAGGTTGATACAATGAAACAATCCGGAAGTGCCGACAAGAAAATTTCGCGTTTCAGAACCCCTAGAGACCGAAAATAACGGTGGTTCAAATTTGTATATATATATATATATATATATATGTATATATTTATTTATATATATATATATATATATATATATATATATATATATTTGTCTGTTCGCTCATTTCTGGCTTCCCTGATGGTCCGATTTTGATGAAATTTGGTGCAAAAATCTGTCGTCCAATTTGAAAGGTCAAGTTCGTTAACCAGCAAAATCCGCCCACTGGAAGATGGCGTTTGGGGCGAAATTCGCGCAAAAAAAATCGTAACGCTTACGTTTTTGAGTTCATAAGCTTGTAAGTACTCTTTTTATAGGCTTCTTGGGCTAGGAAAACGAATGGAACCATTTTCAAGGCGATAGCTTTAACCGTTTTCGAGAAAACTGAAAAAATAATGTTTGAATGCCGTTTTTGGTTTGGGTACTTAGAATCAAGGGATTCAGTTGAAACATTTACTGCATGTTCTACTTTCATTAAAACTAATATGTTGAAATTTTGGTTGCGTTTGGAGTTAAGGAAGGGTTAGAATAAAATATTTTATTAACAGGCATAAAAAGTTTTGGTAACTTTGTATACTTTCCTTAATATCTCGAAAAAGGTTGAGAATTTGGGAAACGGAAGAATACCATTAGAAAGCTTACTAAATGCTCTACAAAAAAGGTTCTAATGAAAGTTTTGATTAGGCGATGTCAATCGGAGAAATACCGTATGAAATGTCAGTTTTGGATTTGTCGATTTCCTTCAAATGTCTTGAAACTGTCGAGGCTCCTACTCCGAGTTCTTTGGCATATTCCCTAGTGTTTTTAATTGCTTATAGTAGTCAAATGTATTTGTCAATGAAACAGGATACGTATAATTAGAATCAATATTTTGTTTGTTAGAATTCGAAGATGCCGTATGAATATCTAGATGTGACAGTACTGGTGTTGATTTCGTTCTTTAGAATTATTCTTGGTATTCCCTATTTTCATCTGTTACCCATAGTTTTTTATTGTTAGTAGGTTTTTCTTATTGATTATAGAATATTAATCTATTTGGCTATAAAACAGGATACGTAAAATTAGTGACAATATTTCGGAGATTTCTGAGCGAAATACGTTTAAGATTTTCTACCACCACGAACGGTTTTTTTCCTCTATTTTTATCCACTAGATAGGCTTTATTTTGCATATTATTCTATATAAGTTTTATTCAGCAGGGGATTCTGATGAAATGTCGTGTTTTTGCTGTGGATTTTAAATACGATGTATCTAAGATTGGATAACATTAGCGAGTCTACATAATTAAGAACCGACGACGGAGGATTAATTCTTGCTATGATTTAGTCTACATACGTATATTAAGTCCTAAATCCAATCCTCCTAAAGTTCAATGCCCGTAGAAACCAGGGGGCCGCAGGAAATTTACCTGCTAAGAGTTAATCCTCAAGAGCTGTAAATATACCCCAGGTATCTGCCGACACAAATACAAAGCCTAGGCGGAGAGCACCCCAAAAACTCAGATCCAAACATAAGGTTATATACTAAATATTGATAAAGACTACTTAGTTGTAAACCGATTCATCAATTAGCAATCAATAGTTTTCAACAAAGGTTATATACTAAATATTGATAAAAAGTATTTAATTAGAAAAAAAAAAACAATATTCCACAAGACTTGTTTTTGGTCCAATTGTGTCTACTCCATAGACTTAATTAGGTATATTATTCTATTGTAGTTGGGCAACTAAACTTTGTTTTATTTTGTTAAATAAAGTTTTTTTTCTTGATTTGTTATTCGTCAAGACTTTTATTTGTCCTTGTGTATTTACTAGATAGGTTTTATTCAACATATTATTCTATATAGGCTATATTAGGCTGGGTATTCTACTCAATCTTGTGTACTTCTTCTTGATCCTTCTGTACATGGGCGTATATAAAAACAATTTCGGGGGGGGGGCTGAGACCATTTCCAGGGTATGGAATACTAAATATTTAGAGCTTGGAATAGTTTTAGGCTACTAAAACGCTATTACACGTAAAATAAAATATGTATTATGAACTAAGTGATCTTATTTAATTTATTTTTAAGGGTTTTACGAGAAGTTTTTATCATCAATTCAAAATTTCGGGAGGGGCTGCAGTCCCCTCAGCCCCCCCCCCTCATATACGCCCATGCTTCTGTATCCTCTAGAAAGGCTTTAACAGGCATATTTTGTATTGATTTATAGAGCTTTGCTTTAGAATGAGAGCCAGATTCTGTAATTTCCGCTTCTGTGTAAAAGTTAGCTACTGTCGGTGTCCCTGACGCCTTAATATCACTTTTATTCGAGATGTTCGAGAGGATTTTGACAATTTTCACAAGATATATAAAAAAAATAAGTTTATTTTTTTTCTAAGCTTATCAAATGGCACTAGGGACATGAACGGAACCGCGCTAAGATGCTGCAGTTCCTGCGAGTCGGACTTTTTCTAACTGGATTAAGGTGATTCCTTTCCTCTTTACGACCCTAGTTGGAGTCGAACCCACAAAACGAACTTAATAATTTAGAGCCACCAAGATTCAAAAATTAAAAAAAACAAAACATTACTGAGCATCTACATTCAATCTTCCAGAGTTTAGCATTCCAAAAGTGTCTCAATACAAATACATATATTAATGAAATGAAGAATAAAATTAATAAGAAATAAGTAAGTTTATGTAAAACAAACGGTAAATACTTAATGACCACACTATCTCCCTAGTGTGCCAGAAGAATCAGATACTCCTGCAGTATCTGTCCCTCTTGGCCCTTGTGGACTGTTACAGAACTGAAAAAAAAAAAAGAAAAAAAGTTTTCTTTTAATTCTGTAAAAGAGCTCTGAATTAAAATTTATCTTTTTATTAGCACTTTCCTCCGAAGGAAAGTAGCTATTGAGGTTGCACTCATGACAGAATTTTTGAAAAATGTCTTCGAATCTTTATCGATCCTACCTAGTAGACACCGAAAATGACCCCAGTTAAAATTTATATATATATATATATATATATATATATATATATATATATATATATATATATATATATATATATATATATATATAGTTATATATGTGTCCATTAACACGATACAGGCCAGAGTTTTTGTTTTTTCGCCACGAAACTTGGTATGTAGTATTACCCCATCAAACGATTGAACGAGTTCGTTAACCAATAAAATTGGTTCATCCGAAGGGGGGGTTTACTCTGGACCCAAAGTAGTTATTTGTCAATACCAGCCTTAATTTTTGTTATATTTCCTGAAACTCGGTATTCGTTGAGTTCAACTGAAGAGAAAATTTTTTTGTAAAAATAAACTAAATCGATTGACTATAAGGGGGGGTTTACTCCGGACAAAAATTACTAATTTCCTTATACCGGCCGTAATTTCTGTTGTATTGTTACGAAATTCTTTATACGTCCTGGCTATCTAATAAGAAAGAATTTTTGTGAAAATAAACTAAATCGGTCTATTGGAAAGGGGGGGGGGTGTTACTTTGTACTATGTTTGAATTAAATTCTTCCGCCAAAGCTAGGTTCGCGAAACTCATCAAGATGAATAGATCAAAATGTGAAGCTTAATGTACTTATTACGTAGTGTAGTGCCCCGCATACACAAAACTCTGGAAGGAAATTAATTACAAAATTAATAATTGAAACAGCTGCTGCATGCAAAAGAGCAGAACAATTTATGTTTTTATTTTATTTATCTATATAGGTTATTTTAAGCAAATTATTCAGGAATGCACTCGACCCTACCCAATTCTGAGCAAAGTGCTTAGTTATGCAGCTCCTGCGTGACGGAATTTCGTATTAGTTGTGTAGTTTCCCCAGATATTTTGTATTATAGAGGATATTACTGAGAAGAACTCGTGTCCTGAAAAAAAAGTGATGTCTAAAGAGTTAATGGGAGTAGATTACATATGCAGATGTCCAATTAGCCCCTGCGTCCTTGACATCCTTAGAACATCCTACTAAAAAAGTCCGTCACGCAGGAGCTGCATAACTAAGCACTTTCCTCAGAATTTGGGTAGTGTAGACTGCTTTCCAGAACAATTTGCTTAAAATATCCTACATAAATAAAATAAAAACATGAATAGTTCTCTTTTAAATTTGTAATGAGTAACTGATCAATTATTAATTTGCTTCCAGAGTTATGTTTACACATGATACCTATTACACTACGTAATAAATACAAAAAACCTCATATTATCGTATTTTGATCTAACTCAGGAACAGGATACAGTCACTCTAGTGGTAGAAAGCGCTCCTTGCGGCGGCTTTGTGAACCTACGTCTGGCGGACTTTTCTATTGAAATATATTACAAATTAAACCCCCCGCTTTCCGATTGACCGATTCAGCTCATTTTTACAACTCTTCTTTCTCAGGTGAGTTACCCACGACGTATACCGCGTTTCGTTACAATACAGCAGAAATAACGACCGGTATGAGTATATTAGGAATTTGGGTCCGGAGTAAACCCCCCCCCCCCCTCCTAATGAACCGATTTAGTTCATTTTTATATCTCACTTTTCTCTCTATATTACCACTACGAATACCAAGTTTCGTTGAAATATAACAAATATTACGGCTGACATAGTCAAATTAGTGTTTTGGGTTCGGGGTAAACCCCCCCTTCCGGTGGACCGACTTTGGTGGTTAACGAACTCGTTCAATCGTTTGCTAATTGAATGATGTAACCCTGAACTATAGAACACATGATATAATTTAACCAAGAGGTAGATACGTGGGGTGATCAAAAAGTTGCAGTACTGTTTAGATTGCGCGGCAATGGAGTGTCATAGAGCAGTGCGGTTGGCAGCATTGTTTATCGTGACTCTTCCTGAACTCAGCTGTTTATTCAGATTGTTGATAACCTTCTTCATTGTAAAGTTACTGCTGTGTTCGTAAAAAAAGTTTTTTGTGTTCGGCGATTTCTTGAAATGAATGAAAAGGAAGAGCAACGCGTTTGCGTAAAGTTTTGTGTGAAGTTGGGTAAAACGTTTACTGAAACTTTTCAAATGTTGCAAGTGGCTTTCGGCGATGAATGTCTGAGTCGGTCAAGGTGTCATGAGTGGTACAAAAGGTTCAAGGAAGGCCGGACATCGTGTGAAGATGATTCTCGTTCAGGGCGCCCATCAACTTCGACTGATGACGATCATGTTGCAAGATTGAACAGTCTCGTGCGTTCTAATCGTCGACTAACCATTCGTGAGATGGCTGAAGAATTGAACATTTCATTTGGTTCGTGTCAACAAATTTTAACAGAAAATTTGCAGAGTTGTGGCGGAGCGGTGAGTGGTTCCTGCATCATGACAATGCGCCTGTTCATTCCGCACTGCTCATTCGCGACTACTGCACCAAAAATGGAATGACGATCATTCCCCAGCCTCCATATTCACCTGACCTTGCCCCTGCAGACTTTTTCTTGTTTCCAAAACTCAAGAGACCCATGAAGGGAAAGAGATTTGAGTCCGTAGATGACATTCAAGAAAAATCGCTGGAGCAGCTAAACACCATTTCACAAGATGATTTCTCAAAGTCCTTCACGCAGTGGAAACATCGTTGGGAAAAATGTATAGCTTCCCAAGGAGAGTACTTTGAAGGGGACGACGTCCAATAGTCTGTAGATTTTTTAAATAAATTAATAAAAAATCAGTCCTGGAACTTTTTGATCACCCCTCGTATAAACAAATACACAACAGCTATATACCAAGTTTCGTGACGAAAAAACAAAAACTCTGGCCGCTATCGTGTTAACAGACACACATATATATATGCATATATATATATATATATATATATATATATATATATATATATATATATATATATATACAGGGTGTCCCGTAAATGTCTAGTCATATTGTGAGGGGTGATAGAGGACCCTTAGGGGAACAAAAAATGTTCTGTGACGATTTTCCGAATTCTCGCCCCTAAGGGAGAAAACGTCGTTTCATTGTTTTTTCGAGACAAACGTGGTTTTTAGAAGAATAATCGTTGTAGCTCCGTCCCAGGTGGTACTACTAGAAAGGGGGTGAAACCTATCGAAAGCTGAGTAAATTTACTATAAGACTAGTTGGGAGTAAACGTAAAAATGAATGAATGTAAGTATGTATATCTCACCAAAAGAAAGCTATTCTAAATTTCCTGACATTTTATTGATATTTCTTTCCAGCGTTACTCCTCAATGGGCGGGGTCTGTGATTTCCGGGTTTTAGAAAAACTTTCTCATTTAACCAGCTTTCCATTCAAGTATCACAACCCTGTGTTATTGAAGTATTTGAACGGTTTAAGAACAAAAGTTTAAAAAAAAAAACATGGATCTGTGAAAAGAAAATTATATTTTTTTCTTCAGTTTATTCAAAAATCTGAAGAGAAATATTTATTTTTATAAATGTTTACATAAATATTAAGTAAATATTTACTTATAATAATAAAAAAATTACTTCCACGAATATAAAAAAATTCCTAAAACAGTAAATAAATAAAATACACATTTATTTGGAATTTATTAATTCAGGTAACTAATACTGGGTCCAGGAGTTGGCCATTAATGAACCCCAACCATAAATTAACCTCAAAAATTTCTATTTTTACCTAGATCACGCATTTGAACACATTTTTACAGGTATTTATATTTTTTAAAACAAATGCTTTACCTTGAATTGATACTGATGGCTATGCTTGTGAAACTCACTGGGATACTCGTGAGCCCATGCGTTGTTGTTGTGGTAATTAAAAATTCTATCCCTCATAAATAAGACATACATAGTCCTGTAAAAATGTGTTCAAATGCGTGATCTAGGTAAAAATAATAATTTTTGAGGTTAATGTATGGTTGGTGTTCCTTAATGGCCGCCACCTGGACCCAGTATTAGTTACCTGAATTAATAAATTCAAAATAAATGTGTATTTTATTTATTTACTGTTTTAGGATTTTTTTTTATATTCGTGGAAGTAATTTTTTTTATTATTTTAAGTAAATATTTATTTATTATTATGTAAACATTTATAAAAATAAATATTTCTCTTCAGCTTTTTGAATAAACTGAAGAAAAAAATATAATTTTATTTTCACAGATCCATGTTTTTTAAAAAACTTTTGTTCTTAAACCGTTCAAATACTTCAATAACACAGGGTTGTGATACATGAATGGAAAGCTGGTTAAATGAGGAAGTTTTTCTAAAAGCCGGAAATCACAGATCCTGCCCATTGAGGAGTAACGCTGGAAAGAAATATCAATAAAATGTCAGGAAATTTAGAATAGCTTTCTTTTGGTGAGATATACATACTTACATTCATTCATTTTTACGTTTAATTTCAAATAGTCTTACAGTAAATTTACTCAGCTTTCGATAGGTTTCACCCCCTTTCTAGTAGTACCACCTAGGACGGAGCTACAACGATTATTCTTCTAAAAACCACGTTTGTCTCGAAAAAACAATAAAACGACGTTTTCTCCCTTATGGGCGAGAATTCGGGAAATCGTCATAGAACATTTTTTGTTCCCCTAAGGGTCCTCTATCACCCCTCACAATATGACTAGACATTTACGGGACACCCTGTATATATATATATATATATATATAGATATATATATATATATATATATATATATATATATATATATATATATATATATATAGATATATATATATAGATATATATAAATTTTAACGGGGGTGATTTTCGGTGTCTACTAGGTAGGATCAATAAAGATTTGAAGAAATTTTTCAAAAATTCCGTCATGAGTCCAACCTCAATAGCTACTTTCCTTCGGAGGAAAGTGCTAAAAAGTATAGAAAATCATGCCAACATCTTTAATAACACTACTTTTCTTTTACTCTTTTATCGAAAATCAGTATAAAATATTAATAATGATTTGTTAAAAAGGATATGTTTATAAGAAATTACATTATTTGTTATCTTACTTATTAACATGTGATTTCGATTAATATATAACATTTTCAGCTAATAATGACGAAACTGAACACACCGACATGCCATTACTGCAACATAATATTGATTACAAAACACTCATTAGCTTAGAATGCAGTCTTAGACAAAATAATGAAGTACCTGGTAACTGGACTGACAAACCTCAGTGACTGGAACCGATAGATAGAAATTGAAACACATAAGACTATATGACTCCATATAAATAAATATAAAGCCTTAAAATAACAAACATAAATCTAAAAGACCAAACAGGGTGATTCAAGTCTATGTAGCCAAACTCTAGGAGGTGATGCTTGACAAATTCTTACAAAAAAGTTTATTTGAAGTATAGTCTCATTCCGAAGGTAAAAGGAGTTTTTTTTTAAAGTAGACATACTTTACCTTGAATAATAAAGGATTGATCAAAAACTGTTCAAGATAATTAAATTTTAATTACACCACCATAAAAGAGGCAAAATTTCCTTTGAGAAGACAGCGATTTACTTAACTAAAGCCATTGATAGAAGATACTTTCCTGGAGTCGAATAACGCACTTCTGTGTTTCTTAATAGATCAGAGGTTTCTCGCAAAATTTTTTCTCAGCCCCCTAACGACCCATAGGAGGTAACCGGGCCCTTATAAATCCTTCACCCCCACCTCTGCTCTAGATCAGCAGATCTCGTCAGGTCTTAGACCTTATGGGAATTACCTTACTTGTCTGCCACTTGCGGTGCGGGTGACGCAGCGCCTGCAGATTCCTTGTTCCCGCATCTCCAATGTTGGGCACCCAAACTTTTCTTTCATATTTACTTAAACAAGTCCAAGGGAATATGGGGCCTTACATCATCAGTAATTATAAATATTTATAAGTAATAATAAGTTGTAATAAAATTCCAATTATAATTCCAATATTTTATATTTCAGACAACATTGACACACGTAGTGCCTCCATTAGTTCAATTTCTTGCAAATCATCCTTCCGTCACCAAATCTCATCTAGAAACATTACGATATGCAGTTAATGGAGCTGCTGCAGTCTCGCTTACAGATGCTAATAAACTTCTTGAAAAGAAGCCAGAACTTCGTATTATTTCTGGTAAGACTGATAGTTTTCAATAATCTATTACATCATTTTTGCTATTTGGTGTATCATTGTTTCATTAACCGCGCGATTACTGTGACAAGTTTTTTTTTTATAAAAAAATCTGTAATAATGTCAATTAAAATTACATAATTTATACTATTTTCTTCTAAGAACATTGAGCGAGTGGAAAAAGTATTAATATCTTATATTTGTTATCAGGTTATGGTTTAACCGAATCTTCTCCAGTTATTACGGGAGGCAAAAAGGAATCAACAGAACTTGGTTCAGTTGGCGTCATTGTGAGCAATACTCAAGTGAAACTAGTAGACAGTGAGACTGGAGAAATAATCTCACCTGACAAGCCTGGTGAAATCTGTGCTAAGGGTCCACAGGTATTCATTTTTTTTATATATATATATATAATTGATAAATAGTTTAAATATTTTTTCATAGATTAATTTATTAAGAGTTAATTTAGCATGGTGTATTAAGAAATTCTATTACTAACAATTCTATAGTATATTATAAGAGTAAAAAAAAATATAAAAAAATAGTTTAGTTATAAATGCGTTTACAAAACAATAAGTTTGGAAAAGGACTCACTTTTGATGATTTTACCAAGGTGGTTCTAAAAAGGATTCTGGCTCTTAAAAGATTTTGGGGCCTATTAATATTTCTTAATTTTTTTTTCAGATTATGTCAGGTTACCACAAAAACAAAGAAGCTACAGACGACACTATCATTGATGGGTGGCTTCATACAGGTAATAAATTAAAATATTTTAGTTGACTATTGCACGTGACTTTAAAAAGAAAAATACGATTAAACACCAATAGCTATAACCGCATTGAATAGACATTCCACAATATCACCAAAGTTAAGCAACATCAGGTGAGGCCAGTAACACATGCTGTTGGAATTATTAAAGTGCAGCAACCTACATGTAGCCTGGCATAAAGTATGAGTTATGGTCCTCCAATGATTGCCAGCTGAGAGACTCGTTTTTGAATATACTTATAATTCTTTATGCTAGAAGATGCTTTTCTAAAAAATTCAAGCAAGGTATTTTTTAGTAAGGGCATGTTAGTAGAACTTGTAAAAAAAAAAAAAAAAAAAAAAAAAATCGGTCACCATTTGTCAATTGGAATGGAATGGCCCAAGTATACGTTGTTAATGGTCATTTTGACGATAAAGAGTCATTTCTGACCTATGGTGTTGTTGAATTTTTTCTTCCTCGTGGCTCGTAGATTCGAAATATGCAATCAAAAAATTTGACCTTGAATAACATTTCAAGGTCAATTTTGCTGGGGTCAATATAGGGGTTATTTTTTCTGATCTCGCATTGGGGAATCATCTGGCCAACGTATGACCATTATTTTTGTGACACCCTGTACATCATTTCAAAAGTTTCTTCACTTTTTTTTTATTTATTTTTATTATTTTTTTTTTATATTTGTCGAAATAACTATACAAAAGGAAGACTTGGGGCCGATGGAAAATTTTCCAAGCCATCAGTCCTGAAAGTTTTAAAGAAGAGAAAATTTATTTAAATTTTAACGTCCATTATAATTAACTCAGAATTTTAGCATGGGTTATCTATAGGTCACCACTATTCTCTAGCCAGGATAGGGCTGATGCCTTTTCTTTTTTCCAAAGAAAAGCCACTACCCCTAGTGGGAATTGAACCCATGAACCTTGGCATGTAGTATTATTATTATTTTTTTATTTTATATATTTATTTATTTTTTTTTACGGCGCTTCGACAACTATGCCATTAGCGCCGACATCCAGGGTGCAGCAAGGAATTTTACCAACTAGCCGTGGGATGAGAAAATTCCTGCCGCCTTACAGTGTCACGAGTATATGGTGAAAGAAATCAAAAATCGTATTGTTCTCTAGACTTGGGTTATTATTTTTTTCTGTTGTTAAAAAAGTCGAACATAAGAGAAAAAAGAAGTTTTGACTTAGAAAATAATTTATTATTCTATTACCTTACATAAAATGTATATGGGTACTTACGTATGCTATTTGCGAACTTATAAAAATTATATAAAGACATTTTACTAATAAAAAAACTTATTCCTTCTCAGAATCGCTTCATTGTAAACAAATACTATCATTTTTATGTAAAATTAAGTGTGATAAAACTTTTGCTTCAATTTTGTTTCTTCGATTGTGGAGCTAACTTTACTTAAATCTTATTTATTTAAATTTCAATTGTTACATATCTTTCTTAGAGTTGACAAATATGGATCTAATGGGAGGAGAAGCATTTTCATTAAATCCATATTTGTATCAATACAAGAAGCAGTTAATGAAGGACACTGGCATATAATACCATGAATAATGCTTCAGATATAATTCATAAGTCTCACCAATTTATTTCGTTAATTTCGGCATATTAAACGATTTACCACTAGAAACCATTTTCAAAATGCTACCCTAATTGATTATTAATGTTATCTCCAGTCCTGTAATTTCGCTGCTTAATTTTGGATTGCCAAAAAATATGCGGGCGGTTTTACCGTCTTTAGTAGAACTAAAAGAAAGCTTTGGCGTACCGATTAATAAGTCCATTTTCTCCTTGGAAAGTCCTTAGAAGTAAGCTTAGTGGAAAACTCTATTTCGCCCGGAGATTTCGTCATTACTATTTCTGCAACAAAACTTATTTGCGGTCTTCCACGTGATGGAACTGGTTGATAATTATATTGTCAACATATTTTAAAATCGTCATCGGAAAGTTTAATGTTTGTACTTAGCCAATCTTCCTATTTTGCTTCGAGTTCCCCTGAAAACCTGTAACAGCTGTCCCAATTCTGTTGAATATCTAGGCAAAACAATCTCAATCAATTTTCTTATATTCTCCTTAACTTTATCCCAACATTCTGATAAATTATATTCTTGTACGATTCTATCAAATAAAGCATCGTATCTGGTGTTTGGTTCATTACTGCGGCAGAAGTCGTAAAGATTTCATTGGTTATGAAATCTAAAACCACAATATCTCTGTAACAAGCAGCCAAAAGCAGGTAAACTAGGTATCAAAATAATCGTGAAGCAATGTACTATTTATGGTTAAAGTATGAAAAAACCGTTATTTTACGTGTTTTTTTTTTTTAAATCATCTCCAAACTTGAAAAAATGATGAGAATTTCTTAAATATTTAAAACACCATAATTTCCCCATTTTTGCACTGTTGGCCAAAATTAGTCAATTAACAATTACCTTAGGACTGACACTTGAACATGTTAAAAAAAGAATGAAAATGTTCAAGTAATAAGATTGGAACAGCTAAAGTAAATATTTACTAACCGAACCAGTTTTAATATTTGAATTAATATCAACAATTCAAGTTAATCCTTAGCTTTTAGTCTTTGTAATTATGTTCTAATTTTGATGTTTTCTTTCTGTTCTGACGTTCTAATTTTAATATTGACCATCAAACATTTTTTTTTCAAAATTCATTTTTCTTATTTGTGAACACTGCTCGTGACACTGTGCGCCGGTGGGAATCGAACCCACCATCTCCCGCTTATGAATCTAAGGCGCTAGCCACTAGACCACGGGAGACCCCGGAGCATTATTATTATTATTCGTATTCACTGCATAAATTTTAAATACCAGCACTATAAGAAATGTCAATTATTATTAGAACAAAACTTTTTCTTACTCTTGAATTTCTTTTCCAAAGTTTACATCATTAGTACATTAAGTTTTCCAAAACGTCATCATTTTCACAGCAAAATTACAAAGAATATTAAAATTCTTGCCATCGATGGAAAGCATGAACAAATAAATAAATAATCAAAACAAACCATCTTAGGGCATGTGCAAGAGAGACATTACGATAAAACACTTACTTATGGAATTCAGAAGATGAAATCAACTCATTTGAAATCATCTATTGAATAACCAGAAGCAATCAAGCTACAGGTGTTTTAAAACAGACATGTTAAAGAAAAAATTAATTTCTCATTACAATCTTAGTTCATTAGATCATAAAACCCAACAGGAAGCAGTTAAATTCTTAAAGAAGTTATATACTTAATCACAGTGATAATAATAATATTCAAAGGAATAATATTATTTTTCTCAATAAAAATCTATATTTATAGATATTAATTGAGAAAAATGAGATACTCGAATTGGCCCTAGGTGCATGGAAGAGAATTTATTAACTTTTTCTTTATTCACAGGTGATGTTGGTTACTTTGACAAAGCAGGACAGCTATTTATTGTGGACAGAATAAAAGAACTTATCAAAGTAAAAGGTTTTCAGGTAAATTTGATTTTTTCTTTGTCATACCTATGTAATATCTTTGTTATAAGAACATTACTTAATTTTTTGATTGTAATCCTTCAGGTAGCACCATTGGAAATCGAGGAAATTCTGAGAGAGCACCCAGGGGTTGAAGATTGTGGAGTAGTTGGAAAACCAGACTCACGTTTTGGAGAAGTCCCAGTTGCTTTCGTCGTCCCTTCAGAAAAGAAGCCTTCGGTTAAAGACCTTCAAGAATATGTCGCCTCAAAAGTGGCTGAATATAAACAAATTTCTGAAGTTGTTTTCATCGAAGCAATTCCAAAAAATCTCACTGGAAAAATTTTGAGGAGAAAACTCAAAGAAATGTTGTCCAACTAGGTTTTAATACCGAATATTTTAACAAAATTATTAGTAAATTGTGTGAAAGAATTTACATGAATAGAAGTCGCTCCCGAGACTCATTTAGAGGAGCAGGCATGTCAAATTCTGTTTCGGAAATAACAGAATTAAAATGTTTTCTGCTTCATTCTGTAATATAGAAAATAGTGAACCACTGATACATCATGTATTGTTGGTTTATGGTGATACAACAGTTTGATTTTGTCGATATGGTTGTTTTTAATGGATTAGGTGAGTCTTTCCTTAGATGAATCACTACAAAGATTGACTGTTTGTCTTGAGGAAGATGAATTTTAAATAGACTGTTATTTAGTAAGTAATCACATTGTTTGCATTAGAAAAACTAAAAGTTAAAGACATTCTTAAAGAAATAATCTTTTGTGATCTGATCACAACCATTGTTTCCCTAGTGCTTTTAATAAAATATCAATGAAATAAAAATAAAAAAAAATAAAAAAAATATGATAATATTGCTATAGAAAAAAAAAACCTGTCATATTATTATTTAAGCTCGTATTTTCTACAATAAATTACAAATCTATATTTTTCTAAAAAATATAATATATTATTAAAAATAAATGTAAACATACAATTATTACATATATGTATTCCGAATACTGAAGTAACATGTTGTCGAAATCATTCTTTTTTTTTTTTTTTTTTTTTTTTTTTTTTTTTTTTAAATATATCATCAGCTACAAAATGATACTTGCCAAAAAAAGGTATATATTTTTAAAACAAATTTTTGAATTTCCATTATCATTATAATAATAGATTAAAGACTGATTAAATTGTTCAAAAGTTTCATCACATTTTTGCTCATATAATTAAAAGTCTGAGAAAAAAAAAGGAGGAAAATGCACTATAAGTGCAAAGCTCAGTAGATTTATTTAAAAATGTTTGGAACAATTTGTAAATGAACTTATATTTCATGAAAGCTATGACATTTCATAGGAAGGCAGGTTATAGCTGGGTTTTGTATAAAAAATGCCCAAGTTGTAGTACAACTGAATGTAAAAATTCTAAATGTAAGATAAGTTCCATGCTGAAATAGTAAACACGTATCCATCCAAATTTTAGCACTTTCGGAGTACGATTTTTCAAATGAACATAATTTTTTATTGTTGAAGAAGTGTGGTCCTAAAATTTTACTAACTTGTGAGAAATCAAGTTTGCCCACAAATTTCTTTAACAAGGTTTTTCGGCACTCATTTTACCCCCCTGAGGTGCTAACATATATAAATGTAGTAGTCTCATTATTCCAAACAGTTTTTTTCCCTAATAAATTGAAGGCGAATTACAGTGATGTAGATTTCTTTCAATATACAGATCAATCAAAACCAGCCCCTAATTAGGGTGACAACTATTTTACAAGTAACATAGAACATTGTGTCAATGTAATTATTATGGCTGTGGGTTATGGATTAATTTACCTCAGAAACGTGTACTGGAAGCTACGTTGAACGTTACTCAACAAAAGCTCTGTTTTAAATATCTAACGTAGACCATTATTTCATCAAACCCTGCAATCAAAGGCAATTATAACAATTTAACTAATAATTAATTATTGAAAAAAATATGAATGCAGAGACTTTGTTCCCTGAAATATTGCTGTAACAATTAACCCATTCGAGACGATTTTTTTCGAACATGGTCCCCAGGAGAGACATTTTTTTCTTCCTAATATTGTCTATTTTTAATATCACCCAATTCGTAAGTGAATTCACATAAATAAGATCATTGCACACCGGGTGTGCAGCTCGCTCTTCGGAAAATTTTTATTGCAGGGAGTGGATTGAGCACCATTAAATTTGGTTTTCCTGTCATTTACAGATTACATAAATTCAAGAAAAATCATATTTTGACGGCTAGTTTTCTCAGAATAACTGAAAATTGCACACTACTGTTATTATTACGGTGTGTAGGCCGTCTTATAGCCTCGGAAATCAATTGCACACATGGTGTGCGATCGGTCTCGAATGGGTTAACAGAAAAATAATACAGCAGCTTTGTTCGTTGAAATGATGGTGAGAAGCCTCGCTGTTTATTTTCTGATGAAGGAAGTCTATCTCTTCCTATGTATGCCCTAATTTAATTTACTTTCTAATTTTTTGTCGTTTGTTCAGTTTTTTTAAATTTGAATGATCAGCTGTCTCAGACACTGACATCGCAAAACTTAATAAAAACAAATAAATATCTAGAAATATTGTATTAAAATATACAATACGTACGTTTTAGTATGTGAATTTTGTTTGAAAATAAGAATTACAACATTTCTTTTTTACCCCTCCCTCTGCAATCAAAATAACACTGGTACACTGTACTTCAACTAGTGAGAGACTGACGTACATTTTACACCTGATCTTATCTTTACGACCAAAGCAGTGTTAATGGACCAAGTAATTGTCACAACTAAAAGAAATTTGGCCCATATAATGTTGCAGATTTTTAAATATTTGTAACCCTTGCTACGATCCTGCCAATGGTTAGCAAATTTTGTTACATTGTAAATTTTATAAATAGTATTTAAATTAATCATATTTAGTTAAGTAGTATAGTATAGTAATGTTGTTCTGTTAGTTATTTTATTAAATTGTTACCTTGTAGTTAAAAATATGACATGCATAGTCTATGATTGCCAAATGTCTTTCTTTTACTTTTGTTGTTAATTTTTGTTGAACTATCTTAACAAAAGTTAGTAAATATTTAATATCCATAATGCAGATTAATTAATTTTCGACACATTATAATTTTTGTTGATTTTTCCCGCTGTACAAATTGTATACATATTATCGAATTACATACTGTAAATATTTTTTGACGATATATAAAAATATATTTATATTTTTTAACACATATTTCTGGTTAATGGTGAATAATCATTGTAAGAATTTCTTTAGAAATAATATAAGAGTGGATCAGGTTAATTTATTATATAAAACATTTTGTTTTCAACGTTTTTTTTCTTTAAATACCCTAATAACATTTAAATATTTTAATTAAGAATGAATGACCAGAGGAAATGTACTCATGTTAAAGGTGATTAAGAAAAACGTTTATGAAAAGTGCAGCAAATGTGGTTGAGGCATCAAAATATTTCTCTCAAAAAAGATAAACCTGTGACTGACTAGAAACTCCTCTAATAGAATCAAATAATCTAGATAAAAATGGTTGTAAAGGGGCAGATACTGTAGAGATATTTGATTCTTGAACATATGGCACACTAGGGAGATAGTGTGGTCAGTATTACACTCTGGCCGCCTAATTTTCCCCTTTGTAGGTACCCATTAGATGCTGGGTGGGCCTAGGAACAGACTGAAATCCTGGCTGAGTGCGAGACCAGTCCTCCAGAATATGATTCAAGTTTTCTACCACTGAGCCCAGCTCAGTACCCCATATACTTTACAATTAGTTATTTTATTAAGCCCTCTTCCTAAACCTTCCGCTTTTTTTTTTAATTAATAATTTTCCTATGAAGAGTGCATTTATTTTGAACACATGTTCCATTGGCTTCTTTGGCCTATTACATGTAGTGATTATGTAATTTATATACATATATTATGTTATGATATGAATGTTGAATAGATAATTATACAAAAAAAAAAAGTCATAGAAAGCGAGTAAACCTTCCCTTATGTTGAAATAAAATTAACTGTCATGTGAACCATTATAAAATTTTGATAACACGCAATAGAGTTGTGAGAAAAAAAGTCTGTAACACTGGAGCTGCATAACTAAGTGCGTTTACCAGCTGCATTCCTGAATAATTTGCCTAAATTAAAAAATCCTATATAAATAAGTACAAAAAATGAATAGTTTTGCTATTTTATGTTTGTAATGAACAGCTGAAACTGGATACAGTGTCCTTTTTTCAGCGTGCCTATTGGTAAAAGTACCACCCAATGCCAAAGCAGAGTAATGTGTTTCACAGAATAGTTCAATTTGAACATAATACAGAGTAAAAACCAACTTCTAATGAACCATTATATTTTTAAAATGTGTTTTTGAATTTAGATGCCCATGACGTACACCGAGTTTTGTTATAATAAAACAAAAATTGCGACCGGTATGAGCAATTTAGTAATTTGGGTCCAGAGTGAACCCTCCTTCAAGACGGACTGATTTAGTTTATATTTACAATACATTTTTCTCTTTAGATGCCCATAACATTAACTGAGTTTTGTTGAAATATAACAAACATTTTGGCCAGTATGGACAAATTAGTAATTTGGGTTCAGTGTAAACCCCACTCCAGGTAGACCGATTTTGGTGAACAAACTCATCCAATCGTTTGCTAGGGAATGGTATATCCCAAGTTTTGTGTCCAAAAAAACAAAACTCAGGCGGGTATTGTGTTAACAGACATGGGTACACACACACACACACATATATATATATATATATATATATATATATATATATATATATAGTTATGATTTAATTTAGTATTTACTTAATTATTATTAATAAGTATATTTATTCAAAATGTAATAATATAAAATTTAATATATATTTAACATAAAATTTTGGGTTGTAATGGGTTCTAACAAATTGAGATATTAGTATTTAATTTCAAAAATATATGAAACGTGATTAGCTATGAAAATCTTACTTTTATGGAACAATGTAAATGCATATTATATAACATAAATTACCTTATGTCTGTAGGCATAACTTTCAGTCATAGCAGAGACTTCAATAATATTCTTAATTCTTCATTCAATTCCTCATAACTTCCTAATTACACTGACAGACAATCTAGAGAAACTGTTACTTACCTGTTAACTGGAAAGGACCAGAGAGAGTGACACTGCTACAACGATAAGGAACAGAGTAGATATAGTGGTAGACTGATGATAGACCAGGTGGAGAAGCCTTCTTGATTTGAATGTGAGAAAATTTGTTATATGAACATTTTATATTACTATGAAATAGTAAGATATCTTTTGATACATTTAATATTATTATGTACTATCTGAATACCTGTGCCCATTGTATTTACGAGCATTACCATGAAGTGTTCTGACTGGGGATGCTGATGGGTGAGGAGGGGGTGGGATATTATTACCTCGGATAGACCATCACAAGGTATAGTGTAAACTCTATGAGGGACAAAGTGACAGTTTATTTCTAGTAATTCAAGGTCTGGCATAATAGTTGAAATAAACCGCAAATAAAAATAATATTAGGACTTAGATACAGTATGGCGTGCATGCTCTATTTTTTTTTTTTTTGGTTGGATTTAAGGCGTGTCAACTGTTGAGGCATTAACGCCAGACATGCTCTCTTTGAAACCAACTAAAAATTTGAACCCCTCTAAATACTTAAAAATTTGAATATAAAAAAAAAAAAAAAAACCTTTCTTAGCAAGTGTTTACATCCTCATGGGAGTGTCCATGCAAAATTTCAATTTTTTCAGTCAAGTGGTTTGGGCTAGGCGATGATAGGTCAGTGAACGACTGAGTGAGTGGTATTTTACATATATATATATATATATATATATATATATATATATATATATATATATATATATATATATATATATATATCAGGATCGGTGCAATTTGAAGAACGTTTTCAACAATTCTTCCATGAATGCAACTTCAACAGTTATATTTCTTCGGAAAATGATAAAAAACAGAAACTAAAGTATTGTTGAAAGATGTAGGTGACCAATAAATTGTGTTGGTACATTTTATATTGGTTTATCCAGATAATTTGCATTTTGCACCATCAGAAAAAGATGTAATACTAAAATCATTCACAATTTAATGTAATTTACGTACTTATGTAATTCATAAATCGTTCAGTGAAGTCAGACTGAGGGAAATAAAAACACAACAAATAAATACTGAAGGAAATTTATATTAACATTTCATTCATTATAAAGAATGTATTATAAAAAGTTTTGAGAATATAAATAACAATCACTTAAATGGGAAAATGGGGCTTTTGTTGGAGAAACGGGTCACATTCTTCTTAAGACCCTCTGAAACAAAACAAAAATATAATTTTAGGAGAGAAGAATGAGGAAAACTTTAAATCACAACAATGCTAGGAATTATTTTATTAAAATTATTATTCAATACAAGATGTTACAACATAAGCAGCTGAAAAGACGTATTATGTTTTATATTCATGTAATCTCCTGATAAGTCTGACTCGTACTGACCGAATCATCTTAGAGTGTTTCCAAAGAAATGTGTATAAATTGCGTGATTTGAAAACCTTAGAATAGAATATTTTTCTTTTAAAATTCTTATTATTTTTATTATCTTCAATTTATAAATTTGGAGGCTCGTAGGCCGAGAGTGTAAAGATGTGAGCACTCCTAATCCTGGGGTACTTTTGAGAAAAGAAAAGGCATCAGCTGTACCCTGGCTATATATATTTTTTTTTACGGCGCATCGACATTTCGGCCATTAGCGCTGATTAAATAGTTAAACAAATTTAAATAACCGCTGGAATGAAATCTCAAAAGAATTGTAAGAAGCAAATTGTAATGAGCAAATTTAGCCATAAAGACAGTATTCCAGGTGGAGGATTCAGCTGGTTAATGAATTTGATATTTTGTTATGGGCAAAGCATTTTAGTACCAAGTTGGGCCAGTTTTGAGAATTGTTGACTTTCCTAATTCATAGGTTGTGAAAAAAACAACAGAAAAACGGCCATTCAAAGTCGACATAGGATGCCTAGACATTTTCAAACAGGAGAGGCCTCCAAAATTTCTTCCAGTCTATAAGAGACTCTTATCTTTATGGAATTTGTACTAAGTAGCTATATTTTAGTTTATCAACTCAAGATATTGTTCTTGAATAAGGGAAGCCATAAAAATAAACCTTGTAGACATGTCTTCAAGACATTACTAATCAACTGACTCATATATCATATATAAGGAGTCATTAATGTGAAATTTGGATAAACATCCTGAGAGTTTACAGTACAGATTTTGGTAAATGTCAAGGAGCGTGGTCTCCACGCCGATTCTTTTGAAACTTTGCACTATAACGTATTTTGATGCACTAAACACGAATCCGTTAAAAAAAAAGGTCGCTTTTCACTAGGAAAGAAGTTATGAAACACTAAAGTTTACTGTTATGGAGGTTATAAAAGACGGGTTAACGGCGAATTTGTAAACACGCGCATGCGCAATAGTCCTTAATGACGAAGTGTAATTGAAATTTAGACTCACCTTGTGGTAGCTGACTTGGTCGTAAATTGTCGCTATTGGGCATATTCGCTGTGCGTTTCCGCTCGCTCAAGAAAACATCAAAACCCCTAGTCAATCCAACTCGCAGAAATGAAAAGAATTCTATGGCCCAAAAGTCGTCCAAGGCAGTCTTCCCTAACCTTCATAACAGTGAACTTAAATGTTTCATAACTTCTTTCCTAGTGAAAAGCGACCTTTTTTTTTAACGGATTCGTGTTTAGTGCATCAAAATACGTAATAGTGCAAAGTTTCAAAAGAATCGGCGTGGAGACCACGCTCCTTGACATTTACCCAGATTTTGTACAAACACAGTATTATAAACTCTTCTGCATCAGAGCTATGTTAAATGGAGGCTTACAAAATAGAAAGATGTAAATTCTATAATGATATTAATTGGCCTAATTTCACAATTGAAAGTAATTTAAATGAAATAAAAATGTAATGTACTTACACAATAATATTATTTATGGGGATGTGGATGAGTTTCACGAAGAATCCAATGAAGCCCATAATGGAAAAACCAATTGCTGTCGCAACAGCGATTTTCTGGAATTCTGAAACAAATTTTAAATGAATTAGAGTTTAAATAAGTGCTATTCAATGTTATGAACTACAAATGTTGTATTATTGGAAACATATGAAGAACGTAACTAATGTGTACCACAATTTTCTAGAAATATTGTGCCAATCGTGGAGATATAAAATAATTAGTAGATAATATATAAAATATTAAGGTACTAAATATTTGCTAAATATAAGAGAGATATTTTATACAGAACGAATGGAATGTTTGCTTACAAAAATATTATCCCATAATTGTTTTTGGTAGCCGGTCAGTCGTCATCACCAGTAGATACCAAGCTAATAAAACAAATTCCTTTGCTTTTAGGCCGAAAATAGAAACAATTTACATACATTGCCAAACACAGATGTAAACAATTGAACAATGACTTACTTTTGAAAATGCCTAGACCAGCGTTTCTTAAACTGGGATCTGCGTGCGAAACAATTATATTTTGAATTCTTAATAAAAATGTTCTCTATAAATTTGCTAGACTACTAATTAAAATATACAGTGATACATTTTTAAACATATGCAAAAAAAAAAAAAAAAAAATTGTTCTCCGAAGTACAAAAGTTTTAGAACCCCTGTCCTATACTTATTCAACATCAGACAAGGAAAATAAACTTCACCCAACTTTTTATTTACATTGCTGCATTTAATAAAATGAGTTTCGACTGCATTTTATAGCACAAAAAACAAAGCCAAAAAGGGCGTAATTCCAGATTCCTCAACCTCTTCATCAAAAATTTAATAACCAGTGGTTAATTAAGTACCAATAAAAATGAGTTCAAGTTCTATTGATATGTACAGTTCGTAATAATAATGTTCAAAATTGGAGTTATTCAATGTAAAAAGAAATATTCTACTAGTAAAAGCCTAGTGAGTTAGTTAAAAAAAAAAAAGAAAATTGAATAACTAAACTAAGGTATTAATGTGTACTATTTAGTTGCTTAATAAATATATTGGTAATTATTCAGTTTCAATTATTGAGTAGAGCTACACTCCGAACATTGATTACAATATCTAACTAAAACAAGATTTAACTTGTTAAATACCTTTTCTGTCTGGCTTGGTACATCTCTTCACAAGTCTCATAGAGTCCTTTCCAAATTGCTTGCCAGGCTCAATTACTCTGGATATTTGATCCATAATCTATAGAAATAAAAGAATCATTTAGTTCCAAAATTGAACTAACAAAATGTTACCAATTGAAGAAAAATACAACAGGGCAATAAATCATTTCTCACTAAAAAGTAATGCACAAACATACATAACAAAATCTCACAGAAATTTAAAGATATTATACAGAAACAGAGAAAGTCAGAGGCAAAACTTACAGTACTTGTGGTGAGGAGATGAAGATTGGAAACAGTTCAACAAGATATGACACAAAGTGAAAGACGTAAGACTTAACACGCAACACAACAAAATCAGATACGTGGACGTAGAGGTTAAAATTTCTAATCGATTAGCAAAGCATTACTGAATCAGAATGTATGCGAACCTAGCGGTATAAAATGAAAACACTATTAATTCCTGTTCTATTTGCTGGAAAAAGAATTCACTTTAAAATTAAATTTATAGAGGTTGCAACCAATTACGTAGAATATATTGGGTAAATGTGAAGGAGCGCGGTCTCCACACCGATACTTTTGAAATGTTGCACTATAACGTATTTTGATGCACTAAACACGAATCCGTTAAAAAAAAAGCTCGCTTTTCACTAGGAAAGAAGTTATGAAACACTAAAGTTCACTGTTGTGCGGGTTCTGAAAGGTAATGTAACCTACTATGTTTGTCAACATGCGCATGCGCGGGTATGGAAAAGTTCGTAATAAGGATGTCTAATTGAAATTTACAATCAATTATTTATCAATTTATCTCCAGTTAGTTATTCAAAAATATTTTTTTAAAATAATAAACCATTCTTTAAATTTGTTGTTTAAATTTTAAGAAGATATCAAAACCCCTAGTCAATCCAACTCGCTAAAATTAATAGAATTCTATTAATTTTAGCGAGTTGGATTGGCTAGGGGTTTTGATATCTTCTTGAGGGAGCGGAGCGAGCGGAAACGCACAGCATGTATGCCCAAAAGCGACAATTTACGACCTAGTCAGCTACCTCAGGGTGAGTCTAAATTTCAATTACACTTCGTCATTAAGGACTATTGCGCATGCGCGTGTTTACAAATACGCTGTTACCCCGTCTTTTATAACTTCCATAACAGTGAACTTTAGTGCTTAATAACTTCTTTCCTAGTGAAAAGCGAGCTTTTTTTTTAACGGATTCGTGTTTAGTGCTTCAAAATACGTTATTGTGCCACATTTCAAAAGAATCGGTGGGGAGACCGCGCTCCTTCACATTTACCATATATTGTTATAATTATCCATTCATTTACCATAAATCACTTTTTTTTAATATTTCTTTAAACCTTTTATTTATTTTTGTAATATTCAAACAGGAATTTATATTGTCCTTCATATTTTAACTGATTTTTCTTTGAATCTGAAACTCTGAAAAGTGTATTTAAAGAAAAATCAACACAGATGAAACAATTAATTGTGATAAATCAGTATCAGTAGTTATATTCTTCAGTAGTTTTTTTTTTTTTTTTTTTTTTTTTTGTTTTTGTTTACGGCGCATCTACATCTAGGTCATTAGCGCCGTCTTCAGTAGTTATATTCTATCAGTAGTTGTATTCGTAGTTATATATATTATTGAAGCGATAGGAATGTCCTCCAACCCTATAGCCGCAATTTATTTTTTGGGTGCATCGTTGAAGAGATATCCGGTCGAAAATAGAAAAAAGTGTGTTTTTCCCAAAATGACAGACTTTCACGAGCGGATATTTCGAAAACTAAAGATATCTCGAAAAACTTTATAGAATAGAACTATTAGGAAATTTAATAAGCTTTCATTTATTATAGAATGGTCATGTCGCTAGGACGCAAGTTTTCCGAGATATAAGTGAAAACCCGAAAAATGGGACCTTCTAAACCCCCCCTCCCCCCAGCTCAAAGAGCAACGGGTGAGGACTTTTGATATGTTGACCACCTAACTAGCCGAAACAAAGTTATGATTTTGTTCCAAACATTTCCACCTATAAATCTTAGTTTCCTGGGCTGTTAGTCGCTACATTTCAGATTTCACGATGAACACTGAAATTATTTTTACGTTTGAAGGAAAATACATAAAATAGCAAAGTAATATATATTATTGAAGGGAATGCAATACTCTACAACCCTATAACCGTTATTTATTATTTTGGTTCATCTTTGAGTTATCCGGTCAAAACGGGGGAAAAATATGCGGCAAAATTGTTTTTCCTCAAAATGACAGACTTTCAAGAGCGGATGTTTCGAAAACTAAAGATATCACGAAAAACTTTATTGAATAGAACTTGTAGGGGTAAAACTGAAGGAGAGCGTCCTCAGCTACGATTTTCTTCAAAGTTTGCACTATAACGTATTTTGATGCACTAAACACGAATCCGTTGAAAAAAAAACCCCGCTCTTAATTAGGAAAGAAGTTATTAAGCACTAAAGTTCACTGTTATGGAGGTTATAAAAGACGGGGTAAACAGCTTATATGTAAACACGCGCATGCGCAATAGTCCTTAATGACGAAGTGTAATTGAAATTTAGACTCAACTGTGGTAGCTGACTTGGTCGTAGTCTGTCGCTTTTGGGCATACGTGCTATGCGTTTCCGCTCGCTCAAGAAAACATCAAAACCCCTAGTCAATCCAACTCGCAGAAATGAAAAGAATTCTATGCACAAAAGTCGTCCAAGGCATTCTTCCCTAACCTTCATAACAGTGAACTTTTTTTTTTTAAATAACTTCTTTCCTAGTTGAGAGCGGGGGTTTTTTTTTTCAACGGATTCGTGTTTAGTACATTAAAATAGGTTATAGTGCAAACTTTGAAGAAAATCGTAGCTGAGGACGCTCTCCTTCAGATTTACCCTTGTAGGAAATTTACTCAGCTTTCATTTGTTATAGAATAGTCATGTCGCTAGGACGCAGAGTTTCCGAGATATAAGTGAAAACCCGAAAAATGGGACCTTCTAAACCTCCCCCTCCCACCGGCTTAAAGGCTAGGGGCGAGGACTTTTGATATGTTCACCTCCTATCCAGCCCAAACAAAGTTACGAAGTCAAAAATTGTGTTCCAAAAATTTCGATCTAGAACTGTTCGTTGACTGGACTGATAGTGAGGTTTGAAACACAGAACAGCGCCTTGACTATTTTGCAAAGTATTTTGGATTTTGGATTGGAGAGTTTGGATTCTGAGGATATTGTTTTGCTTGGCACACCCCCCCCCCCAACATAGATAGCCTGTATCTATGTTGAATACACCGTTTCCCGTATCACCGCCAAGGATGTAACAGTGGGTACCGTAAAATGGGGTCATAATAGTATAGTGTGTTGAAATTGCTCCAAACCTATACTGTTTATATAAGCTTATATATTTGGCTGAGAGAACAGACAAATGTATCGGTATATTTTTGTCTGTTCGCATATTTTGGGCACAGTTTGACCCTTTGGTATCAGAAAATATCCTAGCAGTATCGTTTTGTACCAATTTCACCACACTCTACTAATGTGACCCCATTTTATGGTACTTCAACAAAGATTAATTTTATTTTCTCATAAATTGTACTTCCTTCCCTTTGAGGCAAGTTTAGTGTTATGTCATTTTGCTTTACATGTTTGCATGTAATAACTTGCAATAATTTCAGTTTATGGCGCTAATGGCCAAGCATTATGTCGATGCGCCGTAAAAAAAAAAAAAAAATTCAGTTTATTTAAATTTTGACGTCCATTATAATTAACTCAGGATGCTAGGACGGGTTATCTATAAGTGACCACCCTTTTCTAGACAGGATAAGGCTATTCCAAAGAAAACCCGCCACCTCCAGTGGGAATCGAACCCACGGCTCTTAGCACGGAGTGTTAAATGCTCACGCCTTAACACTCACGGCCACCGGGCCTCCTAATTTCAGTTAATACTCTTCAATGTTAAAAGTTAATTTGGGTGTGACAGGAGTAGTGTTACTTACATAGTGCTAAAAGTACTGTGATACAACATGCTTCCTTTTTCATATGTATTTTTGCAAAAATTCTTTTACTAATTACATCTGACACGAGGGCGCAACAAAACATTTATCATATAGATATTTGATTGTTTACCAAACTGCACATTAGGGAGGTAGTCTGTTCACTATTATGTTCTGGTCACATGATTTTTTCTGTAGTAGGTAGCCACTTAGGGCTGGGTGGGCCTAGGGATGGACTGGTACCCTAAATTTGACTCTCACATGATGGCACAAGAAGATAAAATGTCTCATGACAAGAGGGCAATTGTAATAAGAATAGCCGAAGGACCACACACCAGTGCTTCAGACTTAGCAGGCTAATTATAATATTATTATATAACTATATTATCTATTTATTTTGTTTAACGATGCACCACTTTGGGGTGATCCATAGACTATAAGGAGGGTTTTGAAAAATTCTGGCTATAATGGACATAAGCCTAGGTGTAAGCCACTTAACCAGCTACTGAGACTTCAATTTGCTAAACAGCACTTAAATAAACAATTATTTTTCTATTTACAGATGTTGAAGAAAACAAAAATAAGACCTCTTGAGGAGAAACCTAATTGGGACAGTAGTGTGGAGGTAGAGGTCTGGGGATGCATTGGGCATCAGAAGCTGGGAACTTACAATTTATAGATGGAGTACTAGATTAGCACGTTTGTATAGATATTTTTAAAGCAAATTTGCAGCAAAGTTTAATCTCCAAAGGACGTTTATTACCCAACAGGATAACGATCCCAAACATGCAGTATGAAGAGTTGAGTATTGGTTGCTGTAAAATGCTCCACAGCAACTCAAAACACCTCCTCTGTCCTCTAAACTTAACCCAATAGAGGATCTGTGGGATGAATTATGTTGGCTAAAAGCCAAATTTAAAATAAAGAATAAAAACTCTACTTACAGAAGAGTAGGGGAAAATTATTCCTAAATCAATATAGATACTAGTTCATTCAATTTCAAATAGATTGTGGGGTGTGATTAGAAATAACGAAGAATCTACAAAATATTGAATTAAAATTTGGTATCAGTTGATGTGATTTAAGTTTGAAAAAATAAGGTGTGTAGAGATTTTGTGAGTTCAGACTTCATCATATTATTCGTTAATTGATGTAAAAAAAAAAAAAAAAAAAAATTATGTGGACCTAATTTAGTAACTTTAACAATTATTTACAATTCTATAATAAATTGTGTTCAAAATTACACGACTTTTATGGCAACTAACCTGGGATGGTGTAATTAAAACAGAGTATACTACCACTTTTATATTTTGGAGTTGGGACTCCAGTTAGTGTGATTAGAGAGGATTTACAACTACCTCCTGTAGTTGCAACTTGGTTTTCCCGGAGAAGTAGTTACAATTTCATTTTTGGTGTGATAAAAGAGAAGCTACAACTACCTAGGTGTAGTTATAACTTTTTTATACCACTTATATCAGCTATTCTTCAAGATTAGGATTATTACTATATTTATTATTACTTTATATAATTTAATTTATAGAAGAAAAAAGGATTCCAAGGGAAAATCATAAGGTTGTAAAATTATAGTAACCTCCAGTTTGTGTTTGATTTCTCGACAAATTTTATTTAATTTTTTTAATTCAATTTTAATTTTCGTTTTTATATTTTGAAGCAGTTTCATAATTTACTTCCATCCATGCGACGTGAGAATCAATTCTTCTCAATATGGGCATATATATAGGGGCTGAGGTAAATAGGTGCATGGTAGTAAGGACCAATAACTAAAGAATATGTTTCTAACTTGCAAAAAAACAAAAACAAAAAAAATATTCAGTATCAATTTAGAAGAGACTGTATCATATGGTAAAATAAAAAAATATTTTTCCTCATGAATTAACCTAAATTATTTCTTATATAAAATCTCAATATATCACACTAGTATTTCTAAAGAGACACAACTCAAAAATTGGTTTTATTTACACCGTCATAGTTAGCACTATGAAAGACATGGTCAATGTCCATTTATGAACCATCAAAACTGTATGTACCTAGCTTCAGAGCTTGTAAACCAGAGGGCACTTGCGTCACCCTTCCCGTCTTAATCCTATTCCCCCTACATAGGCAAGAGTGACACATTTTCAGTTAAGTTTTATTTTGAGTTGTGTCACTTTAGAAATACTAGTGTGATATTTATTATATAAAATATAAACTATTTCTTACATAAAATCTAAATTATTTCTTATATAATATCTAAATATAAAATTTACATAATAAATATATTTGGAATTCAGTGACATCTTTGAGTATTTGAAAATTGATAGTGAATGCTGGATTTTTATGAAATCCAGCATGCATGGAGGATATTTAATTCTTGCTATAATGACATTCTTTAGTAATCTCTTTTGATTATTAAAATTTAATTCAATAATGTTTCAATTGAACCTTTTCCCAGTGATATCCCTGATGTGCTACTAATGGGAGAATTGGACAAGATAATTGTCTAATCGCTGTCATGATGCTTGATATTTGAGTTAACAGCTGCTTCAAATATTTTCTGATTTTGAAAGATTTTTGTTCCATGATGTCTACATTCTGAGTGCTGCTTTCACTGTTCAAAGTCACTTTTGGATGTTGTAAGTTTCTGCTTTGGTTCCCTGTATGATTTCCCTGCAGTAGACATGATTCTATATACCTGAGCCACTTTCTGGTAAAATGGGCATTGTATGTCTCGGCTTAAGTGCTCTTGTCCACAGAAACATTTTTATATTTTCCAGAATTTTTCTTTGACTCCTTCTGAACCCCTTCCATTATAATCAATCATTTGTAAGTTCAAAACAAGTGTATAATTTGGACAGATAAGGGTCTGTTTTGTATTCTTATGACATAGGAACTTTTACTGATCAATGTTCAACGTAAATTAATCCAGAAACATACATTTTCTCTGTTAGTCTCGACAACATTAGGGCCTGGCTAATTAGGAGCAGGCTATGATTGATCTTCTGTAAATCGAAATAAACATGCATAGGAATCCTTTGTTTAATGATAAACTGAAGATTAGCTGGCTGAAGGTAATAGACAAAAAATATTATATCGTACGTCAAAGCAAATCATCTTCCAGCTCCATTAAGTTGGCCGAAGTCTTCAAAGCCTGGCAAGGAGCCATGTCCTAACTTACCAACAACCTCTTTCAACTTCTGTTGAACTCCGCTCAACACTTGGTTTTGGCAGATAACTACAAATCAGTAAGCTCAAATGTTGTTATCTAATGGGAAATTATGTTTGTGCTACATTGGCTTAGTATAAAACTCAACTTTTTGGATTAATATTATCCTCAGATTCAATTTATTTATTTATTAAGAGCCCGAAATGTGATGATGTGCTTTTAAAGTTGAACAAAGAAAACATTTATATATCATCAGATAAACATATATAATATACAAATATATAACAAAGCAGGAAAATATAAACAAAAAACATATTAATTAGGAAGATAATTTATAAAAGAAATAAACAAACATATTTACAAGTTTGGTTGTAAAAAAAAGAAAGAAATGAACAAAGTAGAGAAAATAGTGGGGAATAAATTTTAATTGTTACGAAAAATAAATTCTAGACTATTAAAAAAGTTGGAATTTAATTTTAAGTTTTAGATATTTTAATACATTATCTACGTGTGTACTGTCCTGTGTGAGTATGGTGTAAGTTAATTGGTAGCTCAATGTCTTATCTTTATGCAGTTAGCAAGTTGTGAGAGGAACTATACATCGTACAATTTGAATTGTCCTATTTTGTCATTAGGAATGAGTCAATTATCATGTCACACTAGTATTTCTAAAGTGACACAACTCAAAATAAAACTCAACTGAAAATGTCTAACTCTTGCAATATAGGGGGCACAGGATTGAGACAGGAAGGGCGACGCAAGTTCCCTATGGTGTACAAGCTGTGAAGCTAGGTACTTATAGTTTCGATGGTTGATAAGAGATATTTACCATGTCTTTTAAAGTCATAATTAAAAAAACGGATTTTTGTGTTGTGTCACTTCAGAAATACTGATGCGATGTGTTCAGAGCACAATTGCAACTTCTCTTAAGACATTTATCCAATCTATATTGAGAGTATCACAACTGTTGTTGCAAGCAATCCAAGTAATACTGTCTGTGAGGTAGCTGCTGGATTAAATTATTTTAAATCAACCAATTTTATCATCTGAAGATGGTAGGATTCACCTGTCAGTAAAATGTTTGGGTTCCCCATTTGGTCAGCGAAATAGAAAGAATTGCTACTTGTGATGCATTACTTTAAAGAAATGTGGAGGATTCTTTTATTAAACGAATAGTGACTGGCGAAGGACTATGGATTCTGTACAAAAACATTGGAAAACAATCTTGGGGATGGCTTGGCACTGCTTAAATCCAGGGAAGACCTAAGACCAACGAATATTATACTCGATATTTGGTGAGGTACACACTGAATCTCTTTCACGAAACCAAACCATCGCTAGTTATGTTTACTACCCCTTCCCAATTAGATCACCTGAAGAAAGCAATTGAAGAAAAACAGCCATAGTGGGCAAATAACACCTGTCATGTTGCCTCAAAAATTGTCTGTAGGAAAAATTCTACACTCTAAAGATGTATAAAGGGGTCGTACATTATTGTTAGGACATGAAGACAGTGATTTTTGGATAAAAAGGACCTTCTTAGCCGTTGGGAAGGGTAATTGCTAAAGGCAGTAATTACATTTTTATAAATTATATATTATATATATATATATATATATATATATATATATATATATATTAACTGTAAATATAGATATACATATATAAATTTTAAATGGAGAGATTTTAGCTATCTAGCTGGTAGGATCTTTGTAGAATTAAAAAAAACGTTTAAACTATACATCAAGTGTATAATTTCAATCGGTGAAAGCTAAATTTCTTGGGAAAATATTAAAACTTCCTGTTTTAGTTCCTTAGACAACATTTTTCATGTATGTAGGACCTATAAAACTTCGGAGACAATTTTTCAAGAATTCCTTCACCACTGCAAGTTCATACTCCTCGAGAATGTTCTCTGGTAAGTATGTAATATGTTTGAAGAAAATATAACTAATTTGAGTTATCTTAAGGTTTTATTAATTAACATCTGAGGAGTACTTTTAATGTACGCAAAAAATAATTTTAGAATACGTTTATTCCGCGAAACCTCGAAGATAAAGCTACTCGAGAGAAATTAAGCGTACGAAATATTCCCCACATAGATGAAGTAAAGAGAAAATATTGCACAATAATAATTTTGTATGATTTTATTCAATGTATGGTCTGGCACTACTCCATGGCGAGTAAATGGGAGTACTTACAGTCCGATTTCGTACATGGAGAAAGCCGAGAGGATGAAGAAGGATAAGGATGGAAAACATAAGGAAGAAAGGCCATACACGCTGTCTCCTACTGCTAGATAAGCGAAGATGAGCGAGTCTGGAAGCCCAAGCGACAAAAGGCTTTTAGCAAAAGCTAAGGGAAATCTGCTCCACATATGCACAGGGAGAATCCTTTTTCTCGAAAACTAACTGGAGACTGAATTAGACCATGGTATATTTGGCGGGATTTCGATGAAGGCGTTTGATTGACTAGTTACGACCAATCTGATTCCTTAAAATGCATAATGCCCTATACAGTGAAAACATCACTCCCCCTTCCAAGAAATAACGAAAGGGGATAAGAAAGTTGTCCTCTTGGTAATCTTTTTATAAAACTCGGTGAAAATAACGATCAACAGCACTTATACTAAATATACATACTCAATATTTTCTTGCTTTATATTTCTAGGATCTCCGAGAGCGATACAGTATTCTAAGATTACGTTTTATTAGATATTTGTGGACAAACAAGCCCCGTGACTGCGACTGATCGATGGCTGTAAGTGGCCGAGAGGATAAAAGCCAAGACCTGGGCAATATGTTTGCTCTTCTATCCTTGTGGAAATATTTGGAGAGGGCATGCAGGCCCCAACTGCAGCTGAAAGCGTCTCAAACACTCGACCAGTGTTGCCAAGGCTTCTTACTTTTTTCTTCTTTATTCGCTCAGTGTAAACACTGCTTGCGTTACTTAAGGCGCAGCATTTCCTTTTTCCTTTTTAAAGGGGAGGGGGTCTCCATTCATACGATAAAGGATGCTCCGTATGAGAGGTCCTAGAAATTTCCATTAGGGAAAGCTCCCCTTGTGTGTTGTGGTACTCCTTCTTTTAGTATAAATGTTGAAAGGATTTCGGAGAGGATATGAAACAGCCGAAGAAGATCTTAGGTTTATATATGGAAAAGTTAAATGAACGAAAAAGTTGAGTAAGTAATGCCAAGAGGGAATCCAAATTTTGGAAAACAAATTAAAAAGATCAACCATATGGCGAGGAAACTTTTAAATGTGGAGTAGTCGATGACACAAATCTGTAGACTCCGGTAAGAAATGACGAGGTTTATTGCACATACGCCTCAAAATTTCCTGTGAACAAAGTTACCGGCGTATATCGATGGCCACAGGCAATAAGTTGTTAAATCGGAAAATGAGTTAGTGCACTAAGGTTATCTTCTAAAACTGTGTAAAGAGTGTAAAGAAGACACTATAGTCCACCCGCAAACAAAAGAACCAAAAGGGGCGTGACCGGAGGGGAGCCCGGCCTACCCACACATGGGCTGACAAGACAGCGCTTGCCGGTTCTTTTGTTTGCGGCAGGCCTATAACTCACAACCTTGAACGTATGAGACTAGTGTGTCTCTTGGCATCTCGTAAAGTTGAGTGTTCTCTCTGTTGAAGAGCTGCCCTGAGATTTTGAACTTAACAAGTTATTCCCAGTGAGCATCGATGTACAGGTTAAGTCAGAATCGGAACACGCGTCAAGAGGTGATTCTAAATATCATTTGAAATAATAACGTTTCTCTTGTCTTGTATCCGATTTCGAAAGAAGTACATAGTTTTGCATTTCCTAGATGATTTCGAATATATAAATAAATTCGTAGCTATCGAGCCTAATATATTAAGTCACGAGAATGTTTGAATAAACCAATGTAAAAACCATCAAAGTTCCTGTAAAAAAGAAATATCTTAGATATGACAGTCGCATAACAGGCGAAGAAGGCTCAGAGTGGCAGATACTCCAGAGATATCTGATTCTTGACTATATGGCCCACTCTGGAGGGGTCCATTAAATTTTTTAAAGGCGAGGTGGTGCACTCCAGAAGATAAAATCTTTAGTGCGCGCCCGAGTTTGGAAGTAGGGGTTTCCAGAATATACGTATGTATACGTTTAGGTATATCTCTGATTTTGTTCATCTTCCGAAAGGTGGCGGACTGACCTTTTTTTATAAAGCCAATACCTCACGCTCAACCTTCCTGTATCCAAGATTAGGACTGGTAGTGGTTCACTAGTGGTAGCAACTCTACATTCACTAGCTCGTTTAATAACAGTGGCAGAGACGCAGGTCCAGTATTGTAGAGCCAAACAGTGAGTGAAGTGAATGAGTGTGTGATGATTATATATATTCCAATTTGTATATAAATGTATATGCGTAAGTGTTTGTTTGCGTTATTCGGTTCACGTATGACCATCTAGTTCATGTATATATTTAACCCCTTCGATACAATGACGCCTGGGAGATGACATTAATTTCATGCGGTATTCATGTTGGCTTTGACGTCTCCGATACGCCATGCACTTGATTCCACAAACTTCCCGCAATATATTAGGTTAAAAAGAGCCTCCACGGTTGCGCCTTAATTTTTTTTTGTTTATTACTTTTGGACGCATAGACGCGAATTTTATTCGCACGTTAAGGAGGTAATTTTTGGTAGCAAGTAGATATCGAAGAAGATTTATAGAAATTGTTCAAAAATTCTTCCATTAGTACAGCCTAAATACCTACATTCGTTCGGCTAAAAGTATTATAGAACCAGCAAACTCGGACCAATTACAAGGTAATGTAAATATTGGTCTGAAATAAGCTTTTCTAAATAATTGTGTCTGGTCTTTAAAAGAGCATTTTTTTCTATGGCTGCACAAATAATGAATCCGTTGAATTTACATAGGTCCAGCGGGGTGTACTTTATTTGTTTGAGCTTCGTAGAGACGGGCTCTCATAAATTGCGAGCTTCATGAAAGTAGCGGGCACAATTGGGGTGTACAGAAAAAGATTATTGAGCTCATAAAACTCACACTGTCCACCTTATCCAATTTCCACAGCGAATGGAAATAAATAAAGATGAGCCTAGGGTAAGGTATCGGGGAGTATCGCCTGCGGTAGAGGAGTCCTTCCTTATGTCCGAGACGTCGTTACCACAGCCTCTCGGATAATCAGAGGAGGAACACACGTGCTCCAAGTAAATGGAGAGTGGGAGGTTGCTGGTTGGAGATTTTCATTTTTCATGAGAACTTGTTATTCAGGGCCTCTGTTTATCCCTTAGGACCACTCCAATTCTTCCTATGGCTACTGAAATGAATTATATAACAGAATAGAAAATTCAACCCCTCGAATAACTCGGAGGATGCAACGCCTTACTGCGTGAGATGTTTCTCACCTAACTTTTACATGAATGCGTAATTTGAGGAGGCGCTATTTAAAATTTTTCCGCCCCTCTGCTGCCAAAAACTTGTAAATCCCATTTAATCTCCCCTGCCCCTCTAAGCCCGTTGTAATACGAATATTAAATTAGAATATTAAAGCTGACATTTTTCAGGATTTAATTTTCGTCCAAGCTGTGTTAATGGGGTTCTCAACCCCCACCTTGTTCCACTTAGTAATATTTTAAAGTAATGTGCACTTTTCATGTTTTATTCTAAAACTCTAGGTCCTTATAGATAGTTCTTTTGGTGATTATTACGTTACCATAAACCACTTAGAAGCCAAATCGTCTTTTTATAAAGAAAAAAAAAAAGTCCTTTTCGCAGAAGCTGCGTTCCTCAGAAAGGTGGTTTGTTTGAACCATATTGCTAAGAAATATGCCTAAACTATCAGATATATAAGTATACAAAGTTTTAATTTGTTTAACCAAAAGACGCAAAATGAAAAAAAAAAAAAAAAAAAAAATCGTCACGCAGCAGCAGTAGAGCTGCGAACATTCCTCACGGGGTAAATATCATATTCACCCCTAACCCCAAATAAAATTTGGTCAGTACAATTGCTGATTTGTGTCAGTGCATGTTATTTTAAATTTTCCACGTACAATTATAAATATAATCCAGCGCGTTTCCGTTTTCATCCCTATTATCAACAACACATGTAAAATTTAATCCCAAAGCGAAGCAAGATCTTATGCAGGAAACTGACCCTAAGAGAAAATTATTCCATTTAAGCATTTTTCGGAATAAGATCAGAAACATCAGAAATCGCACAAGAACCTAATAACTTAGTAGTAGTAACTGTAGATTTTCCAACCGGATTCGAGAAAAATCGTTTACAATTTTTCTTGACAACGGTTATAGATGTGGCGGTGGAAATGCTTTCATCTGATTTACCACGTCTTATTACTTATAGAGGTGTCCCTGGGAGCGTAGTAACGCAAAAACGTAAGCGTTGCGATATTTTTTCGGTCATCTTTCACCCAAAACACTGTGTTCCGGTGGACGATTTATGTTGGTTAACGAACTTAAACTTTCAAATCACACAATTTATTTTTGTACCAAATTCCATCACACTCGGTCCATTTTTGAGCCACCTAGAGTACGAACTGGCATATCGCACTAGTATTTCTAAAGTGACACAACTCAAATATCGGTTTCATTCACACCGTCATAGTTATGACTATGAAAGACATGGTAAATAAATCTCTATCAACCATCAAAACTGTGTGTTCCTAGCTTCAGAGCTTGTACACCAAAGGCCACTTCTGTCACCCTTCCAGTCTTAATCCCAAGGCCACTACATAGGCAAGGGTGACACATTTTCAGTTAAATTTTATTTTGAGTTGTGTCACTTTAGAAATACTAGTGCGATATATATATATATATATATATATATATATATATATAGTCGATGCGCCGTTAAAAACGAATATATATATATATATATATATATATATATATATATATATATATATTCTAATGTAGGTTCAAGCGTACATTTTAATAGGACGTCCTTATTCGAGAAAGCGGCGGTTAAAGTTAAAGTGATGTGTTGGTCTCGTCGCATTCAATGTGCTTCGTTCCTAAGAAGCATTTATTTGGAGTTTCTATTCTAAATCGCGCTTGGGAAAAGTAGTATTTTAGCTTGCAGAAATGACGCAGTTAAGCATTTAATTTTAAGATTTCTTCTGAAAATATTTGAATTTTTATTTATTATTTAATAAGTTGTAGCGGCTAGGCGATTCAACTTTTAAAATATATTAAACGAACATGTATAAAATAATATAAAAATATCAAATTTGTTTCATGTCAACTAGTCTAGAGAGGATGGTATTAGTATACGTTTTGTTACAATTGTTTGTGTGTTTGTCAATAATGTTTTAGTATTTGGTAGTGTGTTGGCCGTAAGTTGGTAGTTACTTGGTTGTGAATGTATGTGTGTTTTATTTTAATGGAATACATAACATCTTCTCTGCATCTTCTCTTTTCTCTCTTATTTTATTTTTATTTTTTCATGTTGATGTGTTGTTGCTAATTTAGTCGTAGAGGTCATGTTATAATTTGTCAAATAAGTTAGTCTTCTGGAGGTAGTTAAATATCACCTAGTAGGTCTGTCATATTTTACGGTAAGTCATAGTTTTGTCTAAGTATACATTCTGTCAGTAGGTGGTTTATGGTCAGTGTTGAGTTACAATGTTCACATTTCGGTCTGTCCTGTCTCGTCATGAGGTGTAAGTGTGTCAGCTGTGAATGGCCGATTCTTAAGCGGCATAATACAACTTCTTCTCTCCTGTTGTTTCTTTTGCTTGAAGGCCATTCACCAACAGTTTGTTTTATTTCTCGGAGTTTGTTGTCTGACGTCATGTGCCAAGAGTGCTGCCAGTTTCCTGTAATTAACCTTGTGGCCTCAGCTTGCAAATCTTATAGTGTATATATATCATTGTGTATATAGTGAATTTTTTGTCTTGCTGTCATCCGGGCAAGTACGTCAGCTTTGGTGCTTTGTCCTAAGTCCTCGTGTCCTGGGAGCCAATATATAGTTATTACTTTAGTCCCTAAGTCCTCGTGTCCTGGGAGCCAATATATAGTTATTACTTTAGTCCCTAAGTCCTCGTGTCCTGGGAGCCAATATATAGTTATTACTTTAGTCCCTAAGTCCTCGTGTCCTGGGAGCCAATATATAGTTATTACTTTAGTCCCTAAGTCCTCGTGTCCTGGGAGCCAATATATAGTTATTACTTTAGTCCCTAAGTCCTCGTGTCCTGGGAGCCAATATATAGTTATTACTTTAGTCCCTAAGTCCTCGTGTCCTGGGAACCAATATATAGTTATTACTTTAGTCCCTAAGTCCTCGTGTCCTGGGAACCAATATATAGTTATTACTTTAGTCCCTAAATCCTCGTGTCCTGGGAGCCAATATATAGTTATTACTTTAGTCCCTAAGTCCTCGTGTCCTGGGGGCCAATATATAGTTATTACTTTAGTCCCTAATTCCTCGTGTCCTGGGAGCCAATATATAGTTATTACTTTTGTCGTCTGATTTATCCGTTCAAGTATATTTGTAATTATTGGATTTGGGTTGTATATGTCTCTTAGTATATGGAGCTAAGTGAGTCCGTGCAGATTGCTTGCAGTGTTCGATAGTTTCACTTGTAGAGTATTTTTAGCGCGGTTCCTCCCTCCCTTCATAGGGAGGAACCCCGCTTATAAGGTTTTATCCATTACAGCGGCTGCGCCTACACCGCCTGCCTTCTTTGATCCGTCAGTATAGATGAATAACGTGTCTTTATTTTTATCGATTTGAATTTTATATCACCAAAACACACGACCTGACATGAATCTTTTAAGACCTAAATCATAAATAGTTAATTCATCTCCACCCCCCCCCTCCCTAAAGGAATAAATGGACTCGAGAAATACTTGAGTTAATAATTAAGTATTTTCTAAATAAATACCCCGCTTTGGTTCCCTTCCCCCTTGATCCAGGAGCATCCCTCGAAATGGCCTCAACCCGGCTAATCCTTCCTGACTTATGGTTTCCTCCTTCTAAGACTCCCTTCTACTAAATAAACAGGCCCACTAAATTATCGGCTAAGCAGTCCCATTAGCCGACTCCAATTTTTATTCAAATTGAAATAAATCCAGTCCCCGAGCCCTCTGAAGCGCGAATCTTCTTAGCGCTGATCTACGGCCGACCCAGTTACTGCTTACTCGCATTAATTTAACCCGCTGATATTTCTGTGAAGATAATTCAGTTAGAATAAAAAATATATTCTTAGAAACAACCGTCCAGCAGATTCTGCGCTAATTAAGTATACACGTCAGTAATTGTAGGGTAATTCCGAGCATATAGTGCCCAAACTCGGAATTTCGTGAAACTTCACATAGTGTCCCATTTCAATCTAAGTAAATCTTTAAATGCCAAACATTTTATAAAAATCCGATCGTTATAGTGGTTATGAAGTTGAAATTGCACCAATAAGTGAGAGGGTATTATTAGGTACTTGATAATGTATTAAGAGCCTAGAACTTGGCCCAATACTATGATATCATAACTTTCATAGGCTAACTGTTTTTGGGAGGGGCCTGGAACTTGGCCTCTTTTTTTAACGTTAGTTTTTTTGGGGGATATAAATATACAAGGAAGCCCCACTTACCAGCATTCGGTTTAGCATCAAGGGAGTCCTGATTTTTAATAAAACATTGCTCAACGTACAGCCTCCTTATAGGAGAATATAATCAACTCTTCAGTTTCTAATTCTGGATTAAAATACACGTTTTAAAATTGATGTACCATCGCATGAGTACAGAATAGGAGGAAGAACTTCTTGAAGATTTTGCTCGAAGTGGTTGGGTGCATTGACCCTTAGGGACGGGGTACTGTTATCTCAAGACCCTTCCTACATGTCCTCAGAATGTGGAGGGATCTCACCCCCTTTTTGCATATTCTAGTCTTATTCAGAGCCCAAAACCTCCAAGGAAAATGGAATGAAATATGTTGGAAAACACTTTTATTGGACCCTTTCCCATTATTTATTTTCCAATTAAATATAATTAGAGTGAAAATAAGATCAATCACTATTTATTATTATTTTTTACTATTTTGTCCTTCGAACATTCCACTAAACCTTGGGCCTAAAACCCAAGAAATGGCACTCTCACGAGGTATTTAACGTATCGCACTAGTATTTCTAAAGTGAAACAACTCAAAATAAAACTCAACTGAAAATTTGTCTTGTTACTATCTTGTACTGGTGTCTATTATAGAAAATTTGTCACTCTTGCCTATGTAGGAGCCTTAGGATTAAGACAGGAAGGATGACACGAGTGCCCTCGTGGTAAAAGCTGGTGTAAAAGCTCTGGAGCTAGGTACATAAAGTTTTGATGGTTAATAAAGGTATGGTTAATAAAAGCGGTATGAATAAAACCGATTTTGAGTTGTGTCACTTTAGAAATCCTAGTGCGATATATTTAAGGCCAATGTGTTCGGAAAAAATACTTCAAAAAATCAACTTTTGAGCACTTTTTGATGATTTTTGACCATCGTGAGACGGAATCAGAACCATTGCCTACCAGTCTCAGGCAAAATATCTTTGAAAATAGATATTTTTTTGACGGTTCGGTGACCGGGTGAAATGATCGGTGACGTGACTGATGTGTGTGAATAGTCCCACTTCAGTCACCGACCCGTTATGAAAACATATTTTTTATGACTGATATTAGACGGAAATGACGGAACGGAGACGTGGACTAATGTGAGTGAAAAGACAGACCTTTAGGGTGCTTACAGTGTGGAGCAAAAAGCATTGTGAAAAATGTTGCTGAGTCAACTGAGGCGAAATCGTTACTGCTTTCCTAGCTATTTCAATACGTTTACTTCCATTTAACCTAAGGCTCTGCTCAGTTTCTTCCCTGAAAGACTACAAACAGAGCGAAGAAACCAAACACGCAAGATTAAAGGCAAGTCCTTAGAGTGGGCCAGTTGGCAAAGCAGAGAGCATATCAAGGATTTTACTCAGTATCATTTCGCTGTTCTCATCGCTCATTCGCTATGCTGTTTCTCTTTGCTATGTCTTTGCCTGACTTTGAGCTTCCAGATTCTTGGTAACTGCATTGTATGTGTGTTTTGGGAAGTCGAAGCAATTATACTCGTACATTGAAGAAAATGCTCTTCGCTGTATAATTGTGACCCCAGAAATCAATTTCAACCAAAATATGCACTCCTTAAAGCCGAATTTTTATGTAAAAATGTGTTACCACGCTTTTGAGGTCTACTATCACCTCTCGAAATCTGGGAACTCTTACCTGATAATCCTGTGTTTACGTAAATACATATATACTCAGTAATATTTTCTAATCAACTGGGCGTTTTCCCGAAACAAACTGCAAGCTGAGGGTAATTCTTCACCTGTAGGCTCAATTTCTGTTCTCCATCAAGGGGGGGGGGGACTATTTGGCATTCATAACTAGTTAGAAATTTTACCGAAAAACCAATAAATTATCAATAAATCTTGAACATATATTTTATAAACAATATTTTTCATCAGAACAAAGCAAAATAAATATACAAAATGGGTTTTGGCAAAAGAAAAGAGGAACATGGTAAGTTAGAATGAAACTGGTAGAATATTTTTAATTCCGGCTGGCTGGGGGTAAGGCCTGTTTCGGAGGGGGGGGGGGCGACCGCGAACCCCACAACGGAGATAAATATTATTTATGTTGTGAGGATTTAATAACTGTTTGCTTGGGGCCTTGTATTTAATTTGGCCGCTGGTCGGTCCGGACATGTTCTGATATTTCACTCTGTTAGCGCCACGTTTTATCCTATCTACCCTGGCCGTTTGATCTTCCTCTCTGCTTGCTTATTGCTGGTTTTGAGGCTTTTATGTGGGGTATTGATGCTCCTAGAGGCAGCCAAAGCCTGGCTAATAAAAAGGGTTGGAGATCATAAAAGGTTACGGCACAGCCGTAACACTCTGTTGAGAATAAATGTGTAAAAAAAAAAGAAAAAAAAATCCCTCAAGCAAGAGCTGCATTACTAAGCAGTTTCCTCAGATAGATGAGCGTGTACCCTGCATTCCTGAATAACATGAATAGTCTGAGTCTTTTATATTCGCAATGAACAGCTGACTCTATTATTAATGTTTTTCTGGAGTAAGCACCTCAACTTTAAATGGATCGATTTTGATTTTTTTTTAAAAGACAATATATATATATATATATATATATATATATATATATATATATATATATATATATATATATATATATATATATATATATATATGTCTGTTAACACGATAGCGGCCAGAGTTTTTGTTTTTCGTCACGAAACTTGGTATATAGCATTCAATTAGCAAACGATTGAACGAGTTCGTTAACCACCAAAGTCGGTCCACCGGAAGGAGGGGTTTACCCAAAACACAAATTTGACTATGTCAGCCGTAATATTTGTTATATTTCATTAGAAGGGGGGGTTTACTCCGGACCCACAATACCAATTCGCCACTACCAGCCGTGATTTTTGGTATATTTCGACGAAACTCGGTATTCCTAGTGGTAATCCACAGGTAAATATGTGTTGTAAAAATAAACTAAATCGGTTCATTAGGAGGGGGGGAGGGGTTACTCCGGACCCACAATACTAATTCGCCACTACCAGCCGTGATTTTTGGTATATTTCGACGAAACTCGGTATTCGTAGTGGTAATCTACAGTTAAATATGTGTTGTAAAAATAAACTAAATCGGTTCATTAGAAGGGGGGGGTTTACTCCGGACCCAAATTCCTAATATACTCATACCGGTCGTAATTTCTGCTGTATTGTAACGAAACGCGGTATACGTCGTGGGTAACTTATGAGAAAGAAGTGTTGTAAAAATGAGCTGAATCGGTCAATCGGAAACCGGGGGTTTAATTTGTAATATATTTCAATAGAAAAGCCCGCCAGACGTAGGTTCACAAAGCCGCCGCAAGGAGCGCTTTCTACCACTAGAGTGACTGTATCCTGTTCCTGCCTTAGATCAAAATACGATAATATGAGGTTTTTTGTATTTATTACGTAGTGTAATAGGTACCATGTGTAAACATAACTCTGGAAGTAAGTTATATAGTAGTTAGTTAATATGTTAAGCAAAGTTTTCTGGAAAGCAGTCTACACTACCCAAATTCTGAGGAAAGTGCTTAGTTATGCAGCTCCTGCGTGACGGACTTCTATTTTATTAAGATGTATTGGCACATAAAAACACCCACAGAGTTAAACTGCGATCTTGCACTGAAGTAGTATGATTAACAAGAAGGCACAAAATTCTGGAAGAAAAAAACCTCTGAAGAGATGGCAAAACAGAAGCTTGTGATATATTGGCTAGGTTGATAAAATTAAAAAGTGAATGGATGTTATTTTTATTTAATTGTCAGGCAATCAAATAGGCATTTAAAGTCGGGATCGCCCTTGCGCGTCAATAGGCCAGTCCCATGAATGGGGTTTATAGTAAACGGGAATTGTTTCAGCTATTTGAATAAGAAGTTGAGCTTGTTTATTAATATCATTAAAACACTTTGTATAAGAAAAATACATTTGCAATTCTCTTCGAAGACCTAAATAAAAACGGCACTTTGCATGAATGTTTCTTTGGTGTTTAATTTTGTTATCACTTATTCCTGTTTAACTCCACCGATAAGCTTTTAACGGGTGGGATTATCTGACATAAAGTACTAAAAATATATTTAAAAAAGCCATTCAGCTAATGCCCGGGCCTTGGAAGTAAAGTGGAGAAGGTGACTGGGAGGGAAGGCTTATCTAAACTGCGCTTCTAAAAATAATTTAATCCTCAAAGCGAAACAGCGGGACAGCCATGAAAGGGGAACGGAGGGGAATGAGAGAAAGAGATAGAATGAGGGTGCTCCGTGGCCATTATCAGGGAGAAGGCAATAACAGTAAAACAAGACCTTGAGGAAATTAAACCAGTCAAGTGGACATTTACGGATGGCTGTTATGATGGCAGTTTTTGGCGGGAAGCCGATGAAGTCTGATAAGGATACCGGAACAAGGGTTGGTAGATCAGCCATCTGTTGGGATCGCGGTCCAAGACCTCATAATATATGGGCTTGAAGATTCGGATGATCAAATTATTTATTGATACTAGAAGGGAGGTTCATCCCATCGGACGCATATACGACTCTTTCAGCTTATTGTAGTGTGAGATATGTTATTTCTAAATTACTCTTAAAACAAATAATAACAAAACTGACACAAAAAGGGTAATGATTGGTTGGAAAGGAACGGGTTTATGAAGAAAGAATGGGACCAAATCTTTGCCTTCAGGGTGAATCAGGATCCATATAGGAAAATAAAGCAGCAAAATAAGTGAGCACCGCTCGGAATAGAAGTCACCCAACAATTTTGGACCTTCTTTTAAGGCCAGATTGATGCTAATTGAGTTCTGGACGAACGTTACCAAGGAAGTATTCTCACGAAGCGTGAAGGCTGACTGCCTTGGCAGGTAGCTTTTGAGCGTTTATCTGGCACTTCTACCAATCAGACGCCATCATACAATATAAATTGTGTTCCTATTGTCCAACACAACGTTTATCTATATATATAAAAATCACGTGTCTGTTTTTCTGTTTTTCTGTTTTTCTGTTTGTTTGTTCCTTATACAAATCCACATCGTTTGACTGATATTGACCAAACTTCGCACATAGATACGTCTTGATCCGGGAAATCTCGTAGTCTAGCTCAAAATCTTCTAGGATTCATAGTTTGGAAGTAACGAGTTCGAAACTGTCATATACAGAAGAGTTTATAGTCAGAAATCGGCATTTTCTTTCCAGTGTTGCCCCTCCTTCTAAGAAGAAGTGGAATAAAAAACCTTTTTTTGTTTATCTAAATAGTAGGTTTATATTCTCAGAGTTTGGACAAATATCTTATAAGATATCATATAATAAAATATCATATTTTTTAAGATTAATTTTCTTAATATCAGATCAGTTTTCTTCATATTAAATCAATTTTGATTTGATTGCCTAGGGCAACACTGCTCTAACCTGAATATAGACTAATATCGTATAAATAAGTATATCATAAAAATGTTCTGTGTTTATCTAATCATAATTTGGACTAATATAATATAATTAAGTGTTCATGTTTCTATTCAGAACTTTAAAATTTCAATACTTTTGTTGAGAGAGTTTTTTTATCTCTTTAGTAAAGGAAGGTTGCAATGTCGGTTATAGTATTCGGTATCTCTCACTCGCTTTTCTGTTTAATGAATAAATGAATATGTACTGGTATTTGATGGAGAGGGTTTTAGTATGTGGAAAAACACTTAACTTTTTTATTGAAACTGATGAAGTGTGTAAATAACAATAAGAACAAGGCTAAAAGTATTTTGGAATTGTTTACACTGATGTGGACCTTTTTTTAACTATGAGTCTTAAAGGTGAAAAATATTTTGTTTCATTTATAGATGATTATAGTAAGATTGCTCTCATGTTAATTTCTTCATAATTGTTCAGTATTGTTTATTGTTATTTAAGTGTTTAGTGATGAATTCCCTTTGTCGCGGTCTCACTCAAATAAATAGTAAGATTGCTAGGATTTAAACTATTAAACCTAAAACAGAAGTTTTTCATTCCTTTGTTCAATAAGTAAATGAGGTTGAAAACTTAGGAAATAAGAGAATTGGTATTGTGAGATATGACATTGGTAAGGAATATTTAAATAGTAAGAATTATGACTACCAAAAAAAAAAAAGGTATCATAATTAATCCCTGTCCCTCATATGTTCATGAATTAAATGGTGTGATTTACTAGAACAATTATGAATATATCTCATTGTTTACTAGCAGAAGCTATTGTAGAAAAAAATGTTGGCCAGAAATGGTCTGTGCAGCAACTTATTTGAAAAATCTCTCTTTAGCTAACACCATTGACAATAAAATACCCTATGAAATATTTTTTGGAAAGAAACCAGATGTTTCTAACTTTAATTTATATGGCAGTAAAAATTTTGTTAGGAAACCAGAACAAATAATAACTTCTAAATGGGATTTTGTAAAGGACTTAAATTTATGAACTTTAAATTAATTCTCTCACATACATATGCAAATCCTAATGTTGTGGTACTGTTTTGTTTAGTTTTTGTTCTTCTTTTTTTTTTTTTTCTTTTTTTTTGACTGGACAAGGAACGTGTGAACAACTTTATCATGAGCTCATCGCTATCATTACGAAGCTCATCATATAATAAATATAATAATACATATGCAAATATTATTAAAATATTATATTAAATGTTGTTATATTTAACTTATTTTTTTATTCGCATATAGATAGATGTACATAATAAATTACATAAATGTTTATAATCATACAAATGAATGTATATAAATGAATTAATTTTCACCACGTTTTGAAACATTATTTTATTGTTACAAGAGCTGTATGGTTTAGCAACCCTATTAATTTGGGCAGCCTCACTTTAATTTTTTTTTAATAAAGTTATTCTTAATGCATGCTATTTTTTTGCAGATAAATTAATGTATTAAAATATTATTTTTATAAGAAGAGGAAGTCACGTGAATTGTGGTGTTCTAATAAATGAATAAGTAATTAAATTTTCCATGCAATTTTTTATTAATTTAATATCCATAATAATTTAATCATTATATTCTGACATATGCTTTCTTTTGTCTGAGATAGTTATATCCTCTGACTGTCAACATTTAGTCGGAGAGCTGGTAACGCACATTTCATGAAGTGTTTTATGCACCTTGGAATTTTGGTGTATTGCATGTCGTGGATAGGTAAGGCATATAAGTGTAGCCTGGACATACCTTGGAACACCAGGTACTGCACATAGGGGAAAGGTGTTAAAAAAATATGTCACTAAAATGGTATTTTATTCAGAAGCCAACAATCTTTAATGTATAATTAAGGCAAGTTGCTTTATTTCTAGAACAGCCACAACTGTCCTGTCCAGATGATTGGTGCTCTCACTCACTCTTACGGTTACACACAGTGTATTGCAGTCTATCATCGGCTGAATTTATTTTCATGTTTGCTGGTTACTAAACCTCACAAAAAGTGTCTGCCCTTTTGTAATTATTTTCAATTATGGTGTTTAAATAGCAGTGTGAAGAAGAGACTTCATTTAATATTACAAAAAACCCACTTCGGTTTTTTTTTTTTTTTATATGTATCCCACTTAAAAGTGTCTGCCTTATATATTATTCATTATAGAATTGCCTTAATTTTACATTGAACACTTATGGCTTCTGAATAAAACACTATTTTTGGCCCATAGTTTGTTACTGATTACCATGCGCAGTACCTGGTGTTTCAAGGTATGTCCAGCAACCATATACTTAACTTTTTATCTACACTAGAGACCCACTATACGACAATTTCAAGGCACATAAAACACTTGAAAAGTGCGTTACCAGCTCTTGGACTAAATGTTTAAATACGGTTGCAATTCTGGTAAAAATATTGTTGCTCGCCAAGTCAATGTCGGTATTGAAATTCCCAAATACCTTTAATTCATTGTTGTCCATAACTGCAAGAAAAATATCTTAAATTTGTTTTTATTCTTAGAGGCCCCTATTTCCTATGATAGAAGGACTATCCTTATAGAAGAGTGCATGAACCATAAAATTTGAAACAGAAGCTTTAATAGAAAGGAAAAAAAAATGAACAAAGATATGTGAAAGTTTATTTGAAACAACGAACTATGTTTTTAAAACTTTCCTTTTGGCATACATAACATAAACCCTGCACGACTTACCTACTTTTTCATTCATAAAAAAAACTCAGTTACGGATTATTACATGAACAGGTAAACAATATAACATATTAATATTATATTTGCGCAAGGTTGAGGTTTTAGCTTTAGATGTGAAGCCCTTAAAATAAATAAATATTATATTTAAAAAAAAAATCAATGAAAATAAAGAATATAGTTTCAGTTGTAGGTTATGACAACTTATAACTAATCATAACCTTAATTAAATGCCTCATTTGTATTGCTATTTTTTATGAATATTTATTTATGGACCACATATTTTTTTTTCTTTAAAAAAATTAAACACAGGGAGTTTGGTTTGGATTTTCTTTAAAACGGTATTGCAATTAAATTATTTGGAATCACTTAATTGTAATACCATTTTAAAAGTAAGGGTACTTTTTAAAAAATAAGGATCAATTTAATTTCCACCCCACTTTCTCTAAAAAAAAATGGAAAATAACTTTTTCAGCCGAGCTCTCAATTTATTATCTTATATTCTCATAATTTGGACCAATATAATATAATCATTCATTTTTTTAAATATATAATATAAAGTAGGCGTACCATGGAAGCTGGGTTACAACTATTTAATATGAAGCATGTGTAGCATGGTAAGCCCGGCTACAGATATTTAATATAAAGTAGGTGTAGCATTGCACACCGGGTAACAGCTAGTACACTATAAATGTTCAATATCGAATATACGTTGAAATCAAGAATCTTAACTTCTCTTCGTTATAAATTCGCACTGATTATATTCTGCAGATACTGTAAGGTGAGCTTAGAACTCCAAAGAACGTCACTCCACGTCTTTCAGCACCCAAGAACCTCAACTTTCACGCTTCTTCTCCAATGGATTCCGTCCATTTCCTCATTTTCTCAACGCGTAGCCTATCCTATGCCCGATATTCGCCGTACTCTGCTTTCCAATTGAATACTGTTTAGGGTTTCAAATAAGCCTTAATCAATTGTATGTAGTAATAACAAGTAATCAAAGGGAGTTTTCCTCAAAACGTTTATCAATGAATAGATTATTCAAAGAATATACATTAACATCCTCTCGGAATCAACAATACGATAATAGCAATTCCATTTATCCACTATTAATGCTTTTTCATATTATAAGGAAACTAGTATTACAGTTTCCTCCTTCCTGGCTCTGGCACAATAGATATTTTATTTTAGCTTCGCCTTTCATCAAAGCAGGGTATAAGAAACGCAGTGAATGATTGTGGAAACAATGGTAACGTTCCAATGATTATCATCTTACTGGTCTGTTTATTTAACTATCCCCGCAAATATGCCTTCAGCTATTAAAGACCAAAGCAGACTACTAAAGAAAATTAATGACATTTTAATTGGTATTTGAGTGAATGATTAGGCCCCCAGCTGCTAGTTGAGAAGTAGTTAAGACTCTAGAAGAAGCTAGTATAAAGAAGTTGAGAAAACCCTTGGTTGTGTAAAATAGAAGTGCTAGAACACTCCTAAGGTCCAGTTCCGGATCTGCAAATGAAGCCCCTCTTCGCTAGAAATGGAGGACAATCTAATCCAATTAACGCCCCTGCCATAGCCAATAGCACAATTATGTCCTTTCAGACTCAGGCTTCCTTGTAGCGGTGTCTCTCGGCTCTTTGTTCGCTTAACTCTACTCCTGTCTTGGATATGCTTCTTCTCTTTCTCTCTCTCATCCTTCTGTCTCCCTTTCCCTCTTCCCCCTCTCCCGAACCGTCTCACTCTCTTTCCCTCCCCTCTGTCCGTTCCTCTTCTTCTCTCTCTCTCTCTCTCTCTCATACTTCTGCCTCTCTCCCTCTTCCCCCTCTCCCGATCTCTCTCTCTCTCTCTCTCTCTCTCTCTCTCCCATCCTTCTGTCTCTCTCCCCTCTCTATATTACTCTCTTTCTCTCCCCATTATCCGCTCCTCTTCTACTCACTCTCCCTCTTTAACTCCCCTCTCTCCGTTCGTCTTCCACTCTTTCTCTTTCTCTCGGTCACTCTCTCGTTCGCTCTTTCATTCCCTCCCTCTTCCACCCTCTCTCACAATCTCTTAGTCTCTCCCTCTCTTTCTCCTTCGTCCACTCTCTCTCACTCCCTCTCTTTCTTCCTTCCTCCCTACTTTCCTCTTCCACTCACTCTATTTCTATCTCTCCCCTCTCTCTGTTCGTCTTCCACTCTCTCTTTCTCTCCCAACACTCAGATCGTCTTTCACTCTTTCTCTTCCCTCTCTCCCTCCCTCGTCCACCATCTCTCTCTCTTTGTCTTTCCCTCCCTCTTCCACTCTCTCTCTCTCACTCCCTCATTGCATCCACCCTCTATCCCTTCCTCTTCCTCCTCTTTCCTCTGCCTCTCTCCCTCCCTTCTCTCTCCCCCTCCCTTCTCTCTCTCTATCTTTATCTCTATCCGTCTCTATCACTCTCTCTCTCTCTTTTCATTGTCTTTCTGTCTCTCTTCCATATTTCCTCTATCTCTGTCTGTCTTCTTAATCTCTCTCTCCCCCTCCCACTCTCTCTCTTTGTCCCTGCCTGTCTGCCCGTCTCTATCACTCTCTCTTTCTTTCTCACTCACCTCCCTTTCCGCATCCCTACTCTCTCTCTCTCTCTCTCTCTCTCTCTCTCTCTCTCTCTCTCTCTCTCTCTCTCTCTCTTTCATTCTCTCTCCCTCTCTCTTTCAGCCTTCTGTCTCCCTCCCTGTAAACCTGTGAAATGATATCACTTAACGCAATCTTGTTGGCTTCAATTGCACGGGCTATAACGTCTAATGAATCTGTTTTGCTCACTTCTCGTGGAATGATCCCAAATAAACTACTACTAAAAAAAAAAAAAATTAATCAATCAATGTCAAAAAGTTATCTTTCATAGAATATATAAATATCAGCACGATTACGCATAACTAATGCACTCTGTCTTACTTCACATACATTTCTAAAACACCAGCAAGTAAACATTTTGTAACAAACCGAGAGGTTTTCTGATTGACAACCAGATAGGCACCCAGACCAACTAACATTAAGGATGTGGTCGTAGATGAACGGCCAGACTTTGAAAGTATAGCTAGGGGAGTGAAAATTAAACGCCCTGCTCTGGGTGGAGTGGTTGGTCGTACTAAATAACGACTGGTAGTCGGTTAGGGGAGGGGGGGACGATATATAGCCCCCACCAATTATATACATCAAACAGCCACGGCCTGACAAATACCACGGTCGGGGCTCTTTTGTTTTTAATTCGGGAAATTGTCAACCTTGTCTCCGCATGGCTCTTTTTCAATATTTGACGTGGATATATCATACTCCGAAATCAGTGTCTGGAAAATCCTTCAAGGCTGGTGTAGAAACAGTCCTCTCTGTAAATGAAAATTGCCCCAAAAAAGAAAAAGAAAAAAAAAAAAAAAAAAAAAAAAAAAAAAAAAAAAAAAAAAAAAAAAAAAGAAGCGCAATTTCAAAGGAAACTAAAAATATTCCACGAAGGACTTTTTTTCATTGATTTAGTTTTTATTAAAACATTTTTAGCAAGTTTATTTTCAAGGGCAGACATCTTTATCGACATATTCATTTGATTTATTTAATTACGGAGCTTCACAGATGCATGGTAATTTTGTTACATAATTAGTAAAAAAGTAAACAAAAAATAGTTCATACATTCCACATAGATAGATAGACGATACAGCTCCAAGATAGATAGAGTTTCATATAGTTAGATGATACAGCTCTACACAAGATACAATTTTACATAGATACATGATACAGCTCTACACAAGATAGAATTTTACATAGATACATGATCCAGCTCTACATAAGATAGAATTTCACATAGATAGATGATAGAGCTCTACATAGGATAGAATTTCACATAGATAGATGATAGAGCTCTACATAGGATAAAATTTCACATAGATAGATGATACATTTGTAAGTAAGACAGCATTTCACAGATAGATGATAGAGCTCTCCATAGAACATAATCTCACATAGATAGATGATAGAACTCTACGTAAGATGTAAATTCACATAGATAGATGATGGAGCTACAAAATATAAAATTTCACATTGATTGATGATAGAGGCCGGGTTTCCGTTGATCACCGAAGTTAAGGAACGTTGTGATTGGACAATACCTGAATGGGTGACCGTCACCTTACGTGCTGTAGGCATTGTAAAATGTAAAAAGTCCGACTCGCAGGAACTGCATCATCTTAGCGCGGTTCCTTTCTTATCCCTAGTCTAATTTGGAAAGATTAAAATATTTATTTATTGATAAGGCTTCGCAACTTTGGCGAATCGCCTTAAGATTAAAATAGAAGCAGTTATTATTTTGGTTCCACCAGTCTTGAAAGGTCTTGATTTACGATCTTACCTGGAAGGGTCGGTCAACACTTGAAAGGGTCCCGCTAGTTACAAGGTCTTGGAATCTAGGAAATCTATATTTCTAACAATAAATTGTTTTGTTATTTTACTTACCTAGTTTTATTGTAAAATACATTATCCAACTATAAGCAATTAAGAAATAACAAGGAATAAAAACAGAAAAAAAAAAACCGTTCGAATAAACGAAATCAATTACTTTAATGGTTTAAGCACTTATTTCTCCGATTGACATCGCCTAATTAAAACTTTCGTCAGAACATTTTTTGTAGAGCATTTAGTAAGCTTTCGAATGGTAACCTTTCGCTTCCTAAGATTTTCAACCGTTTTCGAGATATTAATGAAAGTGGGGTCTCCCGTGGTCTAATGGCTAGCGCCTTGGATTCATAAGCGAGAGATGGTGGGTTCGATTCCCAACCTCCGGCAGGAATTTTATCATCCCATGGCTCGCTGGTAAAATTCCTCGCTGCACCCTGGATGTCGGCGCTAATGACCTAGATGTAGATGCGCCGTAAAAAAAAAAAAAAAAAAAAAAAAAAAAAAAAATTAATGAAAGTATACGAAGTTCCCAAAATTTTCATTATTTCTAGCAACAGAAAATTGGTCTCATTTTTCCTATCCTGTTTTACAAACAAATACATTTTCCTAACATAATAAATTACAAAAATAAAAAGCAATAAAAAACCAAGGGAAAGAGACAAAAAATACAAAAAGAACGACAAAAACCCGTTCATAGGAACAAAACAGACGTATTTGAAGTTTTAAGCACTTATTTCTCCGATTGACATAACCTAATCAAAAATAGTTTCAGAATCATTTTTGTAGAGAAGTTAGTAAGCTTTCAAATAGCTTCTATCCACTTACCACGATTTCCCAACCGTGTTCGAGATATTAATGAAAGTATACGAAGTTCCCACAACTTTTCATGTCTGTTCATAAAATATTTTATTCTAACCCTTCCTTAACTCCAAACGTAACATAACTTTCAACATATTAGTTTTAATGAAAGTAGAACATGCAGATAATGTTTCAACTGAATCCCGTGATTCTAAGTACCCAAACCAAAAACGGTATTCAAAAACTATTTTTCCAATTTTCTCGAAAACGGTTAAAGCTATCGCCTTGAAAATGGTTTCATTCGTTTTCCTAGCCCAAGAAGCCTATAAAAAGAGTACTTACAAGCTTATGAACTCAAAAACGTAAGCGTTACGATTTTTTCTGCGCGAATTTCGCCCCAAACGCCATCTTCCAGCGGGCGGATTTTGCTGGTTAACGAACTTGACCTTTCAAATTGGACGACTGATTTTTGTACCAAATTTCATCAAAATCGGACCGTCAGGGAAGCCAGAAATGAGCGAACAGACAAATATATATATATATATATATATATATATATATATATATATATATATATATATATATATATATATAAATATATACATATATATATATATACAAATTTGAACCACCGTTATTTTCGGTCTCTAGGGGTTCTGAAACGCGAAATTTTCTTGTCGGCACTTCCGGATTGTTTCATTGTATCAACCTTATAAGCGGGGTTCCTCCCTATGGGGGAGGGAGGAACCGCGCTAAAAGGCAACCTGTAGATAGCCCCGCGCTAATAGTCCATTTAGGCAATACAATTTAATACTATTTAAATTGTACTTAAGAATAAAAAAAGGCACTTAGTGACAAGTATTAGTAAGCGCAGGAAGTGCAATTCCTCCTATTAATAGATAGCGCCTCTAGTTACTGAAGGTACGTTTCTATTCTGACAAACCTCTGGCAAATGTCGCACGACATGTGCCCGGGACTTGTTGCACAGTTTTGTTTCCATTTCTCTGCGACATGTCGCAGAGGTATTTGATGCAAGAATGAGGTATAACATATGTTAAGATTAGACACTTTTTACGTTAGGTTATGTGGATATTAGACAGGGTTGTATGCGTAAACGGTCTTCCTGTCACAAGTTGCGGGCTTTTTCTATTACCCTAGGTAAGTTGCGGGCACATTTGTCGCGCGGTTATCTGGCACATTTTTGTCCCAGGGACATGTGCCGCGAGTTGTTGCTAATGGCTTCCATTCTCCGATTTTTCAATTTCGCGCGAGATGTCGCAGGGCAGATTTGTAGTAATGGAAACGGGGCTTAAGCGACAAGTAAGCTCCCCACTATGGTTCTACGTCAACTTGTTGGGATGTTGCCACCTCGTGTTAACAGCCCAACAAATTGTTTCCTGACAACCTAGTTAATTATAATTTTATTTTTGTTGTAAGAAACTTCCTACATTAGACATTGAATGAGTTAGTTTTGGAAATACCATAAAATGAATAAAGCCAAGACTTATGTAGTAATCACAACTAATGTTGCATAAGATGGTTGAAAGTACTCCCAAGATGGAAGAAGTTCCGGACTCCAAATAGAATGTGTGGCTCAGGTGGAGATCCTTCTTTGGAAGAGTTTTCTCAAGCCAATTATAGTTGTGCAGTTAGGGGGCTAAAAAGGTTGAGCTGCTTTTAAGAGTTGGATTGATTCGAAAGTGACTCTGTTTTATACTGCCGTTGGGAGATATCCAATAGAAAACCTTGTACTCCATTCGCCCGCTCAAGGCTGTCAAGCTGCTTTTTTTATTAGGGGAACTTAAGCCCCCTAAAACTTTCAAGTGCTGAAAGATACTGCGGACTGCGGAACTTACTTCTTACTGAAAGGATGGCAATTCGCTTAAGGGCAGAAGAGATATATTGACATTTTTGAATCGAAATTTAATCAAAAAAGTATATCCATTTTTTTATTAAATAGGCAGAGGATGAATCAATAAAATAAAAAACAATTTTAAATACTAGTAATTTTATTAAACCTGCTCTGCCGGTTCGGGCATTTATCCACGGACACCTTACCAAATCATTAAACATTATGAACAGTTCTTGGGACTAACCTTTCAGCAATCAGGGCAGAATCCATACTAGGCCATCCAATATGGTAGGCTGGTATATCACTTGATTGTTTATCAATAATAAAATATTTTTTCCCAAATTGTAGAAGTACAGCCCCTAACTGTAGAATCATCAGGTGCCATCACTTTGTCATTGTTATTCCATTTTATACTTTTACTATTTCCCTGCCTATAAATTGACAAATATTCCCTGTAAAATTTGTATGTCATGACATACAAATCAAATAACATGATATTTAATTAATATGCATATTAATTAAATATCATGTTATTTGATTTTGTCCCTTTATTAATAATTAACATTTTTGGGATAAGTTAACACTCTTTTCTACCAAGCAATGAGTTTATACCTGTCGTTTTAGCGCGGTTTCTCCCTCCTGCCATAGGGAGGAAACCCACCTATGAGGTTGACGTCATGACGCAAGTGCCGACTAGACATTTTCACATTTCAGAGTCCATAGATCAAGAAAATAACGGTGGTGAAAATAAATAAATATATATATATATATATATATATATATATATATATCTTTGTGTGATTGGAAAAATGAAGTTTGTTAATCAGCAGAATCCGTCCACCGGTTAGTGGTGGGTTTTTGTGTTACTAGGCTCCCCGGTACACTTTTTATAAGTACTTGGACGTGATAAATCGAACGAAACCATTTTAGGCCTTGTCTATAACCGTTGTTCAGGAAAAGTGGAAAAACTAAATTTTTATTGCGATTTTCGGATATAATCGTGTATATTTCGAAACCGGTTGTGAAATCGTGGTAAACGGAAAGAAAGGTTATTAAATTTTTTGTAAATATGGTTCTTATGTGATTTTTGATAGAGCTATCTCAATCGGAGACATCGGAGCTTAAATGTAGTCATCTTCGCTTGGGATGCTGTCATTTTGTTGTAGTGACACCTAAGATCTCGCTTCGCTTGGGATGCTGTCATTTTGTTGTAGTGACACCTAAGATCTCGCTTCGCTTGGGATGCTGTCATTTTGTTGTAGTGACACCTAAGATCTCGCTTCGCTTTGAGGTTTCATTTTACATTTCTACGCGTGTTTAAGTGTTTCTATTCTAAGCTTTCCAAATGGCACTAGGTATAAGAAGGGAGTCGCTCTATGATGCAGAATTTCCTTCGAGTGACTTTTTTAAATGTATAGTTATGGGGTGAAAATTAAACGCCCTGATAGTGGTAGAGGTTGTACTAAATAACGATTTTTTTACTACACGAATTATGTATTTTTTTTTCGTAAGAATAGCACCACCCCCAAAGGTAATCAAACCCACGGCCCTATGAACGGAGTAACAAACATTCTACTGCAAACAGACTATGATGACGTAGTTGTTGAATGAAGGAATCCAAACGCATTCGCTAGAATATTTAAGCAATACAAACAGCTAGTTGGCGAAGGATTATTGTCGCTATGATCTCGCATAATGATGCATTAAGTGGGCCTGGGAAATTCTGCAGTACTGGTTATGTTTGCCCCTATTTATCGGCGAATCGAGTGTTTGCCTTCGATACAGCTCGAATGTTTGTTAATGTTTCATATCCGTTCTATTCAATCTACATCTACTGTTTCCCCTTCGTGTATCGTCGACCTGCATTTTATGAGCGGACTATTTTAAATTTCTAGATAATTTTACCTTTGTTTGATCGCGCCGTAATGTACGATACAGAGTAGTTTTTTTTTTTTCTTTTTTGATAAAAGCTCTTCGATAAAACCATAATATCGCTTATAGGAGTTTTATCAGTAGGATATTTTAACTCACTGCTTTATATATATATTATAATTTCACATATAACGTTTCGTGAACGTTTGACGAAACGTTATATCTGAAATGATGAAATAAATAAAGACACATTTAGGTCTGAGGAATTGATCATAATAAGGTGTTTTTAAATTAGACTTGACCTCAGAATTTTCCTTTTTTTGGAAAAAAAGGATACTAAAAAAAGACAATAACTATTTAATTTTATCCGATTCTATGAGGAAATGCCTCCAAATTTGAAGGGAAATATTAATTTCGTTTTGAGCGTGGAATTTGTTGAGAACAATAACTAGACAACATATTAAAACGGGAAGTTTTTGCAAATTGAAGAAAAAATCAAAATCAATTCATCATGGATTTTTTTTTTTTTTTTTTTTTTTTTTTAAATCAGATCTATGGCTCTCAAGAACTCAACTCTCTCCGGCTCATAACACTGTTATCTCCAAGTATACCACAGAGAGGACTATGATTGTCCACTTGGTTTCCAAAGGCACCGTAGTCTCTGCAATCTGCGAAAACGTGTTCAATTGAAAGATTTTCACCACAAACAGTGCTGTCATTTTAAAAATGGTGAGTAAGTAATAACATTTGTCAAGAAATTATCGTTAGATAAGACATGGCAGTACCTAGGCTTCAAGGTACTAACATAAAATTAAAGTGCTAAAAATGGCATAAATGATGGCCTTAGTCGTACAGGCATAGATGGTCACGATTTTGTATGCGAGATGGTCGCGCGACTCATTTCAAATATTGAGCTCTCAATTTTAACCCTCGCGAGCGCGCCCTCCTTTTCACACACGGGAACGCGCGATGTATCTGGGTTTAAGGCCAATTAATATATACTCATTCACTAAAATAGTTTTGTTTTGAATTAATATCATATTTACTTTTTAATTCTAATAATAATAATGCATTTTATTAGAAATAATTAAAAATGTTCAATTGAGCTATTTTTGATAAAACTATCTTACAATTCTTGTAATAAAAACTAATTAAGTCTTTTCGGATATTACTTGTTTAAATTAAGCAAAAAAAAAAAAATAAATAGTCTTTTTAATTTCATGTAGTTATTAAATAAAAATAGAAGATTAGAAAATATGCTAAATATAATAAGTTTGTAAGAAACTGTTATCTCGGGTCAAATAAAAATATATTAATCCTGTTGGAAGATGAAAATAATAAAGTGAACAAATAAGCAAAATATGAAAAAATAAAGACATTAAAAGAATAACAGATCTAACATCAAGTAATAATATTAGATCCCAAAAAAATAACAAAGAAACTAAAAGTAGGAACTTCAGTGTCGAGGAAGCACGCAAAAAATATTCTCATATCTTGTTTGGTCAACAATGCGAATATTATTGTACGTGGTTATTATGGTTGAGTAATTGTTGATCCACCAAATAGATCATAATAGGCACATCAATTTAAAAAAAAAACAAAAACAAAAAAAAACGTAAATACAGATTTTTACCTTGGAACTCGCGATGTATCCACGAAGCAAAAATACGGCAAGCAGGATTAACCTTATCCGATGAGCAATAATTAAAAACTGAGGTGTCGGGGACAATAAAAAAAAAGTCCAATTCGCAGGAACTGCGTCATCTTAGCGCGGTTCCGTTCTTATCTCTAGTGTGTATGAAGGCATGGAATAGAAACAGTTATTACTTTGTTTAGATCAATAGCGAAACACCTATCCAAATGAAATCTCAAACTAACCAGTCTTGAAAGGTCTTGATTTACAATCTTACCTGTATGGGTCAGCTATCCCATAAGTCGGACAGAAAGGCCTCCACACAGAGGCATTTGGAAAGCCTTGGGATCTCTCTCTTTGAACGCTACATTTTTAACAATAAATTGATCTTCTTATTTTACTTAATCTGTTTTATTGTCAAATACATTATCTGACTATAAGCAATTTAAAAATAACAAGGAATAAAACAGACAAAAAGAACAGTTCGAATAAGCGAAATCAATTACTTTAAAGTTTTAAGCACTTATTTCTCCGATTGACATCGCCTAATCAAAACTTTCATCAGAACCATTTTTGTAGAGCATTTAGTGAGCTTTCTAATGGTTATCTTCCGTTCCCCAAGATTCTCAACCTTTTTCGAGATATTAAGGAAAGTATACAAAGTTACCAAAACTTTTTATGTCTGTTAATAAAATGTTTTTTTCTAACCCTTCCTAAACTCCAAACGTAACAAAAATTTCAACATATTAGTTTTAATGAAAGTAGAACATGCAGAAAATGTTTCAACGGAATCCCATGATTCTAAGTACCCAAACCAAAAACGGTATTCAAAACCTATTTTTCCAATTTTCTCGAAAACGGTTAAAGCTATCGCCTTGAAAATGGTTTCATTCGTTTTCCTAGCCCAAGAAGCCTATAAAAAGAGTACTTACAAGCTTATGAACTCAAAAACGTAAGCGCTACGATTTTTTCTGCGCGAATTTCGCCCCAAACGCCATCTTCCAGTGGGCGGATTTTGCTGGTTAACGAACTTGACCTTTCAAATTGGACGACTGATTTTTGTACCAAATTTCATCAAAATCGGACTATCAGGGAAGCCAGAAATGAGCGAACAGACAAATATATATATATATATATATATATATATATATATATATATATATATATATATATATATATATATTCATATATAAATATATACACATATATATATATATATATATATATACAAATTTGAACCACCGTTATTTTCGGTCTCTAGGGGTTCTGAAACGCGAAATTTTCTTGTCGGCAATTCCGGATTGTTTCATTGTATCAACCTTATAAGCGGGGTTCCTCCCTATGGGGGGAGGGAGGAACCGCGCTAAAACAGCTAGAAGTCACAGTATATCCTATCATAGTGGATTTCCCTGAGAGGTTGAACCATTATATCTACTGGATACCCCGCCTTGTCGAGGGTTAAAACAAAATCTATTAATGCTATGAAGCTAATCCTCCCTACTACTGCTTATAAAGTCTCATTAGTACTCCTAATATTTTCTTGGCCTATAAAAAGTTTGAATAAAGAAGGTGTGTAATTTAGCGAGCTTAGCAGAAATTAAGTATCCAAGTAGGTGATCTAATAATAGGACTTGGAGGAGGGGCGGCCTTAATTCGGGCCTACATGAGGAATTATTTGTTGGTTTACCGACTTCCTTAACGAGAACTTTATAACTTTATAGCTTGTCTTAGGCCTTTATTTATTTATACAGCGAGGGCAAAGTTTTGGAGGAGATCAGCTGAAATCTCCCAAACTCTCGTCCAAATACCCCCCCCCCCCCCACCCATTCCACCGGCATAGTCTAATGGGAACTTCCTTTGCACAAACGAGGTATCACTTTGGAATTTCGGCTAGTTCATCGTTTTACGCAAAACTAAGGAAGTTTTTTGTTGAGGGAATTCTTGTCTATAACTTTCGAAGAAAACCGCTGATTCTTTGCTCGGATCATGGGCATATATAAGGGGGGCTGAAGCCCCCCCCCCTTCGAAATTTTGTTTTGTTGAGAACATTTCATGTAAAAAGAAACCGATAACAACGAAAAATGTCCTCTATTATTACCCTGGACTACTAGGTTTCCAGAGGACCAAAAAACCCACCATTTTACACTAAAATATTTAAAATTTCCCTACACCCCAAATGTCTAGGTCCTCCTAGCCCCACCCCCCGCGAAATTATTTTCTCTGTACGCTAGTGGCTACGATTATTCTTTTAAAGAACTATGATCGCTTATGATTGTTCTATAAGAGGCCGCTAGACAAGACAAAGGTTTTAAGGCATAGATAATAAGGTAATATTTAGAGAAGTGGGGTTAGGATTACTATTACATAGACAAGGATAAGACAATTGGACCAACATACTGTAGCACTCATCTGGACCAAGTACTCAGGAAATAATGTGACCTGTCTCGCTTATGGTAAGAAGTTCATTTTAAACTCTTCATCTCCCCTTTGCTTCAGAGCCTACAATAGAAAACGTGGAAAAATGCAATTTCAGACCAGCGAAGTGCTTCATCTCTACATAGCGTGTCGGCCCTAAGGGTGCGTTTACATCTGATAGTTTATGCAGGCTATTTATGTCAGACAGAAATTATGACTAATGAAAACTGGGAAAAATTTCTCTCTGGAATATATTTTTATCATAAGCTATAAGTGTCGAGACTTCTATACTATGAGGTGTAAACACTGATTATAAAATGAAGTATTTAATGTCAGAGATATTGGCTACTAGCTGTATTGTCGGAACTTCTATACCATCAGAAGGAAACACTGATTATTTGCTTGCACAGGACAAATATATGTGTTTAAACGGGGTGTACATTTGTCACAAATTATACCATATCCAGAACTGTTGTATACATATCCATGACATAAATGTCCAGCAATTTCTGTCAGTGTGTAAACATTCAAGACAATATCTTTCCGACACTTGAGATATGTTTCCTGCGAGAAGTGTCAGTCGTAAACGCACCCTAAGGACTTTCAGGTACATGGAGGAAAACGACCCAGAGGCTGATGATTGCAAATCCATTCTTAAACATCGTCAATGACCCTATTCCTCTACCCTAGACACCTTCACTCATCCTTTTCAGTTACTTCCGAAAATGATTCGGATAATGATGATCTTATAATGATAGTTCAAACCATAGATGATTCGTTCAATGAACGAATTCAATTTTTTCATAATGGTTTCTCCGCGAAGAAATGTTTTGAGATGTGACTTACAGAGAACAACATAATCTCGCCGAACTTTGCCTTACGAAACCATGCAGTATTGCTAGTGTCATCAACAAGTACCTTCGTTTTATTGAAAATTTTCGTCCCCCTAAAGAGATGGGACAAAAAGCAGTGAGCATGAGGCGGAAGCAATAAAAAAATCTCGTGTAAACGAGTGAGTGGGGGAAGTGCAACGTGATCTGCATCCCCATCAACCCTCTGCACTCTCTCGGAATGCAAATAACTTAACTCTCCCCTTTTTCTGATTTCCCTCTACCATAGCCACCACAAAGATTCACAATTTATACCCCCTCCTCCTTTCAAGGTTCACGAGGATAGTTATATTGTTTAAAATCTTTTTTTTTTAATGTAAAAAGATGCACAAAATAGCTCCATCAGGACGGGGGGCTTACTTGGGAAACTAATTACAACTCCTTAATACGCCCGAAACGGAAGGAGTTTCGTTTTATTGCAATGAAACCCAGTATGCTATTTGATAACAAAATTAAATATTTTTATTTTAACGTCCCTTATACAAAACGATTTTTGGATCGGGTCTCCTACAAATTAACTTTTCTAGCCAGGATAGGGGAGATTTCTATTTTTTCCCCAAAGAAAAGCCACCACCTCTAGTGTGAATTGAACCCACGACCTCAGGTACGGATTGCACACGCCTTAGCACTCACGGCCACCGGTCCTTCTAATATTAAATAAAAGAATAATAATTGAGACAGCTCTGTATTAGAAATTTAAAAAGTATTAGAAATGTTTTTACGTTTATTGTTTGTTTAGAAAATAAACAAACACAAACGTTTATTGATTATTTTAGTATCCTTCCAATTTTACTATTTATACCGCCGAACCGAGTAGCAGACAAAAATTTTGAGGAGACCCGGTCCCGTGAGTGCTAAGGCGTGGCCACTCCACGCGTAAGGTTGTGGGTTCGATCTCTACTAGAAGTAGTATTATTATTATTAGTATTATTTAAAAAAAAGAAAAGAAAAGAAAAGTCACTAGCCCTATTCTGGCTAGATAACCTGAAGATATGCCGTCCTGAAAATCTTTGTTACGTATAAATGGACGTTAAAATTTAAATAAATAAATTATTTTGTAGTTATATAGGTTATTTTATGCTTCTTCATGTATTCGGCGTGTAGTAACCACGTAACTGAGGATTGTGCTTAATTAGGCTGCACCTACCGTATTTCTCCCGATCCCGATCCCAATTTAGTTCGACCGACAGCGGCCGACATGAGTGTATACATTGGTCCCTACCCGATCCGATCCGTTTAAGTCTCAGCTCGTAAGTAATGACCTCGTAGTGAAGTGAAAATAAGTGATTAATTTAAGAAATACCACCTAATAAGCATAGAAACCATGGATTACGTTGAAAGTTGGAGCTGTAAAGGAGGAGTTGTGAGGCCATTCAATCTTCTGGAAGTATATCAGTCCCAAAAAAACAAATCTTAGTGTAACAGTTAATTTTCAACTGTTAACTACGATAAGAGAAGCATTAGTATTCACATTTTAAAATTATTTATAAGAAAGGTAGAAGGTTATAAGCATTGGAAGGTTATAAACATTGGATGGTTATAAACATCTTCCCACGTAATTTAATAAACAAGGGAAACGAAAAACAAAAATGTGAATTGACAAAGTTGTTTTAAATTTTATTAGCTTTCATTTAAAAAAAAAAAAAAAAAAAAAAAAAAAATGCATTGCAATCAGTTAAGATGTAGTGGCTGCAGATCTTTTTGTAACGGTAATATGTCGTTTGTCGCCATTTTGCGTCGTCGGTCCGAACTCGATCTAGAAACAAACAAGTTTGAACGGCCGAGAATCGGTGGACATCGGATCGGATCGGGTCAGGTCGGGACCAATGTTGGCACCTCCATTGAGATGCATGTGTCTGTTTTTCTTCCGCCAGTCGGTGGCTATCGGATCGGATCGGGACCAATGTAGATGTCCCCTTAGGAAGGTCCTGCGTGACGGACTTTTCTATTAGTTAATGGCACATTTGTGGTGTAAGCATTAAAGTGACACGCTTAAAGCATACAATTGAGGGATTTATTTCAACGAAGACATTGTTCTAGCACTAATACATTTTTTTACGAGCAAAAGTTGTACGAATTTCCTAGACAAGCACTTGTGGTACTTTTTAGAGGGGAAAACCGGGGAGGAAAAATGCAGAGGAAAACCAATTAGGGGATGTGAAGTGGTTTCTACAATCTGAAACTTTTTTGTTTGCCTTTTCAGAAAGGCAGCTTGATATTTGCCAGCTCACCCACGAGCTCTGGATAAACATGCGAAATTAAAACCCATTTCAAGTTCAAAGTTTGAAGTCCCTTCATTTGCAGCTTGGAGTGGAAAAAGGGGATAAGTCCGAATGTACTCTTAGCTTATTTAACGATCAGAATGTCTATTCAAAGCTTGGATGTTAGCAAGTTAGAGAGTTTTAATTTCCCATATTTTTCTTCGAGGATATCTCTCTTGGCCTGTTAAATAGCCATTACGTAGAAAGAAATCCAAAACCCAGTCAACTTGAAGTAATAATTCATAAACCTAAAAAAAAAAAAAAAAATTTGATTTGTTGTACTCGATTAGTAATTAACTTATAGTTGAGTGTTGCACAGGAACGGACATGCTGTTTTTTTAATACATATAAAAAAAGAAGATTTTAGGACAACCATGTTTTGAGTCTAAATAATAAAGTCCAACGTTCACTAATTTGATGCTTTCCAAAGAAATGTAGCTACGGAGGAGAGATGGTAGACGGAAAGTGAAAATATAAATAAACTTCGCTTCGAGTGAAAGTGAACTTTGAAGGCATTTATTAAAAAGCACACCAGAAAAAAAAATAAAATATTTTAATAAGTGGTTTCAGCATCATTAGGCAATTTTCATTTAAAAGATAAAATTCAAGTTTTCATTTCATCTGAAAGCGCCAATAATAATTTGTACTTCGAAAATTATCTCTATAGGATGAATATTAAAGCCTAATTAAAAAGTAAATCGTTCGAATTATGCCAATTAAATATAAATAAGCCAATTAAAATATATAAACACAAAGGAAAAAGATAATATTGTTTAAATGAAAAGGTTTAAGATGAAAGGGAGGCTGGGGTTTGTGAAAAGGATTTGTATCCAGTATTTGAGCTTTGAGGTAAGTTCAAGTGGCCCCATTCATGAAAAGAAGCTCTTCTCGATGTAATGAAGTGTTTCTGAATGAATACTTTTCCAGATTCCGAGTTATTCTAACGAAAGGATGCACTCGCTAGGGCAGATCTCAATGGGATCATCCAGATTGTGGCTTCAATTTAAAAAAGAAGGAAAAATGTAAAAGAAAATATGAAAGAAAAAAGTCCGCATCCTCTTTTTCTTTTTCTTTTTTTTTCTTTTTTTGAAAAACTTCGTAATGAAGCATAAAATGTTAAAGTGCTGGAAATTTATATTCCTTAATATTATATAATTCTCTTAGAATGATACTTCTCAATTAAGAGTTTTTATTGAACATTTAATTGACAAAAATGTAGTAATAAAACTGAAGAATACTGTCTTTTAAAAAGTTGTTGAAATTACCTTTTCCCGAAGGTCATTACAGACATTCTCACCGTCAGCGGTTAACGTATTGACACTATAATTACATATTTAAAAAATATAAACATATACCATGAAATATAAAGATGAATATTTTAAGCTCTTTCCGAAAATTTGTAGCGTATGCACATATGAAAGCACACACACACACACGCACTCGCACACGCGCGCGCGCGCGCACACACACTCACACAAAATATTATATATGAGGTTATCAAGGTTATAAGGGGAAAGCTTGTCGAAATTTGTCCTCCGTGAATTTTTGTTTCATTCGTTTTTCTACGTTAAGAAACCTATAAAATGAGTACCTGCAAGCATATAAACTCGAAAACGTAAGCGCTACGATTTTTTTCGCGCGAATTTCGCTCCAAAAATCATCTTCCGGTGGACGGATCTACCGGTTAACGAACTAGGCCTTTCAAATTAGACGAAAGATATTTGTACCAAATTTCATCATAATCGAACCATTTGTCTGGCAACTTGAGAGCGAGCAAACAAAGATATATATACAAATTTGAACCACCATTATATTATTGATCTATGGGATCTAAAACATGAAATTTTCGTGTCGGCACTTCCGGATTGTGTCATGAGGTCAACCTCATAAGCGCCGAAACAAAAATCTTGAGGTAAATAGAGGGAAACAAATACGGTTCTACAGGACGAATCCAACAGCAGTGAAGTAGTAGAATATTATCAATTCTAATTTCTAACAACAGTCTTATTTTATGCATGTGTTAACTTTTTTCCGCCGAGTCTAGCTCCTATACTAATGAAGTCTAGGAGCTAGGCTCAGCTGAATAAGGATCTTTGCCTGGGCATTCAAAATTGGGCTATGTCATCGAAAACGTCCTGAATAAAATAAAACATCTTTGGAAATATTGGACTTAGTTCATCACTGTAAACATCAATTTCAACCATTTAGCAATTCCTACAATATTTTTTTTTTTGATAGAATTAATTCTGAGTTAGCGAAAACTTTTCTGCCTTTAGTTACAAGTGAAATATAGATAAGAAGCAGTAATTGGGGGGGCTTTGTTTAGGTTCGGTGTCAGTAGGCAACTTGACAAAGTGTCTTATATAATCCATAAGTAGGAGGATGGGGAACGTAGGAGATGGGAAGTGGGGAGGTTCACCCCCCTCGGGTGTAGAAGAAGGGATATGCCTACTTGATAAGAAGCTTTAATTATGTCGGCAAAGTATGCGGACAGGGCTAACAAGTTTGTTATTATGGAATAATAAGTTATAGAGGAAGAGTGGAATACTTAATCTTTGTTGAAGGGTGGCGGGAGAAAGGGAGCGCTCAACATCAACAAAGAAGGTCGGGAAATTATTCAACAACTCACCCCTTGCTTGCTAATTAGGAGGCTGATGTTCGGCGGCTGTTCGGAACAGGCAGTGTCACACAGTGTGCGACTTACAACAAATCGGTCCACGTACTTGCAGCTAGAAACTTTTGATCTTTTGCGGGTAGCTCAGGAAGTCATTGGTGTAAGGAGCGAGTTGCCGTCAGCTGAGTCTTCTGGTTCGATTCACATTTGACGCTTTATCTGCAAATGAGGAACAAACACTCGTCCGACGTTTGTCGTTGTCAACTTGTTACAAACAGAATCTATCACACAGGAGTTGCATAACTTAGCACATTCCTCAACAAAGTGGTTACCTTACACGGGATCCCTGAAGAAAACGTCAAAGGTTTTTGAAGACGAATTTAAAGATCATGTAGAGACTATTTTAACAGGGTATATTTGTGGTTAATATACAGGAAAACACACAGTGCATCCGACTCTAATATGCAGTGTAGCACAACGGAGTCGGGTACGCAGTGGTCGCTGCCTAGGCAACACATGGTACCTTCCGAGCCAGTACCGCCATACACAGACGAACACAGACAGATATAAGTCGTTGCATTCGGCTGCAGTGATATATAGCAGCCTAGGCGTACCACACCAGTGTTCCATTTTAGTTTAGAACTAATACAACTAAGAAGTGAGGAGGCGCCGCTACGCTATAATTGCAATTATAATTTGTAGGATAATAGAAAAATACGCTAAAGGACCATTTGATCAAAACGTATATTTGTTTTGCGAACATAGTTTTATATGGACTACCAAAGAACTTGAATTAGGTAGGTGTTGTTGTCGATCTTTCTTTAAATCAGAATCGGTGAAGGTTATGTGAAATGTTGGATAGTACCTAAGCATCAATATTCTACAGAGGGAACTGTGTTTGTCGGAGCCCCGATGTCCGGGAGTGTTTCTTTGGAAAATAGAAAAGGCATCAGCCCTTTCCTGGCTATAAAGGGGTGATAACCTGTAACTAATCCGTCCCGGAAATCGGTGTGCGCATAGATGATCGTGAAAGTTTAAATAAATAAAATGACTTTGTGATGATTACATTGCTGAATACGTTGTATACTAAATCACCATGAACATTCGCACTGCGAAGAGTACGACTCTCAGGGGGCAGTATTTTAAAAGAATGGAGGAATTTGTAGTTGACTTGGACTGGATTTTCCCCCATGAAATTGACGTATGACTTTTTAATAATGGGATTGATGAAATAACCGAGATAAATTAACATCAATTTATATAGAAATAATTGGAAGTTAATAGCTTATTTGAGATTCATGCAAGGACAACAAACCTAGTAGTCGGAGAGCTGGTAATTTTCATGAAGTGTTTTATGCACCCTGAAATTTTGCTATAACGTTCCTCTTGGGTGATAAGAAGGTAAATATATGTTTCCTGGACATACCTTGGAGCACCAGGTACTGCGCGCATAGGGGAAAGGTGCAAAACAATATTGCCCAAAAATAGAGTTTTATTCAGAAGCCAACTATTATTAATGAAAAAAATTGCAAATGAAGGCAATTTTGAAATTAATAATAAATAAGGCAGGCACTTTTAAGGGGATTAAAATGTAAATTTAAAACAAAAACGAAGTACCTAGTGCTTTATTCACGCTGCGATTTAAACAGCGTCTTCAATAAATATATTTGAAAATAATTACAAAAGGGCATACACTTTCGTGGGGTTTAATTATCAGAAAACATAAAAATAAATGTTGCCTATGATAGACTGCAATTCACTGCGCGTAACCGTAAGAGTGAGTGAGAGCACCGCGCAGTTGTGGTTCTTCTCTGCGCTCTCATTGGTTCTTGCTCACATGATCTTGAACAGCTGTACCGGTTTAAATGGCATCGCGAATAAAACTCTCATTTAATATTAGATAAAAACAATTAAGTTTTTTTTACGTGTTATACCCCTTAAAAGTGTCTGCCATATTTATTATTCATTGTAAAATTGTCTTAATTTTACATTAAAGATAGTTGGCTTCTGAATAAAACTCTATTTTTGGGCAATATTGTTTTGCACCTTTCCCCTATGCGCAGTAGTACCTGGTGTTCCAAGGTATGTCCAGGAAACACATATTTACCTTCTTATCTGCCCAAGAGGTACATTATAGCAAAATTTCAAGGTGCGTAAAACACTTTATGAAACGTGCGGTTACTGGCTCTCGGACTACAGATTACAGATTGTAAAAAAGAAGCTGCATATTTTAAGGTAAAATAATTTTTAAATGTTATATAAATATTTGACATACGGTTGATGCATTGACGTAAAGGTGAAATAAGGGGGTTTTATGATATGTTAATACTTTAATTTATTTTTCTTCTAATGTGGAAATGGCCGAAATGTCATGAATACTTTTTTGGTGGTAAACGTCAAAATATAAGATTTTGTTAATAATTTTGACCTCAGGTTTTTCTCGAAGTAGGGGGAAAAATATTTGACTTTATCTTGGGTGTAATTTTTGCGTGTGCATTCTAGAATGATACCCTATAAACACACAGAAAACTTTAGAATAACTTTCGTTAACTTTATTTAGGCTTCAACACCGTGGAAAAAGAAACGCCCTCCCGCCTCAAAAGGATTTCAGTAGCAGACTTATCCTTCAAAGGAACCAAGTAATGGTGGATGAAATAGAGTTGGACTTAGAAGGGCCCTGCGGTGTAAGTAGAAGGGGCATGTCTGGCATTATGCATGAACACCGGTTAGGAGTTGAATAAGAAGGATCAACACATCTTAATGGTTCCTCTACTTTTGTTGGTATTATAGAGCTAGGGGGCTGTCTTCTTCAGGAATAAACCTTCCGCATAGAGGGGCATATCCCTTTCAGCCTCTTCCCCCCAGCAGGAGAAGGTGCAATTGTGATTTGTATCAAAATCTTGAGCCAGTCAAAATAAAAGTTATTCGATTACTACTTATAGAGAAAAGTATATATTATGTTATAATTTTACATTTTAGCGCGTTTCTTCCTCTCCCTCCATCGGCAGGAAACCCGATTATGAGGTTGACCTCATGACACAATCCGGTAGTGCCGACTAGAAAGTGATCTATGGATTCTGAAACCTGTAATTACTAATTCATTGGGAGACGAGTCAATCCATATCCATATATTTTACCATCAATTATATATGGAATCAGTAGTTCAATGCAATATTTAAATTTTTTTTAGAGCCAACCGTTTGAAAATAGCAGCCATCTTTGTTTCACCGAGCAAGCTGATTTTTGAGTTTATAAGCTCTTACGGGAAGCTCATTTTCTCAGGACTGTTATATCAAAGACTAATAATTTAAACACCATTGTTTTTCTTACAGTCTGCTGTACCTGCTGGCAGAAAACTGCCATTGAAAACAACTGTTTATATTTCTCAAAATGCCGTTTATGAGTGTACTTTTTAGGCATAAGGGGATGTACATCAAAGTTCAATTTTGGCACGATGATAAACCTAGCTAAGTAGCTTGTATTAAAATATTCTTAACCCTGATATGTGTTACCTTATTGTTTTTATAAATTTTTAAACTTAAAATTTTTGATAACTTTAGACTTTAATATCTTTGGCGGGGGACTTGATAATAATCTTATATTTTTATACGTTATACTTTTTTGTAACATAAAACTATTGTACAAATTTCAACTAGTATATTCGAGTACTTTCGTAGCTATGGATTTTTGAAAATGGTCCTATTTGTGCCTATTTAGCAATGCGTAAAATTGAATAATTCATTAAAATTTTATTACTTTTGAACTTTTTTTTCAGTTGGTTTGAAACTTTTTATCTATGTCCAGTAAAACACATAATATTGTAGTTCTATTTATAATTAGAATTTAGGCCTATTCTTTTTAAATTTTTATTATTATCCACGACATCTGAAACATGGGCTGTGTGTCATGCATAATTACGGAGTTAAGGTTTATCACTAATAACCCCTCCAGAAGTCCAACCAGAAAATATAGACAGGTTACAATCCTGTTGTCCAAAACTTGAACCATTTTTGTGACTGGTAGAGAGCCAACTGACAAATATACATATATCAATTTGAATCACCGTTATTTTCGTGATCTATGGGCCCTAAAACCTGTAATTATAAGTCGGCACTTCCGAATTACGTCATTGGGTTGACGTAATAATACGTCCGACCTATAGAGGGAGGAACGAAGCGCGCTGAAGTACCTGTTTCTACAGGTGAGTGTTCCTCTTTAACTCTTACCGCGATATGAAAGAGAAAACGCGCTGTACTATTTGGCGACAAATGTACTATCCAAATAATTGAAATGAAAAAAAAAAAAAAAAAAAAAAAAAAAAAAAACCTGCGTTAAGGCGGTTTATATTTGAAAAAGGGAAATTCTGGGAGTGGATTGGTGCTATCATCCCCTTCAAAGATCAGCCCCATGTAAATTTGCATAACCTTATTTCAGCCCTTAGGGAGTAACCTTCTCCTTGTTTACACTCCATCAGGGCAGGATGCTTCTCCAAGCCTGCTCTCCTGGGCTACCAACCCAATCCTGCATCTAATTACTCGCAAAAGGGCTTTTATCATATGAAATATTAACGTGGATTTTTATTTCATATTTATTAGAGGAGCTTTTTCTTTTATTTATGAATTTTTTCCCTTACTTTTTCCTTCAATATGGAAATATGAAGGTTCAACGGTGCTATCTACTCCTTAATCTTATCATTTTTGAAAAAGCACGAAACACTAGAATAATTATGTAACTCTCTTTCTCTGTTACATATAATAACACAACAGACACATATAACAGGGTGGCCAAGATAAACGAACCTAGAGAAATACCCCCCGGGTGGCCAAGAGAAATAACTGGTAAACGGCTGGAGATATCAAAATGTTTTAAAGGAGCAAAGTTGTAGTCCTCATTGAGATATATAAAATAGTGCCCTCGGAAGTAAGGAAAAAAACCTTCTAAGGGCTCAAATAGACCTTTGAAGGGAAGGTGTCCTTTTTTACCCAGATACTGCATTTAATGTTTTGAAATCACTAAAAAAATAAGGATGCACTGTGCAAAGGGATTTTCTATGAGTCTAGTAGTTCTCTGTGGAAATACGTTTTGATTTGCATGTCGTCATTCACATTTCACAACCGCGTAAGTCAATTTTCCTTACTTTTCAGGAGAGCAATAAAACTGTAATGATCTGTAACTTGGAAAAATGCAATTCGCCAAAGATGCGATGCATAAAACCAATAATAATAACTTGCAACTTATGAGGATTTCCGACTTAAGGAATATTTTCGGTAACATTTAAAAGAAAACCCTTGTCTGAATGGCATAAAATAGATTAGAGAGATACGCGGTAACGCGGAAGTAATAGTCAATTTTAGCGCGTTATATTGCTTTTTTTTTTTTTAAATCTTTTACCATCCTGTCCGAGAGATAATAAGGATTCTATAGATACCAATAACTCAATTTCGCTAAAAATCGACTTACGCGGTTGTGAAATTTGAACGACGATGTACTTCTCGCCTGCATTTCGAAAAAAAAAATGCACATTCATTCATTCAACTGCTATTTTTCTTGGGAGAGGGGTAATTCAGCTTAGGAGAGTGTGCTCAGAATTTAACAAAAGTATTCCCTTAAGTCTAAACTAAAAAAGAAAATAAATCAAAATTGGGGTTTTAGGTAAAGTGTACCCCTTCAAAGATCTATTTTAGCCCTTAGAAGGGTTATTTTCTTATTTCTAAGGGCACTATTTTATAGATCTATTTTATAGGCTTTCAGGAACTGGCTCATTAGCGCCGGGCTATCTAAAGATTGCCAACAGCACGTGGAGGTCACCCATGCAGGTACTATCCAGACCCGACGTTGCTTAACTTCGGTAATCAACGGAAAACGGTGTTTTCAACGTGGCTATATCCGTTGACAGGACGTCTACCGTTGTAAAAAGCAGAGAACGAACAGTATTTCCTGCGTTTTAATGGTATTATCGCAAAGAAAGCATCTACCGATCTCAAAGCCGAGCCGTCGGCCCGCGAGCCCTCAAAAAGCTATGGAATGAGCGCGAGAAAGAACATCAATTAAATTCGTCCGGATCAGTTGATCCGACTGGAGGAGGAACGGCACGCGACCAACCCACAATCCTCAAGGCCCATCCTTGTGACCAACTCCTTTCAGAAGCTGTTCCTTTCACGCTACCGTAATAGGGCAAGCCCTTCCTCTGAGTCAGCCTGTTCTGATTTTTTCTGAAAGGCAGTTTTTTTTCGGTTAAAAGGAGTTTTAATACAGCCTGAAGAGGGATTTTTTTTCGTTTGCAAATTTATAAATAACTAGCATTTACCAGCGCTAATAGCCAAATAGTTGATGCGCCGTTAAAAAAAAAACAAAAAAAAAAAAAATAGCTGTTACCGAGCGTGCCATGCTAAACCTACTTTCTGCATCTAGAAAAGCAAAAATAAATTTGAAACTAAATAAGTAAATTAAACTCTAATCGCGCAAATCTATAACTTTTTGGGTTCACAGTTTCGATAGCGTGGCCTCCAAACTGTAAGTCCTTGACTAATTTGACCTAGCCTGACACACCCCAGATCAATACATACCTGGATTTGTATAAGGAACAAACATACTGACAGACAGCTGTTAGACGTTTTTGACTTAGCCTACGAGACTCCCCAGATCAAGATCTACCTGTGTGCCAAGTTTGATCAAAATTGGTCAAACGGTGTGGATTTGTATAAGGAACAAACAGACAAACAGACAGACACGTGATATTTATATATATAGATTGGTAAACTGCTGTAAGGCTTTCGATTACAATAGCACAAGGGAAAAGTCCGACTCGCGGGAAGTTTTCAGAATGCATAGAATAGAAACAATAAATGTTTTGAATTCCTCTTTCATGAGAAATGTAAACTTGTGTAAAAATATAAAATGAAATCTAAGAAGCACGTATCCCAACTGGAAACTACTTCCTCCTCATAGGAGGAAGGAAAAACATACAATTAAATATAAAAAATTCCGACTCGCAGGAACTGCATCATCTTAGCGCGGTTCCGTTCTTATATCTAGACTCATTTAAAATGATTAAAATAGAAGCTGTTATTATTTTGGGTCCACATTTCTAGAAAGCATGAAGATTAGATAGTTAGCCGTCGAGGTGATAAGTAAAGATGGAATGGTTGGGATTCGGCTAAAGAAACCTCAATACGATTTTTGTTAAAAAATCTATATTTAGGACGTTTTGGCTACTCATTGGTAGCCTTGTTCAGCAATGAAAGTGCCGGGAGGCAGAGGAGGACCAAAGTTGACAGTTCCATCTTTACTTTCAAGAAAGGTCTTATTTACGATCTTACCTGCATGGGTTCCCGCCCTATGAAGGACCCCGCTAGGCATTTGAAAAACTATATCATGGAAATCCATATCTCTAAGATTAAATTGTTTTTCTTATTTTTCTTAACCTGATTTATTATCAAATACATTATCCAACTATAAGCAGTCAAAAAATAACAAGGAATAAAAACAGACAAAAAGAACAGTTCGAATCAGCGAAATCAATTACTTTAAAGTTTTAAGCACTTATTTCTCCGATTGACATCGTCTAATCAAAACTTTCATCAGAACCTTTTTTGTAGAGCATTTAGTAAGCTTTCTAATGGTATTCTTCCGTTTACCAAGATTCTCAGCCTTTTTCGAGATATTAAGGAAAGTATACAAAGTTCCCAAAACTTTTCATGTCTGTTAATAAAATATTTTATTCTAACCCTTCCTTAACTCCAAACGTAACATAACTTTCATCATATTAGTTTTAATGAAAGTAGAACATGCAGATAATGTTTCAACTGAATCCCGTGATTCTAAGTACCCAAACCAAAAATGGTATTCAAAAACTATTGTTCCAATTTTCTCGAAAACGGTTAAAGCTATCACCTTGAAAATGGTTTCATTCGTTTTACTAGCCCAAGAAGCCTATAAAAAGAGTACTTACAAGCTTATGAACTCAAGAACGTAAGCGTTACGATTTTTTCTGCGCGAATTTCGCCCCAAACGCCATCTTCCAGTGGGCGGATTTTGCTGGTTAACGAACTTGACCTTTCAAATTAGACGAATGATTTTTGTACCAAATTTCATCAAAATCGGACCATCAGGGAAGCCAGAAATGAGCGAACAGACAAATATATATATATATATATATAAATAAATATATACATATATATATATACAAATTTGAACCACCGTTATTTTCGGTCTCTAGGGGTTCTGAAACACGAAATTTTCTTGTCGGCACTTCCGGATTGTTTCATTGTATCAACCTTATAAGCGGGGTTCCTCCCTATGGGGGAGGGAGGAACCGCGCTAAAAGAGACTTCGTCATCTTAGCGCGGTTCCGTTCATATTTCTAGCGCTATTAGTCAAGGAATAGAAGCAGTTACTGGTGGGGTTTGATCTTTCTTGAAAAATATAAAATAAAATCTCGAAGAGAAAAGAGATTTGAGGAGCCAAAACAGCGCCACTATTTCACATTTTCTCGTCTTGTTTCAGTAAAATACTCATTTTTTTACTGTTAAACGGAATTTAAATAAGCTACAGCTCATTAAAACGTTCGGTCAAAAGATATACAAAAACCCGTTCAAAAGAGCAAAAAGTCCGACTCGCAGGAACTGCAGCATCTTAGCGCGGTTCCGTTCATGTCCCTAGTGCCATTTGATAAGCTTAGAAAATAAATAAACTTTTTTTTTTTTTTATATATCTCGTGAAAATTGTCAAAATCCTCTCGAACATCTCGAATAAAAGTGATATTAAGCCGTCAGGGACACCGACAGTAGCTAACTTATACACAGAAGCGGAAATTACAGAATCTGGCTCTCATTCTAAAGCAAAGCTCTATAAATCAATACAAAATATGCCTAATAAAGCCTTTCTAGAGGATACAGAAGCATGGGCGTATATGAGGGGGGGGGGCTGAGGGGGCTGCAGCCCCTCGCGAAATTTTGAATTGATGATAAAAAATTCTCGTAAAACCCTTAAAAATAAATTAAATATGATCATTTAGTTCATAAAACATATTTTATTTTACGTGTAATAGCGTTTTAGTTGCCTAAAACTATTCCAAGCTCTAAATATTTAGTATTCCATACCCTGGAAATGGTCTCAGCCCCCCCCCCCGAAATTGTTTTTATATACGCCCATGTACAGAAGGATCAAGAAGAAGTACACAAGATTGAGTAGAATACCCTGCCTAATATAGCCTATATAGAATAATATGCCGAATAAAACCTATCTAGTAAATACACAAGGATAAATAAAAGTCTTGACGAATAACAAGTCAAGAAAAAAAAACTTTATTTAACAAAATAAAACAAAGTTTAGTTGCCCAACTACAATAGAATAATATACCTAATTAAGTCTATGGAGTAGACACAAATGGACCAAAAACAAGTCTTGTGGAATATTGTTTTTTTTTTCTAATTAAATACTTTTTATCAATATTTAGTATATAACCTTTGTTGAAAACTATTGATTGCTAATTGATAAATCGGTTTACAACTAAGTAGTCTTTATGAATATTTAGTATATAACCTTATGTTTGGATCTGAGTTTTTGGGGTGCTCTCCGCCTAGGCTTTGTATTTGTCTCGGCAGATACCTGGGGTATATTTACAGCTCTTGAGGATTAACTCTTAGCAGGTAAATTTCCTGCGGCCCCCTTGTACGGGCATTGAACTGCCATATTCGCTCATAGTATCTGACCGTTGTGAAGTTTATTTTTTGGATTTAGGACTTAATATACATATGTAGACTAAATCATAGCAAGAAGTAATCCTCCGTCGTCGGTTCTTAACTATGTAGACTCGCTAATGTTATCCAATCTTAGATACATCGTATTTAAAATCCACAGCAAAAACACAACATTTCATCAGAATCCCCTGCTGAATAAAACTTATATAGAATAATATGCAAAATAAAGCCTATCTAGTGGATAAAAAAGCCGTTCGTGGTGGTAGAAAATCTTAAAAGTATTTCGCTCAGAAATCTCCGAAATATGGTCGCTAATTTTACATATCCTGTTTTATAGCCAAATAGATTAATATTCTATAATCAATAAGAAAAACCTACTAACAATAAAAAACTATGGGTAACAGATGAAAATAGGGAATACCAAGAATAATTCTAAAGAATGAAATCAACACCAGTACTGTAATCTAGATATTCATACGGCATCTTCGAATTCTAACAAACAAAATATTGATTCTAATTATACGTATCCTGTTTTATTGACAAATACATTAGACTACTATAAGCAATTAAAAACACTAGGGAATATGCCAAAGAACTCGGAGTAGGAGCCTCGACAGTTTCAAGACATTTGAAGGAAATCGACAAATCCAAAACTGACATTTCATACGGTACAGCCTGATATATTTTTAACAATGAATTGTTTTTCTTATTTAAATTAATCTGTTTTATTGTCAAATACATTATCCACCTTTAAGCAATTAAAAAGTAACAAGGAATAAAAACAAACAAAAAGAACCGTTCGAATTAACGAAATCAATTACTTCAAAGTTTAAGCACTTATTTCTCCGATTGACATAGCCTAATCAAAAATTGTTTCAGAATCTTTTTTGTAGAACATTTAGTAAGCTTTCGCATGGTAACCCTCCGTTTACCAATATTCCTAACCGTCTTCGAGATATTTGGGAATGTATACGAAGTTCCCAAAACATTTCATGTCTGTTAATAAAATATTTTATTCTAATCCTTCCTTAGCTCCAAACGCAACCAAAATTTTAATATATTAGTGATAATGAAATTCAAACATGCAGAAAATGTTTCAACTGAATCCCATAATTTTAAGTATCAAAATCAAAGACAAAGAGAACAGTTCGAATAAGCGAAATCAATTACTTTAAAGTTTTAAGCACTTATTTCTCCGATTGATATCGCCTAATCAAAACTTTCTTTAGAACCTTTTTTGTAGAGCATTTAGTATGCTTTCTAATGGTATTCTTCCGTTTCCCAAATTCTCAAATTTTTTCGAGATATTAAGGAAAGTATACAAAGTTACCAAAACTTTTCATTATTTCTGACAACAGAAAATTGGTCTCATTTTACCTATCCTGTTTTACACACACATACATTTTCCTTAAAAATACAACATCAGAAATTAAAAAAATAAAAAGCAATAAAAAACCAAGGGAAAGAGACAAAAATTACAAAAAGAACGACAAAAACCCGTTCATAAGAACAAAACAGACGTATTTGAAGTTTTAAGCATTTATTTCTCCGATTGACATAACCTAATCAAAATAGTTTTAGAATCATTTTTGTAGAGAATTTAGTAAGCTTTCAAATAGTTTCAATCCACTTACCACGATTTCCCAACCGTGTTCGAGATATTAATGAAAGTATACGAAGTTTCCAAAACTTTTCATATCTGTTCATAAAATATTTTATTCTAACCCTTCCTTAACTCCAAACGTAACATAACTTTCAACATATTAGTTTTAATGAAAGTAGAACATGCAGATAATGTTTCAACTGAATCCCGTTATTCTAAGTACCCAAACCAAAAACGGTATTCAAAAACTATTTTTCCAATTTTCTCGACAACGGTTAAAGCTATCGCCTTGAAAATGGGTTCATTCGTTTTTCTAGCCCAAGAAGCCTATAAAACGAGTACTTACAAGCTTATGAACTCAAAAATGTAAGCGTTACGATTTTTTCTGCGCGAATTTCGCCCCAAACGCCATCTTCCAGTAGGCGGATTTTGCTGGTTAACGAACTTGACCTTTTAAATTGGACGACAGATTTTTGTACCAAATTTCATCAAAATCGGACCATTCGTCTTCTATTTAGAAAGCGAACAGACAAATATATATATATATATATATATATATATATATATATATATATATATATATATATATATATATATATATATAAATAAATATATACATATATATATATATATATATATATATATATATATATATATATATACAAATTTGAACCACCGTTATTTTCGGTTTCTAGGGGTTCTGAAACGCAAAATTTTCTAGTCGGCACTTCCGGATTGTTTCATTGTATCAACCTTATAAGCGGGGCTCCTCCCTATGGGGGAGGGAGGAACCGCGCTAAAATAACAATTTCGAAGTTTCAAGTACGTATTTCTCCGATTGACATCGCCACATCGAAGATTATTTCAGAACCTATTTTTGTAGACAATTTAATAAGCTTTCGAATGGTTATCTTCTACTTGCCACTATTTTATAACCGTTTTCGAGATATTTAAAAAAAAAAATTACAAAAACCCCAAAACGTTTCATGCCTATTAATAAAATATTTTTTTTATTTCTAGTACTTCCTTAACTCCAAACGGAACCAGTATTTAAGTATCTTAGATTAGATGAATAAACGTCTGGAACAATTTTCAACTGAATCAACTGTTTCCAAATACCCAAACTCAAAATTAGTTTGGAGAATTATTTGTATTAATTGTTCTCGTAAAAGGTTACAGATATCGCTTTAAAAATGGTAGAATTCTTTTTTCAAAGAGATGTTCTGGTGCATATGTAGAGCAGATTGTCTAATAGCTTATTTTACAAGCCAGAAGTCACACGGTTCCTTTCCGCTGGGACTCACTAATTTTCACTTATCTTGGAGTAGGAGACAGGCGATGGATTTTCTTCCTTATGTTTTTTATCTTTATCCGTATTTTTCTCTAGGCAATTTTCCCCATGTGCGAGATTCTGCAAGTAAGAAGTAAGTTTACTCTCCGTCGAGTACTACTTGACCATATATTGAATCATATGATGAATAATTATCATTGTTCAAGCTTTATCAATTATCATACTTCATCTTTGCGTGGATCATTTCTTGTGACACTTGTCGAGGTTTCGCGAATTATATTTCTGTGCTCTAAAATTAATATATATATATATATATATATATATATATATATATATATATATATATGTATTATAGAAATATGACAGATCTATATATATAAAAATCGCGTGTCTGTCTGTTTGTCTGTTTTTCTGTTTGTTTGTTCCTTATACAAATCCACACCGTTTGACTGATATTGACCAAACTTCGCACATAGATACGTCTTGATCCGGGAAATCTCGTAGTCTAGCTCAAAATCTTCTAGGATTCACAGTTCGGGAGTTACGCCTTCGAAAATGTCATTTATGAAGGAGTAAATTCTCCGAAATAGCCATTTTCTTCCAGTGTTGCAACTTCTTTAAAGAAGAACGGCAATATAGATGGAAATTAGCAAGCCAACAAAACTCAATTTTTATTAAGTTTTACTTTCTTTTTGTTTTTGTTTTACTTTTTTTTAAGTTATACTTATTTTTAAAGTTTTATTTTAACTTCTTTTAAAGTTTTACCTATTCTCAAAATAGCCTTATATTCTCAGAATTTGGAGAAAAATGATATTTCTGTTTAAGAAGTATATATCAAGTAAGACAACACTGGGCTCCTAGATGTTATTCAGTTTTGCAACAGAATTAAGCTTGCAAATACATTTAAACGGTTTAAGTTTTTAAAAAATCTTTTTTGAAACATTTCTTTAAAACTTTGTTTTAAAACATTTCAGTTTTAACCTTTGTTTGTCTATTTTCATATTTGAGTTATGCCATACAAGGCGTTAATATAGAATATAGAAGTGTTTAATTGCTTGGAAAATTAACCAATAAGAGAATTAAAATTACGAGATGTGACAATGGTAAGGAATATTAAAATAGTATGATTTATGCTTTTACAAAGAATAAGAGTATCTAAATTAATCCATGCCCTCATATATTCACAAATTAAAGAGAACTGCTGACCAATTTTTTAGAACAATTATGAATATATGTCATTGTTTACTGGCAGAATCTATTCTTGTAAAAAAGTTTTGACCAAAAATTGTTTGTGGAGCAACTTATTTGAAAAATCTCACTTTAGCTAAAACCATTGAGAATAAAACATCCTATAAAATATATTTGGAAAGGAACCAGATGTTTCTAAGTTACGTTTATATGGTAGTAAAGTTGTTCTTAAGAAACCAGAACAAATAACGACTTTTAAATGGGGTAAGAAGGTGAATATTTGCATTTTAATCCGTTATAGTGAAGCTCGGGAGTACTTTTGAATAATAAAATCATAGTCACTATGCATGTTGATGATGATAATTAGTTAATAGTTAGGTTAGTGGGAACTGATGAAAAAATTTAATGAAGAAAAGGAACCGGACTTGATTAATTTTTAGATGAAAGCCTTGAATAAATACAAATGTATAGTTTTAAACAAAATAATACTTGGGATTTAGTTGAAAATAAGAAAGTTGTAAATGCAAAATGTTGACCAGTTGGACATAGAGACTGCATTCTTAAATGGTAAAATCAATTCGGACGTGTATATTTGAGGAGATTGTTATCAAAGTTGGACAACTCCATTTTTTTTTCAATTGAAAAAAATGGAGTTGTCTAACATTTGAGTCAAATAAATATATTGGAGACATGCTTACAAACTCATTGTGTAAAGAAACATTTGAGAAATTCAGAAATATGTTATATTTGATATTTTATATTTCATATATTGTTTATACTTCCTGCCTTAGGGAGGAACATTTTTGTCAGTTATACAATTTATAATGTGAAGTGATGTACATCTTGCTGTTTGTGTGTGTAATAAATGAATATGAACTTGACATGCTTTTATGAATCTCCCACACTTTTACTACTTTTAAATCATTTCTTATCTCAACAATTTTAATTATAAAAAGGGTCAAAAGGCACATTTAATTTTAAAAAATATGGTAGTAATACCCATTATGAATAACTTCCAGAAGGAATCGATTACATTCTCTTCTAGATTTGTACCAAAAATATTTACTTTATTATCATAAATTATTCCTCCAAGCCCTCATCTTAGAACCTTTAAAAAAATTATGTTCCATTAAGGAGAAGGCAACAACCATGGAGTTTTATATCATTTTTATTGTTTCATAACGTTTTGTCCATCGCAAGCCTAACTTAATTTCACTTTTAATATTTAAATTTATTTCATTTTAATTTGCTGTCATGGAATTGTCTTTAAACCATTTCCTTCTCATTAAAATGAATTCTTTCATTTATCCCCCCCCCCAGGAGAATTGAATTTTCCATGCAATTTTCTATTAATCTAAATATGCCAAGCCCCTTTATTATTGACATATTTACACCCAGCAGTTTTATTATATTTTTATATATGCTTTCTTTTGTCAGAGATATTTATATCCTCTGACTACTCCATTATTTAAATTCGCTTGCAATTTGAGCACAATATTGTTGCAAAATCAAAAAAAAAAAAAAGGCCACGAGGACCCTAAGTGGCAGATACTATAGAGGAATCTGATTCGTGACTGTACAGCACACTAGGGAGATAGTGTGGTCAGTACTATGCTCCAGCCGCCTGATTTTCCCCTAGGCTGCTTCGACACCTCAAGCCATTAGCACCCAGGGTATCCATTGGTAAATTTATTAAAGGCTGGGTTGGCCTAGGGACTTCCAGTGAGGCCAAATTCAACCCAAGAACGAAGACATTAGATGAAAAAATCTTTATTGTTTGCTCGAGATTCGATCTCAGGTGCTCCAGTTTATTAGTCCAGTGCTCTACCACTGAGCTAACCTCGACCCTTCGCCAAATCAAATTAATCCCCCATTAATTTATTTAGTATAAGTCCTTATTGAAATTCCCAAATAGCTTTAATTCATTGTTGTCTATAGCTGCAACAAAAATATCTAAATTTGTTTTTCTTAGATACCCCTATTTCCTATGACAAAAGGGCTATCCTTAAAGAAGAGCTCATAAACCTTAACATTTGAAAGAGAAGCTTTAATATAACGGAAAATGTCAACAACAAAATGTGAAAGTTTATTTGGAACAAAAAGTTTTTAATACTTTCCTTTTGGCTCAATTAACATAAATCCTGCATCAATTACTTTTTCAATCATAGAAAGAAAAACCTTAGTTACAGATTATTACATGAAAAGGTATAGAACATAACATATTAATATTATAAGTAAAGATGGAATGGTTGGGATTCGGCTAAATAAACCTCAATATGATTTCGTTTTAAAAAATCTATATTTCGGACGTTTCGGCTACTCATTGGTAGCCTTCGTCAGCTAAAATGACAAAAAAAGAAATTAATACAGAAACCAAAAAAAGTTTATAATTGTGATAGGTAACAGAACTAAAAATACAATTAACTTATAAAAGAACATATCGTCTTAAATTCTTAGAATGAGTAGAATGAAAAAGTAAATAGGTACAATAATTGATTTTAATAGTAATTAGTAACATTAATTGATTTTACAAAGAAATATGAAACTACATACCAATGACAAATATAGTAGCTAATAGTAACATTAATTAATTTTACAAAGAAATAAGATACTAACCTAGCTACTATATTTGTATATATATACCTACTACTAGCTACTATATTTGTCATTGGTATGTAGTTTCATATTTCTTTGTAAAATCAATTAATGTTACTAATTACTATTAAAATCAATTATTGTACCTATTTACTTTTTCATTCTAAGAATTTAAGACGATATGTTCTTTTATAAGTTAATTGTATTTTTAGTTCTGTTACCTATCACAATTATAAACCTTTTTTGGTTTCTGTATTTTTTTTTTCTTTTCATGTTTATTTAAAATCTGTACAATTATAAGTACAATAATTAATTGTGCTGGTCTAAGTATACATGTCAATGAATAGTATATGGAAGGAGCCAAACATTATCGGCACTTCCTAATATATTAAAACAATCTGTGCTGTTTTTGACTGCTGTCATCGTAGCTGGTCACGGGGCCAAAGTCTCTTAAGCCTCCTGGGAAGGTCTTTAGGGTGGATCTGAGTGGAAAGGGATTGACCTCTAGGATTTGGGTGGGATGACAATTTCTGTATTAATTTCTTTTTTTGTCATTTTAGCTGACAAAGGCTACCAATCAGTAGCCGAAACGTCCGAAATATAGATTTTTTAAAACAAAATCATATTGAGGTTTATTTAGCCGAATCCCAACCATTCCATCTTTACTTATCACCTCGACGGCTAACTATCTAATCATCATTATTAATATTATATTTAAAAAAACAAAAACAATACAAATAAAGAGTTTCAGTTATACTAGATTAAAACTTATAACTAAGTAAGTAGAACCTTAATTAAATGCTTCATTTTGTTGCTATTTTTTAATATATATTTATATATGGACACATTATTTTCTTTAAAAAATTATACACACGTAGTTTGGTTAGGATTTTCTTTAAAGTGGTACTACAATTACATGATTCCAGTATACTTTTTAAAATAAGGGTTAATTTATTTTCCACCCCACATTCAGTGAAAATTTGAAAAATATTTTTTTTAACTGAGCTCTCAACTTATAAACTTACTTTCTCACAATTTGAACAAGTGTCATATAATCATTCATTTTAATATATAATATAAAGTAGGAGTACCATGACATGCTGGGTAACAGGTATTTAATATAAAACATGTGTAGCATGCCACACCCGGTAACACCTATTTAATATTAAGTAGGTGTAGCATGGCACACCGGGTAACAGCTAGTCTACTATATATTTGTCAAATACCACTCACTCACTCACTCACTCATCTATCAACGCCCAGCCCAAACCGCTCGACAGAAAAATTTTGCATGGACACTCCCTATATAACGTAGGCGCTCGCTAAGAAAGGATTTTTTGATATTCGTATTTTTAAGCATTTTAGGGGGGTTTAAAGTTTGAGTTGGTTAGAGAAGGCAAGCCTAGGCAGCCTGCGTTGCTAGGACGATAAAGAACAGCTGTTACCTTACATTATCTATCTCATAGTTTTATTTCTATTTGAGGTTAATTTCAACTATGATGGCAGACCTTGAATTACTAGAAATTAACTGTCCCTCATAGAGTTTTAATTGCGTTTCTTTTCTGCCTGTCCCCGTCAGATAGGCTTGCCATATTTTTGGAGAGTTAAACCGGGACACATTAATATGGGATGGGCATACCAGGGGGGGGGGGGATAAAAAGAGTACAAATTATAAGCAAAATGGTTGGTGAGTTTTAAGCCTAGCAACTAACAGGAAGGGGGAATCCTACACTGTTAGTCTACCCAAACCTTAAAAATAAGAACGGAACTTTTTTTGCTACTTGATTTTCTTAAAACAATCTCCTAGCCAAATAGTAGTGTCTGGCAGCTGGCAGCGCTGTGCAGGTAGTTCCAGCGGTTTACAGTGAGATTACTTCTCATTTCTTTGACACTGTGAGCAGTAGTAAAAATGTTGATTGTAGAAAAGTAACCGATTTAAAAAAGATTCTTATAAACATGAATTCATTACTTTTTACATCTTACAGCCTTTTCCGGGACATTGATAAAACTGGGCGGGACACCGAAACAATTGCACCGTGGTGAAGCACGGGTATTCAGCTAGTGTTATATAAATGATTGTAGAAGCCTCTTGCTAAATGCCATTACAGAATAAAAGGTGTGAACTCATATCTATGAAATGGGAAAATAGATCAGAGAGGAGAACAGAAACGCGCTAAGTAGTTCCTATTTATTTTGGTTGGAGACCTGATTAATTCGAACAGTTATTTGATTACAGTATTTTCAACATAAACGCTAATAAATCGTTTTCCAAAACGGCAGAAACAATTTGTTAAATGAAGAGAGAAACCCTTGGAAAATCAGATAAATCAGAACGAGATTCCCTCCCTAGATTATCGGACCCCATTGAGAAAAGAGGATGAATGAGAGAACCACCAATGAGATGGAGAGATTAGTAAGATGGAACAGGACGAAAGCATTAAGCAGATGTAATCATTCGGAAACGAGTGCTAAGATACGGAAAGAGCGTCAAAAGAAGTCCAGATGAAAAAGAGGTATACAAAGAAGGAAGAAATTGCATGAGAAGATTTAAAAGAGTTTAATCCCGCCCTGGAACCCCTCGACTCCTTTGGCAGAATTTCATTACTGACTGTTGCTCCCAGATAATATCTGCCGTCTCTCGAATATTCTTATTGTTTCTCTTCTTCTTATACCCTCTTTCCTTATTTACTTCGAGATTTTATATTAAACCCTTCTTATTTTGGGCTTTATTAAATATATTTCCCCTTTGCCCTTCTGCTTCTCTCTTATCCTTCATAATAGATCCTTCTTGAACTTCTTTCTGCTCCCGATTCCAGCCGATAACAAATTTATCAATATACTCATGAATTCGATAATCTTGATCTATCCTACCTAAGAGGTACTAAAAGAAAGTCTAATAGAGCTTGCGTTATTATGCCTAGCGTGGCCAACCTCCATAGCCATGTTGAATGCAGCGTTCATGATAATTAAGAACAGGAAAGCTGAGGAGAACGACTTACGACGCGTTAGCTTGGAAGACTGTCTTTAAAAATAAATACCGATAACGCACACCACTACTGGAGAAAAACATTGACACCTGTTTCTGACCATCTTGCGGCCAGAGTCTCATGTAAATAGCTGTGCCGCTATTTGACGTTCCACCACTATCAACCTGTTTATTACCATCATGCGACCACAGTCTCGTGTAAATAGCGGTGTTGCTAGTTGTCGTTCCGCCACTATCATCCTGTTTATCAACGTCTAGCGGCCACAGACTCATTTAAATAGCGGTGTTGCTAGTTGTCGTTCCGCCACTATCATCCAGTTTATCAACGTCTAGCGGCCACAGACTCATGTAAATAGCGGTGCTGCTATTTGACGTACCGCCACTATCAACCTCTTTATCACCGTCATACGGCAACCGTCTCATGTAAATTGCGGTACCGCTATTTGACGTTCTGCCACTATCAACCTGTTTTCACCGTCATGCGGCCACAGTCTCATGTAAATTGCGGTACCGCTATTTGACGTTCTGCCACTATCAACCTGTTTTCACCGTCATGCGGCCACAGTCTCATGTAAATAGCGGTACCGCTATTTGACGTTCTGCCACTATCAACCTGTTTTCACCGTCATGCGACCACAGTCTGCAAATAGCAGAGCCGCCAACATCAACGCTCTCTAGGAAACCACCACTATTTGTTTTTACAGACACCGCATTCATAGGAAACCATAGCTTTGCAGAGTCAATATTTTCCATATTGACATATTTTACTGTCGCTCTTCTCAAAATAAGAGCTTTTTTTTTTTTAATCTTATCTATGGTAGAGAGAACCACTAATATTCAAATACTGCGGGTTTTATTAAATTTGGGAAACATGCTTTAAGGGCATGTTTTTCTTCTTTCTTTTTTTTACGGCTAATACAGTCAATTTGAGCATCATATCCGTTTCTTGCCGCCACTTATTTTATAAATTTTTATTGTAATGGTTGCCTAGCTGAAGAGTTTTCTCAGTAAACGCTGCTCTTGCGGCACGGATTCTATTTTAATAAGGGTCTGTCATCCTTAGATTTTTTTTTATAAAAAGCTACGTTATTATTTTAGCTGAGTATATTAAAACGGTAAAATGACTTTCCAAACCCCCTTTCAAAGGATTCTTGGCTCACCCTTGAGTTTGGCATATAGATAAAAAAGGGGAATCAGAAAAAAAAAATAAATAAGTGGAAAAAGAAAACTGGGGGAGTTTCGAAGAATTTTTAATATCATAAAAGGGAAGGAAAGAATGCTAATAAGGCAATGTCCTTTTGTAATATACTGGCTCGGCTTAATCGAAGCAATGTACTTTATCAATATTCTCTTAGGTTTACTGGTTTTATCAAGTTGCTGGCTTTTATTGGATATAGGGGCTGTTTAGAGGAGGGTAGAGCTTGTCGTGTTGTGCTTCGAAACGAAACCCGGGTGTGATCACGAATAGTAGACATTTTATGAATCGTAGTTCATCAAAGTACTAATTGTTCAGAAAATGTGTTGTAAAGAAGTTCTTCTAATCCATTATTGTTTTATGAAAAATATAATGTTTATCAACACGAATTATATATTCGTGTTAATAATTGCAATGGAGCCCGATAAAAAACGTCTCCGGCGTTTGTCTAATTTCATGTTCCTCAAATCATGTTTAATGTAAGAAGGTTGCTTCAATGCTTCAATGTAGCTGAAATTTTACTGTCTCTTATTATTGCATTAAACAATAATATTAAATTAATGACAGTTATCTCATAAATGTCATCGAGGCCTCGACACAGTCTTTGCAAGAATCCTCAGAGCTTCTACATGCTATGTGTCATTTGCATCAGCTGCTTGCTATTTGTTGGCCCCTTTTAGTCAAACAAAAATTTTAAAATGATTGTATTTTCGGCATTCTCTTCCATACTGATAAGCGACAAATGATATTAGATAGAACTCGAAAATTATCAATTTAAAGGGTAAAGCTACCTTTTAACTATTTTTTTGATGAATTTTGTCCTTAACTAATCTAAAATGGCATCCAAGAGTGTTTATGTGAAGATAAATTTTCTTAATGGGCAAAAAATACGATTTTCCGAGTGAAGTCGCCATCCTGATTTGAGGATCATTTTTTGAGCGAGCTTCGATTAGTCCCTTTTTAATCGTTAAGTTTGTTTTGGTCCTCCTTCAATACATTTCAAAATGAAAACCCATTTCTTTAATCTTTATTGCAAGGAAGTATGAAAAAAAAAATAGGAAAAAAATTGACATTCAGAACGTTAAACTTTAAAGTCGTCTTCTCAGAACTATGTTTTTCAAATCGAGTGATACTCTGGCGTCTTTAATTTTTGCCTCATCAATTTCAAATTTTAAGTCAAAGTATCAAGGATTTATTTGTTTCGTTAAATTATAGCAAATTTATGACCGATTTTCGACGGTTTTTTTTTAAGAGAAAATGAATAATTGTTCACGATTTTCACCTAGATTTAACATACTTTTTTCGAAATAAGTTTAGTTTTTCGTTCTAGATTAAAAATTCCCCGTGAAAAAAGAGGGTTTCCTTTCGTCAGACACAGTGCCGCCATTTTTTTTCGGAAGAATTGAACCTTACTTTTTTTTGATTCTTTAACATTCCAATTAAAACGTTTGATATAAAGTATTGAAAAATATTGATTAATTTGTTATTTATAAATTCAAGAAAATTATTTTGATTTTGATCGCACAATGTAGTGCCCTTAACTTGTAAGGACTTAATTAAGGTTTGCCATGTAGCACATTTAAGAGACTTCCAAACACAGACTACACAATTATCGGGAATTTCATAAGTATTTTTTTTTGTTTATGGGTGCTTCGACTGCTAGGATCATTGTCACCCTTCACAGGTATTATATGAATTATAATAGTTATTGCTTATTGATCCTAAATTAGCTTACACTACCCGTTTCTGACCTCCCGTGCCTGTTCCTGACCCCGATCTCCCTATCACTGTTCATGCGTCTCATCCTGAGATTGTTGTCATTTCTTCTTCTCAGTTTATTCCTGTACTTTGTTCAAAAACATTTGTTTAGTTTAACAAAAAAAAAAAAAAATGAACTTTTTTAAATCATTTAAAAAAAATGAATAAATAAATAAAATCGTTGAGAGAGAGAGAGAGAGAGAGAGAGAGAGGGAGAGAGAGGGGGAGAGAGAGAGAGAGAGAGTGAGAGAGAGAGAGAGAGAGAGAGAGAGAGAGAGAGAGAGAGAGAGAGAGAGAGAGAGAGAATTAAGAATGAAACCCTCGACATCCTAATGAGGGAACTTGTCTTCCCTGAGGCGTTCTCTATACTTTTTCAACAACAATGCCTATTAAAAGTTGCGAACCGCGCGTGCGCCCTCTTACCGTTCCCTAAAAGACTCTTCATTTGTTTTCAATTCCATTTCTTGTTTAAAATGAATATACAGCTTTATTTAACCAATTGTGAGTTTTATAGGACCATTAAGGAACATAAATAAACCGTTGCGACTTTTAAATGAGCAACATTTCCAAAATTTTCGGTTTTCATGATGATTTCTGAAACAAATATATCCTTGCTTCGTTTTATTCCATTATTATATACCAGGCGGAATGTACAAAAATAAAAAAAACAACACATAATTAATAAATATTAACTAATAATAACTGCTATACTAATTTCACAACTTTAATGGCCCTTCAGGAGTGATTCTTAACACTTTGGCTACTCATCAAATAGTTGAATGCGTTGCCACACCTTTACAGCCCACATGTATTTTTTCATTAGCAATTAGTTAATGGAAATTATTTAAACATTAGGTATATCATTGCGATTTTGAAATTTTGTGTACATGATAGATATTTTTGTCATGTCTATTATAAACATAATAGACATATGACATGTCTATTATAAACATAATAGACATATGACATGTCTATTATAAACATAATAGACATATGACATGTCTATTATAAACATAATAGACATATGAGATGTCTATTATAAACATAATAGACGTATGACATGTCTATTATAAACATAATAGACATTTTTATTTTGTTTTTTCAACCTTTCACCCAGCACAGCATCAATGCCGGGCTTCAATCAATGAGGAATCAATATGTGATACATAACCATTGCTACTGTGAAGAGTTGGAGGGTTTTCGTTTAACATACATTATAGTTTTAAATGGAATTTTCGATTATACAACCTCTTGGGTCTGTGGATGACGAGTACCATAAAGTATTACGGTAATTGAAGTCACCCAAGAGGCAGAGTGGGGAAGGTAATTGTGATATAAGTTGCAATAAATGATATTCAGTGAAAGCTTCGTTAGGCGGTAAGTAAATGGAACAGACAGTGAGAGGAGTTGGACTTAGAATTCTTACTGCTACAGCCTGTGGTTGTGAGTTTAGAGGCAAGTCTGTACATGGCATGGTTTCAGTAACCAGGACACATACACCACTACTCGCTATCATACCATCTAGGTGATCATTGCGGAATATTCGTTAACCCGAAATCCGGATATTATCTGTATCTTTCAATCGAGTTTCTTGTATACACAATACACATGGCATGAAATCATTGGTGACGTTCTGTAGGTCGATTTTATGATTTATGATTCCGTTTGAATTTCATTGCACAACCTTCAAAAAAGAGTGTGCAGTTTGAGATCTATTCGTGTTATATTGCTGGCAACGGTTAAAATGTCTACAGCACAGGGTCGCCACATCTCAGAGCCGGGCCCGGGACCAGATCACGGGCCTCCACTTCTCACAAACGGGCCCCCACTTCTTAGAGCCAGAATGAAAATTCTAGTACTTTGCTATAGGACTTTGGGCATTTTAAAATTATTTTCATCTTGAGTTTTGAGCAAAATGAGAATAAAAGCCGACAATTGGTGCTGCAAACGTCACTTTCGGTACTTTTTTTTCAATTAGCGAGGATAGACCCGAGCCCCCACGGTGCCTGGGCCCGGGACAACTGTACCCGGTTGCCCCCCCCCCCATGTGGCGGCCCTGCTACAGCCATCGGGCAAGTAAACGTTTCATCCTTAGAGTTACGTCATGACTTTTGCTTGTCAACAATGACTGTATGGAGTTTTAATTAAATCCCTAATATAGCACTAAAGGTGTGAAACTAGTTGAGTCGTAATTATTTAAATTTAAATTGTAACGTACATTTATAATTAACTCACATTTTTAGGTCGGGTTATCTATAGGTTACCACCCTTTTTTAGCCAGGATAGGGCTGATGACTTTTCTTTTTTCGAAACAGAAGCCACCACCCCCAGTGGGAATCGGACCCACGACCTTAGGCACAGATTGCATACGCCTTAGCACTCAAGGCCACTGGACCTCCGTGGTCCGTAATCAAGTTTCTTATTTATTTAGTAGCAAATGCCCGTTCTTTGCTCGCAAGTCATTCGTTGTCGAGTCTCCTACTTTTTATCATGACAAAGCGGGTAAATATCGTTTTCTGCTGGTGCGCTTGGGAGATAGTCGTGGCCAATCGGAAACAGGCCGCGGCGGTTGCGATGTCAGTTTTCGACGGCTGGGGACCAAGTGAGGCCCATTTCTTAATCAATAAAGTATATTTATTTATTTTCTTACCTTCCTTGAAATACATAATAAGTGGATTTAAAAAGTAGTGGATAATAATCCCATTATTGTTCGTTTTTAAGAAAATTTTGCTCTCTAGTGAAATTATGAAATTGGTATGAATACCATAGCAAATACTGTTTCAATTATTAACAAAATGCACTTTCTAAAAAGAATGAATTAATTTTTCTGGTCATTGAAACCAGTATTTTGATAAATGACCAAAAAGGGACCGAGAAAACTAGGGGTATGTTGGTAGAACTGTGAAAACGGCGGTTTAACTAGATCTAATGGAAAAAGCCTGTAGGGTTAGTGAGGGTCTCTGCTGGGGGTCTCTGTCTTGCCCCGGGCTTCGTCTCCGCAGTGGTTCCCTGCTTTCCTAGGGCGAGGCCTTGTTTATAGTTCAAAACAATACTCCAAACCGTTCCGTGTAAACACAATTACAGTTCGGAGTTTTAACTAATTTCCTCTCTGTAGAGCACAGATTGTTTTGATTACATAGTTAGTACTTTCATTGTCAACTGCCATCGCTGGAAATAAGATACTGTCTGGTATTTAATAATATTATTTTGTTGTTAATGTAGAGTACAAGCTGTTCCCCGGCGTGCCATGCTGCACCAGTATGGATTTGTGAGGAAACAAACATACAGACAGACAGCTGATAAAGATTTTTGACTTAGCCTATGACACTCCCCGTATCAAGATCTACTTGTGTATCAAGTTACATCAAAATCGGTCAAACGGAGTGGATTTGTATAAGGAACAAACATACAGACAGACAGCTGGTAGAACTTTTTGACCTAGCCTGTGACAATCCCCGTATCAAGGCCTACCTGCGTTCCAAGTTTGGTCAAAATCCGTCAAACGGTGTGGATTTGTATAAGGAACAAACAGACAGATACGGGATTTATATATATATATAGAGAGAGAGAGAGATATTTGTTTAGATGTTCATCACTGGCGCTCACTCAGCTTGCAGACTTAACTGGGATTTTTAGAGAAGTTGCTAAGATTTTCATGTTAGGGACTGGAGAAGGATCTTAAAAGGCATGTTCAAAAATGGAGATTTATTAAAATAGCAAATGAACACCAGACAGAGCTAATAAAATGCTGAAAAGCAAGCTACACGACACTCAAACAGCAAAATACATAAATTTTAATAATAATAAAGTAAAAAAAAAAACTAATACAAAACAAAAATTGATATTTTTCAACAATAAGTTATGTAATAGCATAAATATAAATAGGGTTAGAACTGATGAATTGATAAAGAATTTACATACTTGAGACCAGAAAAGGTATACAAAAAAAAGTTAACGTATACAAAACTTTGAATTAGGTAGTTAATTACATTACTATCACATTATTGCTAATAAGATAAGGCAGACGTAATGATCTATGCATGGGTTCCGCCGGGCCCGGTTCTGCAGAGCTAGTTATGCAACTTCTGCGTGACGGAAAATTGTTGTTCTGTGACGTCAATTGTGCCAGTGAAAGGAATATGGCTGTTACTGCTTGAGCGAGCATTCTGACTCCTGACTGCTTATCCTCAGCCAAGTTTGGAACTGCTAATGAAATATTGCCGGAGTTTATTTAATTCATTACACAGTTATATTTAAGAAAAGTTGTAAAACACATTACTTTTAATGTGTTTTACATATTACTTTTAATGTGTTTAGCCTTCACAACTTGAAGGCTAAGAATGCGATAAGTAGTTTTCATGTACTAATGATACCAGTTTCCATCTTTGAAACTTATAATTAAAGCAGAAAATTACTTTTTTTTTCGCAAGAGAAGAAAATAGAGGAAAGGAAGGCCATTTATTTTGCTTTCTGCATCTGTATATCTTTTATTCATAACGTAGAAGTGATTGATTTTGATTCTTTTGTGAAATATTTTTTCTTCAATTGCAACAAACCTCAACCTTTCTTTATGGGCATAGATGGCGCCAAGATAGTAACTTTACTGACGACAGAGGACTGACACTAGGTTGTGGGGTGCGCACGAAACTCAACTAAATACAAAAAAATCACACGTACGAATTTAACTACTGAGACAACAAAGGAAAACGAAACCATATAGACGGAACACAGACACCCGAAGAGACGTTATCAATTTGCTTTAATATGTATAACAAATTGTTTGTATTCAATATCTAAATTATATCATAAATTGGACAGACGTCGGCATGACGGTAACCCTAGACCTTTGCCTAAAGATTTTTTTTTTAAATCACTTATGATACTTTCTACTTATTTTTTGTAGTTACTGTTTATTTTGTTTGTTGCTTTGTTTTCTTATTACACAATAATACTTATTTATGATGGATAGATGGAGAAAGGAAAACTTTTAATGTTTATAATTATTTTATGTTAATTTTTTAAATGATTGGAGTACACTTTTGTTTGTAAATTATTTATTTGCTTCTTTTCTTAATGTATTTGTACCCTGGAGGTAAATGACACCATGTCACATATTTGTTATTGTTCAGGATAGTTTGTTTCTTTGTTACTCATAGAAACAGTCTAAAGATTTTTTTTTTTTTTTTTTTTGTATTGATAATTGTCAAACAAAACCTAACCCTCCACATGGTGTCTTTTTCCTCTAATTAAAACATGGACATGATTTTATTTTTCACTTTCTTATTTTCGTTATTTATGGTGACAAGACATAGTGCCCTATACCATAATATGAATAAAAATCCACATTATAAACATGTTGTTAAGTCAATTTAATAAAAAAAATGGACATTGTGTCCTTTATATCCGGTGTACAGATATTTATATTTAAAAATTATTGGAACAATGGTCATATATTCTGTTTGTAATTTTTTTGTAAAATAAACATCCTTACTCATTGAAAGTTAACACTACCTTTCTTAAGAGTTTTACACATTTATTCATACTACAAACAAATCAAGATGTTTTGGTTACCTGGGCTTGAGAGCACTTCACTGACCACTACCAAAAACTGCAACTGAAAGACTGAAAAAGTGCGCTTTACTCTTCATAGGAAGGGGGAAAACGTTCTGAAATGAAATGAATAATGGAATTTGTTAAATATAAAGAGCGTTAATTGTACCACCCGGTCCGGTCAGCCGTTCAATTGGCATTCAACTCTTATAATTAAAATTTTCGCAATGCACCGAAGCGGAAAGACAACGAGCTTCGACTGACACACGGAGCGACCGCAGATCGCACACAGGATGAACAGACGGACAGACTGCCACGTTAATTGGATAATATCACTTTAATTAAACCGTATGGCGAGGAACTGTACGGCGGAGGGGAGCTCTTTCATCTCTAGCCTGTGCTCGCTTCGGAATGCTTTGTAACGTTGACGTGTGATGTTTCGCTCTCCGCAGCTTCGCTCGTTTTAATTGTGACGTGTGATGATTCGAGTATAATTTATTATCAACGGGGCCTTTTGCCCTTTTGTTCAACTTCATACACAGTTCAATTAATATAAAAGCGACTTTTATGACACTGATTGAGATTAGATCATTTGGGAATGAAACTTTTTATCTCACACAAATAAATTTGGTTCTCCAGAGAAGCGTAAATTATTTCCAATTAGTTTGAATTTTGCCATAGTTTCAATTTACAATTCAATATAACTATACATTATAAATTATAATGAACAGATCAAAAAAATACAAAATAATAATCCTATGGTTCGTATCGACACTTCTGCTTTTCCTAAGGAAAAAGAAGCAACAATCACAAAAAGGTTCGAGTCCCGCCTAGAGCAGGTTGAACTCTTTCAACCATTAGATCGATGAAATAATTCCTTGCTTCACCATAGATGGCTAATGGCCTAGATGTCGATGAGCCGATTAAAAAAAAATACTCAAGAAAAATCAACCTCCTTCTGATATTTTTTTTATGGCGTATCAACAATTGGGCTATTAACGCCAGCCTATCTACAGGTTGCCACCCTTTTAGGATGCCAACAGCACGTGTTAGATCACCTATTTAGGTAATGGTAACGCCCGCCGTTGCTTAATTAAGGTGATAATCGGGAACCGGTGCATTCAACGTGGCTATAGCTGTTGGCTTGATTCATTTTTATTTGGATTCAGTTTACTCAGAAATAATTTAAAACTACATAAGGAACGATTTGTCTGCAGGTAGAAGAACAATATACAAAATTGTCACTAATTTTTTACAATAGATTAGGAGCAATGTATTGGAACAAGTTTTCACTTTTATCTAGACCACTAAAAGAAATTAAATAAGTTGTGCCCGAGGATTGCGCAGCACTATTCGGATGCATGGCCGGTACCAAAACGTCGGCAGTAGCAAGACATGTGCAGGAGTGCGGAGGCAAAGAAAAGTTATCTTGATAATCGATTGATTTGAGAAGCTATCGAAATTCGGAGAGACACAATAATTTCAATAACGATAGAAATTACTTAGGAAAACGATACCAGCCTTGGCAAAACAGGTATGAGTTGGTCAGGACTTCAAACCCCTCAGGATTAGCAGGCAGAAGCTAGATCAGGTGGAAATGGCGCAGAGATCCGAGCACCAAATAAAGAGGAAGCTGGCTGGAACAAAATTGTGGTTTAAAAACAGCATTGTGGCGATATATATCTGGAAGTAGTAAGTGATAAAAAAAATGACGAAGTTATTTGTATTTTAAATGATCATCCGCTTGGTATAAATGGTTTTTTTTTTCAACAGGTCTTCTTGAATGACGACCAGTTTCTCGGTACCTTTTCAGGCACCTGGACACCGTGGAATAGTGTATCCCAAGTCTTCGCGAAATTTGGCGAAGTGAAAGCCCTTCCTGCGAAAGAGTGACAATTCGCACTGAATTTTCACACTCTAAGGCTCTGCGATTGTTCATGTTCACAAGTTGAAAAAAAAATAAGTCTGTCCCTGGTAGTTCTGTATCACTAACTGAGGCCCTGGGATAATGGAGTAATCCTTTACAACCAATAAATCCAGAATACCTCTTATCATCATGGGTATAAATGTAAATACAAAACTTCAGGTCTCTTTAAGACACTGTCAAAAAAGTTTTCATAACGATGATGGTTTTATTTTTATTCTGGGCTAACATAATACGAAGAAAAAAAGAAGGAGAATTGTTACTTCTGCAGGATTCCTTCCATCGTCGCGTCAAATTACCCTGAATATTTAATGAGGAACACCAGAATTCAAGGATGAATTTATACAACAAAACACAATAAGGGATTCGTGTCAAAACGGCCTTCAGGTACGAAATAATTCATACACAATTGACAAAGTAAACAAGACAAGAGCCTGAGAGAAATATCGTTCGGAAGATAAATTCCTTGATGGGATAGGCTGAACCCCCCCCCCCCCCAGTTAACATATAAACAGGACTATAAAATATTCAGGGTGACGCCCCCCTTCATCCAAACGTTTCAAGAAGGGGAGCTTCGGTGAGAAGAACAAATCGTCTGGAATAATTCGATCCCCGTCATACCGTTCGAAAATAAACAGAAAAGTTAGTGGGGAAACTATGGCTTGCGTAAACTTTTGTATCCGAAAGATTGAAATTTATATATATAGACACACACAAATTTATGGAGTTCAAGATAATAAATACAAAACTCCAGGGATCGGAGTCTACATATGCATTTTATTTACAAAAGCAATATAGTAAGTTCTGTAAAACCAAAATATTTCATTAGATGATAGATTTATATTGGATAAAAAAAAACAACAAATAATCTAAAGAGAGGAGCTTAAAGCTGACGTTGCCATGGAGATCTACCAATTTGCAAATCATCTTCTTTGCTGTTAGCAATAAAAAGTGAAATAAAATAAAAAATGATACCCTATCTAATAATGCTTTTTATATCTATAGTCGAAGATACATCTGTTTTGAGTTGGATATTGAGAGCGAGAAGGCTAGTTTTTGCGGGAATATCTTTGGAGGAACTAAAATAACAATAATTAAGGTATGCGTAAATCGAAAAATTCCCGGAACATATTTTTTTTTAATAAAAAAAAAAAAAAATTGAAGAAAATAGGTTTATTTTTTTACTTTTTTGGCGGTAAAAAACTCCATATGTTTTCATGCTAGATACCTTCCTAAGGCTTCTACCGATTCATAATGTAATTTCCTATAATGTCCTATTATTTAGAAATGTAAAAATATCTTCGCCATAAAATATTCTTTATATATTTCGTTCAGGAGATCCTGATAAACGCAATGTCAAAGCGTTATTTTTAGCACTTCGCAACGCAGTTTACTAATTTCAATTTGGGCGAAACTTCTTGGAGATATTCAATTTGTTCATCAATTTAAAAACATCCTGAAGCCGTCGTAACTGACTGATTTTCAATTTGTAAAATGTCATTGAATGCATTAATGCTTCATTTAGTTTTAAAAATATATTTTAAATATTTCAAGATTGTCCTTTGGATTTTACAACAATTTGAAAACCGATACGCAACAACTATCAAACCGATTGAAACGAAATTTGGTAGGTCGTTTTACTATATAATCATCCTTTCATTATTAATCGATTGACGCCTTGGTAAGGTATTAGTGTGAATACTTGAGTCATTAGCGAAGTAAGTGCAAACAAAAAAAACGTAAGTTTTTTTATTTTGTTTTTATATTTACAAAAAATGTTCCGTAATGATGAATAAATCAACTGTTATTTAGATTGTTTCGACGATATTATCGCGAAAAGTAGCCAGCCCCCTCTCTTAAGTCGAAGTAAAGCTAGTGGATAATAACCTCTTTTCGTGAAGGACATGTTTTTGACCTTATTGTGTAATTGAAAATTAATTGTATTGAAGTACACAACGATTTATCAATAAGCTTAAAAAAGGACCGAGGACAGCCTCAATTTTCTAAGCCTTTTAAAGTTCCTAGTCCAATTTCGATGCTGAGATCCCTTTGACTGATTCAGGATTTCGGCGGAATGGAGGAGCGGGGGGGGGGCGCCAAAATAGAATTGGGCCCCAAACCGATTCCCGCTTTTGTCAGCTCTTCTTTTTTCTTCTATCTTGCTTTCTCTCATTCTCTCTTTCTCCTTCTTTCTATTTTCTTCTCTCTGCTTTCGCCGCTCTCTCTTTCTCCTCAGGGGCCGATATAGGACAGTCCTCTGAGAGCACTCCATTTTCACCCTGTTTATTTCTGATTTTTCCAATAGGGCTTGGTCCCTTTCTACTATACCCTTTGGGGTTTGGGGTCAGCATTTTTGAATTAAAGGAAATAAATTTGATAAACATAAAATCATAACAGGCTAGTAGATTATAATTAAATATTATAAGACATTCCGTCCACCAATGATTAAAATTTTAAAATTGAAATTTGTATTTGAATAATGAGTTAAATTCTTAATCCATATTTCTACTAGGCACTGTATGTGTATATCGTTAACATCTTCTCTCATTCACCCTCTCTCTCTCTCTCTCTCTCTCTCCCTCTCTCTCTCTCTCTCTCTCTCTCTCTCTCTTTCTCTCTCTCTCTCTCTCTCTCTCTCTCTCTCTCTCTCTCTCCTCACTCCTTCTGTCTCTGTCTCTCTCCTCACTCCTTCTGTCTCTGTCTCTCTCCATCCCTCTCTCACACCCCATCCCTCTCCTTGCTCCCCCCTCTCTTTCTCTCTCTCTCTCTCTCTTTGTGTTTCACACACGCACAAACATACACACTCACAAACGGAAAAGCCGATAAACATACAGACACATAAAGAGACACAGACACAAAAACATACACACAATCGTTTTCTTGAAGGCAGGTTACGGAGCATGTAGTAAACATAGGGTCATTCTATTTCAGTTCTACCCAGGCATGACACCTATGATCTCATATTTTAATGAAACTTGGTAGGTTTGTTCCTTTCGTGGATATAAGCAAGAATATAAAATATATTTGCTCTATCTCAAATGCTTGATTTTTTACGCCCTGCTAAAGTTTTTGAAATTTTGCAGTTTTCATCGATTGGACAAAGGAATTGAATTTTCCTAAAAATACTAAAGTGTTAACATAAAATTTTTTTTAATGAAATATGGCGTTCCATGTGAAATGGAATATCATCAAAAGGGAAAAATATAAACAAAAAAGTATCTTTTTATTATTATTCTAAAAGTTATACACACGAAAACAATATTTCTTTTCGATACTTCAGAATTTTTTTCAGACCATTTATAATTACCTTACGGTTATTTTATTATCTTTCTGGCTTCCTTATTTATTGATGTATTGTAATAAAAAATGTCATAAAAATTTGTTTATAAATCAAGAAGGTATGATTTATTTGATATGTAATAGAAATTGTGCACTTCCTTTGTCCAATCGATGAAAACTGCACAATTTCAAAAACTTTAGCAGGGCGTAAAAAATAAACCATTTGTGATAGAGAAAAACTATTTATTTAATTGTACTTATATTCACGAAAGGAACAAACATGACAAGTTTCATTAAAATATCATATCATTGGTGTCAAACCCGTTACTTATTTTTTTGGCTTCCTGCAAAACTTTTTCTTGTAGTAGAAAACTTGGGTGGAGGCATAATTCTGTCTGATGGACAAACGCTATATTTTATTTATTTAAACTTTAACGTACACCTATAGATAACCCATGTTTTGGGTCGGGATGTCTACAGGTTACCACCCTTTTCTAGCCAGGTTTGGGGGACTTTGTTTTTTTTTAAGTTAAAGCAAAAATCCTTGTGGAAAGTTCCTACTGATTTTTATCCCTTGGCTACGACCACCAGGTAGACAGATCCCCGGAATACTGTAGAAATAGAAACGACTGCATGGCGTGCACAAACCCTGAACGGTATACCCGGGATGAATTAACAAATACACATAAGCCCTTAGGAAGAAGTGAGGTCTGGGATTAATGGCACCCTATAGAGATAAGTAGCACGATTTAATTTAGCTTAACATAAATTATGTTTCTTCTACCTGAGGGAGTGTATAAGAAAGAGGCAGCTCGAAGATGGGGTGGTATTTCTTCATAGCTGGAGTCCCTCAGGGTGCCATGCAAACCAGGAAGATCATTCAGAATCAGCTGACTTAGTTATGCAATACTCCATCCCTCCAGGAGGTTATTCCCCTCGCCAAACTGTTTATATTTAGTTTATATTTTATCCATACAAACAGTTTTATTATCCGCAGCCATTTAATATAGTTAATGAGGTGAAGATAATTAGCCGTTGAGGCGATCAGAAGTAAAGTCGTGGAATTCGGCTATGAGAAAACATCAGATTTTCAGAAAAATCTTCGAACGTTTCGGCATACTCTTTGGAAGCCTTCTTCCAAAGTAAAAATATATATAAATACACAATGAAAACAGAGAATAATCAAAACCAGTAAGCATAATTTTAATGGGGTGGTAATTGAACAAACTTATTTTTAATAGCATTGTTCGCCTCTAAAAATCTACATTGCCTTCTAAATTACTAAGTTAGTCAAAATTAGCGAGCGTCTAAATGATACTATTTTAGTCCTTAGTTATATTTTATGTAAGCCACACTAAATAAAACTCAGCATGGTGGATATTTTTAGCATCTAAATTTGTAACATGCATACAAGCAGTGAACTTCTAAAATATTAACATTAGACAACAACATGCGCGACACTTTTTTGTGACACATAAAGTCTTCTTTTTCGCACATGGCCACTGCGCATGCGCGAACGCCACTGCGCATGGACAAAGGCCGGTGAACACTTTTTTTGTGACACATAGTCTTCTTTTTCGTACTTGGCCACGCCACTGCGCTTGCGCGAACGCCAGGGGCCATTTTTATGTGTTATATACAGTCTTCTTTTTCGTACATGGCCAGGGCGCAAGATCGAACGCATCTGCGAATGCGCGAACGCCAGCGGACACTTTTCCACAAACAAATCGTTTTTTCCAGTTTAGTCACCGCTAAAGCATATATATGCTGTTAGCTTCTAATTTTCCTGGTAGGTCTTGATCCGCGGAGTGTCATAGGCTAGATCAAAATTGTCTAAGACCCACAGTTCGGTGGTCATGGTTTCGAAACTGTGAACCCAAAAAGTTACAGATATTCACCAAGATGGACCGACATTCTATAATCAGTGGAATATTGTCGGTTGTTTGACAAGTGGAGTCCTGAGCCAAATATCCCATCCCCTCCACTACTGCTTTCTCATGTCTGGTTACCAATAACTGCAAGTTTCCATGTATGAGTCGCCCTGTTGGAAGATATTTTGACGTGGCTATGTCTTAGCTATGACCTCGTAAGACGCTAAAACTGTAACGGTTCAGCTACGATGGTACACGAGGGTTCCGTTGCTATAACCTCTAACCGATGTGGTTACCCTACTATCGAAACCGTAAATTGTTCATAGGTTATGAGGTAAAATCATTGGAGATTAAATCATTGGAGTTAGCTGATAGGAACGCATTTGTAGCACTCCCTAGTGGACGAGTATGGCATAAAGTAAATACTGGATGCCCCCAAGGTTCCGTATTAGGCCCCTACATGTGGAACCTTGTCTTCAACTCACTCCTCAATGAGTTAACTACTAGTGGCTTCACCCCAGTTGCCTTTGTGGATGACCTGGCGGTCCTTGTGGAAGGCCAAACCCAATCGACTCTTAAGGAAAACACCAAGCAGGCGATTAACATAATAACTAGATGGTGTACTGAAAAGAAGCTCAGACTGAATCCGGTAAAAACTAGGCTTTTGATGTTGAAAGGCCAAATTCGGCAAAGAAATACTTTCAGACTGGAAATAGAAGACGCTGAAGTTTCCCTTTCTGAAGAGGTAAAATATTTGGGAGTTACCTTTGGAGAAAAAATGAATCTTAGCCCGCACATGATAGAGCTAAAAAGTACCATTACTAAACGCTACGGGTGCCTTGCATCTATAGCCAGGAACACATGGGGACTAAACGGAAAGAACCGGCTGATCCTATACAAGGCTCTTTATCTCCCTCTGGTGACATACGCGGCTCCTGCCTGGTTTCCCAAATTAAATAAGGTGCAGACTGCAATGCTTATTCAGACCCAAAGGACAGCACTCCTCATGTTGACTAGGCACTACAAAACTGTGTCTACTGACGCGTTACAGGTTCTGGCAGGACAGTTGCCGATTGACTTAGAACTTGGAATAAACGTTGCGAGGTATAACGTACCAAGAGGTATTCCAGCAAGAGTCGGCACAAGTGTCTTTAATATCGGAACGACCAGGTTCACAGAAGCAGAACCAATTTTGTACAGCGCGGCTGTATCTCAATGGCAGGACCGGTGGCAAAATTCAACTAAAGGTAGGACCACATACAGATTCTTTCCTGATGTCAGGAAAAGATTAGACATGGATTGGCTGGAGTTAGACTTCTACACAGCACAATTGCTATCAGGCCACGGTGACATCTATCATAGACTGCACTACTTCAAGATCCGGGATAATCCTAATTGCAGATGCGGAGCTACAGAAACTGTAGAACACATCATATTAGAATGCCCAAATTACACCAGAAGAAGGCTTCAGCTCGCGGGAGAATTCTCTATGCTTGAATGGCCACCGACAAGTTTTAGCCAATTCTTGGAATCTGAAGAAATCTTCAATGCACTCAAGACTTTCGCCGGGGCAGTCTTCGAAGCAAAGAAGAGAATAGCATAAATAATAATAGTTTCCAATGAGTATATTAGTAATTTAAGAACATAAATTAGAATATTATGTATATATAAAAAAATAAAAATAAAATATAGGTATATATAAATAAAATGTACATAAATTTGACAATTTTCTTATATAAGTATTAGATATTAGAATATAAGAAATACCAAATACTGTAAATATTAAATAAATTAAATAATATTATTAAGTAGGATATCATTGGGACCTCACTGAACAGAGGCAGTGGGGTCCCAATTGCAGGCGCCCGTTGATTGATTTGGCAAGTGCAAAACATCCAGCAAACAGGCTGGGAGGGAAATCAAAGGTAGCTGTAACGGCTCTCTAGCGGGTTGTTACAGCTACTGGATACCCTGATGGCACACTTCTAAATTTAAATTAATACAAATTGGAAGAACCGCTGGTATAGGGCAGCCTAAGGCACAGCGGGGGAAGAGAAGGATAAAAAAAAAAAAAAAAAAAATAAATCATTGGAGTTAGTTACAGCGTTTTATAGAGGAACTAGTCAGTCGGGATCGTGTGTGTCAGGATATCATCCGCGGACATATCCATGATACAAGCTATTTTAAGGGAAATTGTTCTTAGGTTATGCGGTAAAATCATTGGAGATTAAATCATTGGAGTTAGTTACAGCGTTTTATAGAGGAACTAGTCAGTCGGGATCGTGTGTGTCAGGATATATAGGAACTAGTCAGTCGGGATCGTGTGTGTCAGGATATCATCCGCGGACATATCCATGATACCAAGCTATTTTAAGGGAAATCTTTCTGGACTGATTATTTAATCTTAGCGGAAACCCAACCATTCCTTGACATCTTTAAATATAGTTAGTTATTAATTACATACTTTATTTAATGTCCTCCAAGAAACAGTATAGTGCAGCTGATTTAGAGTTTTATATCGTCCTTTACTTAAATCTGTTAGATAAAATGGAATTCGCCAAATATGCGGTGGGTCGGATAAAAAATTAATCTCAGTGGAGATACATAATTTGAACGGCCACTTGCAAGTTTCCGTGACACGGTGAGTGCTTCGTCACTACACGTCACAAGCTACGTACGTCACACTATGTCAGTTATTAAGATAGTTTCTTCTGCATGGACCATATAATACATGATCGTATACACATAATAAATAAAGTGTTAAGATATTGCAAAATACCAATTACATGTAAATGTTTCAGCATATACTCAGAATAGATTTTGAATATTCGGTGCTGAGGAGAGAGTCGAGTCGTCCTATGTCTCAATAAGAAGGAAAATGGTAATAGTCAATCCTGTGACATATTTTATATCCATTTTGCTTGAACGGTTTTATATATAAACCAAATGAACACATTTTGTCCAATACATTTCTCCTTGAGTTTCATTAGGCACTATTCAATAAAGGAAAGTGCTGGATGTAGTACTTGCGACAGTTATTCCGGAGGAATCCATTCAGAAAATGCTCACCGGCTCATCCCTCCCAACTAAATGAGCAGCGATATAGTTTCGCCGAACTATAACTGCTTTGACGGGCTTTACGAGGCGTGAAGGCCTCCTCCAATCGCAGATATGGCGGGGGAAAGTACGTCATCTACCCCTTGACAAACGAGGGACTATTTGTCGTCGCTAGAGGGAGACTCAGAGTGAGATGGAGTGAGTTGTCCGGCAGAATGGGGGAACACCCCAATCACTCGTGACTGTACCAATCACTGCTCCGAACTCAGATTATGACTAACTACACCATCCTCGGTTGATTGTACCGACCCCTTGTTGCAGGAAGGGACTTGTTGGCGGTGCGGTCAAAGGCGGACGTGACACTTGCGGATTACGCCATGACGTTCATCCATTAGGTAATTTCTGGTTGCGCTGAGGGTGAGTATCGATTATCGTTCTGTCACCCGACGTGAGAACATGACTGATCGTTTTGGGGGTTGGACACGGAACGAAAATACCTGTATTGCATGTACGCAATTCCTATTTGTCATTCCAGATCAACATAGCTCTTAGAATCAATAAGGCTTCCCCGGACCATGAAGCACAAACCTAGTTGAAATCGCAGATATGGCGAATAATTAAACATAAACCGAGATACAAATATGCATAGACAAACAGCGGCATAGTAAATTACTTCGGACACAAAAATACATCAAATAAAATCTACAATTACTAACTGGCCCTCAAGCAAGACAGACGAAAAGCAGTACTGCTACGCTTACGCATTGGAGAAACTAGACATACAAAGTTAAATTAAATGACTTAAGATCATAAACCAACTGGTCCAATACATAAGATGTTTATGTACTAACAGACCGTTAAAAAAAAAAAAAGTTTATTTTGTAAGCCGAGTTTCGTTTAAAAGAAAACAAACAGTTCGTTCGTTTAAGGCATTTTAACAATTTGTGCCTGCGCTGCTTTTGCTGGTAAGGAAGCTTGTCCAATCGTTTGTTATGGGCATGCTATTGTCAGGCCTCGTATTCCCTTGGACTGTGAATAAAGATGAGAGAAAAGGTTTGATGTCCAACATTGTAGATGTGGGAACAACGAATCCGCAAACGTTGCTTCTAGGTTGTAGGAACCGCACCTGGCTGATACGTAAGGTTTCCCGGAAAGTCTAAGACAAGCCATGTGCTAAAGCAAGGGTGGGGTTAAAGAGTAAAAAGAGCTGGCTTACCTCCGACAGTTCAGAGTCCACGCCCGTTCCTCATGTCTCGGCCGATATGGCGATGAGAGGTAGGTCAGCTCCAAATATTCTCTAAACTCCCCCAAAAGGGATAGTTGCTATCTCTAACTAGCTGTCTCTTTTTCTCACTCAGCCTTTTCTCTCAACTTAGCGATGTTTTATTATATTTATGTATGTAATAGTAACCTGAGAATAAATTATAGTATTGAAAGGAATTTCCGCCTCTCTAAAATATTTCCCCATTATCTATTCCTTTAAATCCCGCCCGAGCTAATCGGTACCTTACCCTATCTATAGACCAAGTTTCTTGGTGAAAAAACAAACAGTTTGTGCTGGCCACCGT